>JADRCH010000044.1:962096-992096 GCA_019843965.1 Rhynchomys soricoides | reverse complement strand
ATATCCCAGAAGGAATTCAGTGGAGATCTTGTGGGGCGTGTGAAGCCCTTGGCTCAATCCCCAGCAGAACAAAGAATCAGAAAGAGAAAACTGCCCAGCACTCATACTGGAAAACATGATTTCAGTTATGAAATATTCAGCTTAAAATTTCTGAGTGGTTTATGCTTGTGCTTGCTTCTCACTCCTGCATCTAAAAAGAACTAAACACACAGAGTCCCCACTGTCCAACGATAAGTACAGCTATTTGAAGATCATGGACAGGTCATAATATCCCATAGACAATGGCCACATTGAGTCTCACCTGAACAGGGAAGACCTGATGCTTTTTCTTCTCTTTTCTTATTTCTATGTTCACAGTTTCCTATTTCATTCTTTTCTACTCTCTTCTTTTCTACCTAACCACACTTATTCGCATCTCTTTTACTTTTTTTAGATTTATCTATTTATGTATATAAGTGTTTTGTCTGCATGTATGACTACATAACAGAAAAGAGAATCAAATCTCATTATAGATGGTTGAGATATAGATGTAGTTATTGGGAATTGAACTCAGAACCTCTGCAGGAAGAGCCAGTGCTCTTAACCACTTAGTCATTTCTCTGCCCCCCTGCCCCCCATCTCTTATAAATGACTGAGCATTGACTATTAGTCAAACACTCAACACTTCGGCCATGAAGAGTCTAACTTTCATGAACCAAGATAAGAAATTCAGATGGTGCAGGCTGGAACTTAAGAACTGGAGACGAAAGAAGCGGTACTACAAACACACGAGGGTGAATTCATGCTACTAGGCCAAAAGAAAACAGGAGGGTAATAATAAACATGGGAGTCATGGGGTCAACTCCCAAGATGCTACATTGCACCTCAATTCACCTCAGTCTTGCCTCTTCCCTCCCACAATTAGCATCCCTTTCACCCTGTCCACCTTCCTTTATTTGCCTAAGGCAACCCTGGGTTCTCTAGAGTCATAGTGTTCATCAACATAAGGTAAGCTAAATGATAGCTGTTAAGAAATGTGAACATGGATGGACTGAAGGCTGAGGGAATTTGTTCTACACACAAACTGGGGGACACTATAGCACAGTTAAGACCTAGCTTTCAAACACTAAGTGGAAAGTTGAGTCCTCGTGAGCTTCTGTTTGTCTGATGTTACTTTGGAAGACCCAAAGGGCTAAAACTAGGATCTGGTTGCACCTGAGGCAGAATCTGTTCTCTCGCTGTGTCTGGATCACCTGTTTTATTTACTGTCATAATTCTGGTACCTGCAACTGCTATCCCTTTGTATAGAAGACTCTGTGTAACAGACCTCTGTGGTTTAAAGCCGTGTGCTGCTGAGGTGAGTTGCTCCCCGTTTATACTACAGAAGAATAATGCTGGGATCTATCCGAACCATGCTTCCTTAAACTGCTTTTCATCCTCATGGTCACGTGTACTCAACCTCAGGCCTTTCTAATGTCTGCTTGTTAAAAAGGTTATCTTTTGATGTCATATGCAAAGTCAACACCTATTTCAACTCAATACTACTTATATTGCTTCATTTTCCTAATGAAAAAAGTTCCCATTAGACTTGTTATGTGCTTATATTTTATATACAAGATATATAATATAAATTAGAACCTGTTATGCCTCACTTGCATGGATTTTATGTTTTAGGGAAGAGTGGAGTGTGTCTGTTTCATCTGTCTTACTTACTGCTATAACCCTGCTACCTGTAACATGGTCTGGCATTCTATAGATGCTTAATAAATATTTGTTGAAAGAATGAGCTCTTTTTGCACAACAGATGTCAGATTAATCTCCCCAAAGCACACATTTTGCACCTACCATATTTCACTAAAAGCTTTACATCTGTTCTTCATTTACATTGAAGTAAGTCTACACAATCTTTTCTGGATATTTCAAATACCTGGGGTCTTGGAAGGGAAAGGAATAAACAGTCATTGTTAGAAAAAACACTTATTTGGCTAATATAAGAAGCTGCTGTTTGGTTTTGAACCCCAAACTAGGCTATCCTTCCCCAGAGGCTCTTCCCTATATAATCCAGACATGTTGCTCTCCTTCTCTCTTTCTCTTCTTTCTCTATGCATGTGCCCCCTACCCTCTGCATGCTGTCTCCTCTGCCCTCAATCCTTGGAGCCAGTGAACTTACCCAAGAGCAGCTTTCCAATAAGCCCTCCTATAATATAATATAATATAATATAATGTAATATAATATAATCTGGCTTGAATTGGCTCATTTCACAGGCACAGGAATAACCTATCAGATGGTTGGTTTCAGATCCCAAACTGCTACACACACACACACACACACACACACTAGTAGTTACAGCACTTGAAAGGACTGTTGAAAGTACTGGGTCTAACCATGAGGATAACTTTCTGTCAAAGTCATCAAAAATGTAGAAAGTTACAGAAATTGTCATAGTCATGAGGGTCCTCCAGAGGTATGATGATTACACACGTACCTGGTAAATGGTGTCCTGGGTCAGAAAACAGGACATATATTACCTGAAAATTGGTGAAGTCTCCAAACTGAAATGAGCACAGTCCATACCAACATGCAGATATTGGTTCAACACACACACACATACATACACACACACACACATACACACACACACCATAGTAGTAAACATATTTAGCATAGGGCACCACTCCACAGAGATTTATCCAAGGCAAGTTGGCAGGTTATGCTGTGGGTAAGTTTTGTGACCTGAACAAAGTGAGATGCTCACTGGGTTGCACAGTTACAGTGATCCATCTTGTTTGAATGATTCTGTGGATATCAGAGAATTGAATCCCAGCAGCCACGGATAAGCATAACAAGAGGGTTTATCTACAAAACCTGAGTGGAATGAGAGTGAGATATTGTAGTTAACTGAAGGGCTCCTATGGTCAAGGACATGATGTTAGATGTAAAGTTAAACCACAACTTTGTATAGCCCCTTGATGTCATATTAACAATGTTTACATTGCTTCAAACCTTTTCTAAAACCCATAGATTACTTCTTATAATGCCCAAGTGTGTTTGTACAGGAACTATCCACAATGAGATACCTACAGAAACTCCATTGTTCTAGGAGTGTTTTAGAGGAAGGACCATCCATTCTTAATCCATACCTGGGTCAGGCCAAACCCCACTAAGGTCTGTCCCAACAGGTGCATTATGACCACCCAGTGATGGAGAGAGTCCAAGGGTTGAAGGCACAGACTGTATGCTGATAGAAGCCAGCTGCAGCCCACCAGGCTAATTGTCAGTCAGGGTGCTCATAATTCCTTCATCTTTCTAGAGCCTTAGTTGCTCTCTTTAGACAAAAGTCTAATAATATAACTTATATGAGAAGTTGTAATAAGAATGAAAATATCTACTTATATTTATTACTAAACCATATATGAAAACTATCAAAACAATCCTTAGATTTATTTAAAAAGTAATTGCCAAGCAAATGCCTACTTATGTATTTTTCTTTCTTGTATTTATCCACATAATAAAAAACAATGCTATTCTACTTTCACTCTAACCTCCTAATGTAGCTTGAAATGATCAATTCTATCCATATTTCTGTCTGATATTTGCTTGCCCTTTGTTCAGTTTTAATTTCTATCAGTGTTTGAAAACCATCTCCTCATCTTCTGAATATGCAAACATACATTGCTTTCTTAGTTCTTTCAGCAGTCAGTACCCATATAAGATATTTCAATGCTACGGTTTGACATTGTCTTGGTGACAGTCACCTGTCACTATTTGCAAATATAAGGCATCAGTCTTTCATGCATATTAGTATGCAGTCTGTTTTCCCAATGTTAATTGTCCTTGTGCTTCTATGCCCAGACTTATCACTGCACACCCTGTCTTTGGGATGGCAGGCCACAGAGGAGAATGTCCATGTTCTTTCTCCACATTCAGTGTTCAGTAAAGCTGGTCTAATAAGAGCAACTAAACACCAGAGTTCCAGATTGTCAATACATCTTCAGAAAGCCATTTGGATATTTGTGAATCCTTGAATGAAAAATGCTTAAAACACAACCCCTGTCAGTCTGATTCTACACCTTGTTTCTGCAAGATGGAGACTCATAATTACCACACACCTACCAAAGATAGGCTGTCAAACTCAAGTAAAAACTACAGCACAAGAAATGAATGACACAAGCCAGTTGGAAAATATAATTTTGGTCCTATAGCCTTTTGTGCTTTTTGCCTCTTTTTGGGCCACACTCAATCAGCAGCATCATTCTGACAGTTCTTGAAGGAATCCACCAAGCAGAAAATCTATATATTTTAATGTTTTCCAGTCCTGAGGTAGCAGCATCATCAACACCATCAGCTCACAAAACAACTGCCAATCATTCACTTGCCCCTCGGTCATATTCTGGCTGGAAATTGGGTCAAAATAGAAAATCAGCATCACTGGACAATTGTGGATTTTGTTTTTAGGACAGGCACTTGAATTGCACAATGATATTAGTTTCTGAAATATTGTCTTGAGTTTCTGAAAATAAAAGTCCCTGTTAGCATCCCACCAAATGCATGAAGAGGGGGGTGTGTTTCTCCACCAGTGTCCTGCTTTGTGCTGTAGAAACACTGCTATCACAAACGGAGCAGCTGCAATCCCACCTCTCTGTCCAGAGCAAAGGAACTGCTTCAGTATATGTGCCATAATTGCCTAATGTTTACAGGTAGACTGGACTAACCTCAAAATAGAATACTGACGGGAAAGAAAGGCTTCAGGATGCAAACATAAACTTAGTGTGCAAAGTGCCTGCCCATAGGCATGAGGATTTGAATTCAGATTCCAGCTCCCACATGAAAGCTTAAGGCTGTGTCATTCCAATATTGGAGCCAAGGTGGAGACAAACAGATCAGTGAAACACAGTGGTCAACCAGACTAGCCCAACCAGTAACCTCTACTTTTAATGAGAGTTTCGGTCTCAAAAGGACACCTGATGTCAACTGTACCTTCCACATACACATTCATATTGAATGTGCCCACAAGAATATGTTCATATGATATATTATACACGTCATAAAATATTATATCAAAGAAAATATGAGAACAAAAACCAACACACAAAAAGCTTATATATATATTTTGTCTTATATTTGTCAGCCAATACATGGTAACTGTATATGACATAACATTTCAAGTAGAATTACACAGTACATATCAAGTACTTTATATATTGCTTAAGTAAAATCATATATTTTAAGTATGGTAAAATCATGGTTGGTCAATGGGCAATTTATATACATCAGTGTATTAATGACTGTAATTATTGCCCATATTTTTACAATGTTAGGTATACGGACTTCATATTATATTCATATTAAGTGTTTATTGTATTCTGTGTGTTTAAAATCTCACAGTTATGTGCATAGAGCAACCCCATGCTGGATTAGAGGTACTTATCAATGTTAGCAAATTTGTAATCATCCATCACATCTATTCATCTTGATACCAAGGAAATTGTCATATGTAAACTGATCCACTTATAAAGTGGTTCTGACCCACAGTGATCCATTGTGGTACCTTTATCAAGAAAATGGAAAAAAAAAAAAAACAGAAATAAGAAAGGAATGAATTACTGAACCCTCAGCTGGAAAACAAGTATCAGGTCTCACAGTAAAGGCCATGAAAGACCCATCAAACTCTAGTTCAAGAGGAATTTCAAACATTTTTTTTTTTTGTCACCTTGTCTCTGAATCTGGAGAAATCTGGAGGAATCAGGCAGATTTGAGCAAATGATGAGTGTAGTGATGAGGGAGAGCCTTGGGAATTGAGGTCTGGCAATACAGTGGGGATAAACAGACAGTCTTAAAAGCTCATCATCAAGAGCCATGTGATGCACACACAGTTCATCCAGAACAGAAGTAGCTCCTAAAGTGATCTTCTTGCTGCTCAGCACAAGGATTACACATCATTAAGACACTGAAGATAGAAAGGACAGCACCAATTTCAGTGTGAGCTTTTATAATATGAATGGTGCTTTTTGAGTCAGCATGGCTGCTGTCCAACATGAGTAACAGAAGATAAAACTACCCCCTTAAGGATAGAGTCCACAGTGCAGAGGAGGCATGAGACCAACCAGCTTGTCTTAAGGCCATGCTGGTCAACAGAGATCTCAGTCCATGCAATCTTCTTGACCACTAAGGATCTGCAAAATGGAAAATTAGAAAGAAAACTGACAAAGCAGAACCCAAATGTCGTGTATATGAATGTGAACATCCTGTCTACTTTTGTTCATAGATGAGAGAGAGGAATTAAAAATATATACGCATTTTAATTGCTTCTTTATTATATTTCAATCATTTTTATATAACTGTTCTCTAGGTGTGATAGAGAAAATGTCCTCTCCTGACTGTAGTTAACTTAGGTATATGTGGAGATTAATGGAAAAACATGGACCAAGAGCAACATAGACATCGGGAGATGAGGGAAGGAGGGCAGAAGCGGTCACGTCATTCCAATTTCTAGGACTAACTGGAGCTAATGTTAAAATTCAAGACTCATCAAATTTGTCTCAGATATGTAAAACTCTCCTCCTATTTCTGAAGTAACTCTTGTATATTATCTACTTACTTATTTTCATGCATATAAAAATGTTTCACAATAATATCTAACAACATTTCCTTAAGAAATCAGGAAGAACAAAGTTAAGCTCCTGTAAAACTTTCAAACTCCTGGCACTAATTTCCAGGTGGAATTGGGCCGTAAAAGGTGAGTAATCGAAACTGCTGGAGGGGGATCAAATAACTGAGGGATAATGATACATCACATCGAAGACAGGAGCTTGACAGGTAAGTAAGTGACGTCACTGGTAATTTCATAACCTAGTGATTTAACTGTGTTAAATTTTACTGTTATTGAGTAATTGAATTGACTATAGATTTTGTTTGTCCTTTGCCTGTTTAAAAATTAAATAAAAAGCATTTTAAAGTTCTTTCATGCTACTGCAGCAATGTCTACCCTCTCCAAAAATTTGTGTAAGGATGTGGGCGTGTCCTCAGTCTGTCTGGGACCAGGAGAAACGTTTGAAATCTAACTAGATTATATCTGTCCTTGGGTAGCTTTTGAGTCCATTTGAGAACCAACAGGCATTTATAAATGGAATCCTTGAGATACAAATTCTGAGACTGCAAACTGCAAAGGCAGTGAGAATCACCACAGTAATTGCCATGAATTTGATTGACAGCCACTTACATTTCTTCATTCTTCTAACTCAATTACATCTGTCCTAAGTGCCAGGTTTTTAGACAAGAATGGAATTTAGTCTTAGGCGATGTTCTAATTCTGAGGCCCCTGGTGGGTAGATCCTGTGAACTGTCCAGGGTTCTGAGAATTAGGAAAGTGGGGAGGGGGTGTTACCAGTGGGCTGAGATCTTCGTCCACCTCAGCTGTTCTCAGTGTTGCCTGGGAAAATAGTGCACAGCAGTTCTCATCACTTGGAAATCATTCAGCCTTCAAAGGCTCTTGAACTCTTGGGGCAGAGGCTGTGACTTGAAGACTTACTCCTGCTACAGCACAGGTCCTAAGGTGCACACCAAGGTTGCATATTGAACATCTTTAGCACCTTTACCTGTGCCTCCATCTATTTTGTAAGTAAAATCTCATGTGACAATGGGATATGCAACAGAGTCTAAGAGGAAAGTTCTTGGATCCTCAAGTGCCTCTGACCATAATTATATCCTCTCTTAGAAAAGACAGTCTGTAGAGTTCTTACTAACATGTCCCTGGATCCCTAACTGCCTATTTCTCTCTGTACTTGGGAAGGAGCAAAGCATTAGTGAGGTACAAATGGGTGCTCTCAATGCGTGTTAATGAGTGGGGCTGGTGAACCTGGAGTCCTAACCACTGTTGCAGGGCAACTAGCAATGGACCCTCTCAGTGACCCCAGTGAGATCTCAGGCTTGTTCTCATACTTGGTGAGTGGTCCTAGATATCATCTATCTGCCATTGGTCTTGATAATCCACAGGAGCCAGGATAGTTAAGACTGTTTACACATATTTAGTTTCTACACAACAAATCAAAAATCACCATAAACATAAATTAATTTTACATAGTCAGGTTTGCCATTTCGAACTCATATAGAAATCTATTCACTCTTAAATTTATAGGTTTCAAGACTTTTTAAAAAATTTTAATTTGGTATCCCAAATGTGTTTTGTTTGATAATTTCTATGCACATATATCGAACTCATTCAAATTTAAGGAAAAAAAATATTAAACAAATAATTGATGTTAAAATCTCAATAATTCACTAATGTTGTATAGTATTACTTTATGTAAAATAGATACAGAATATATTGTAGGTAATGTAGCTCTATATTACATACTACACGTTGTGTGCTACACAGAATCAAGACAAGGAGAGAGGAAATTACAGAATATAAATGCTAGTCTGTGCTAAGTCCTCCATTGGAATGAGTACATAGGAGGTGTGCCATACCTCAGAAGAGATGTTTTAAAAACATAGAAATACAAATAAGTCAATGATACAAGGGGAGGAAAAGAGTACTTCATTCTCAAGGGTTTCTGATAATGATGGATTCAAGTGTTCTCACAATTAAAACAAATAACCATAAGCAGCTAGAATGTATGAGAGCTTCTGAGACACTCATTAGAGGCAAGGTGCAATACACTCTCCATGGATTTTATTCTCTACACTGGAGAGGCTATGGTCAGATGATTGCCTGAGTTTAAGATCAATCTAGGCTACATGATGTCTTCCTGGCAGCCTGAACAATAGTGTGAAACCCTATCAAAAAGAAACAAACAAAAATCATGAGAGAATGACAGGGTTCATGGTTGGGCAAAAGTGCCTGCTGAGATAGTCAACCAACCTGAGATTCATCTCTGGAGCCCACATTAATGTGAATAGCTCCCAAGGTCTGTTCTCTGACCTCCACATCCACCATGGTAAATGTGTGCTCACGCTCCAAGATATCAAATGCAAGTGCACACATACGAGCCACACACACACACACACACACACACACACACACACACACACACACATCCTCTTGTTGGCCATCATGGGGAGGAGAGGCCCTTGGGCCTGAAAGTGTTAGATCCTCCAGTAGAGGAGAATGCCAAGGAGGGAAGATGAGTGTGGGTGGGTGGGGCATGGGTGGGAGAATACCCCACCCATGGCAGGGGAAGGGGGGAGGAAATGGAGAGGTTCCAAAGGGGAGATCTGGAAAGGGGGAAACATTTGAAATGTAAATAAAGTAGGAAAAATTTAAAAAAAATAAATAAATAAACATCAATTTTCCCTAAAAAAAAAAAAAAAGCTTAAAAGTAGGGAAAGAGAAGAGAGAAAGAGAAACATATAGAGAGATAGAGAGACAGACAGAAAGACAGACAGAGAGACAGAGAGAGAGAAAATGGGATGTAGTCCTTGCCTAGTGACTATTTAGGACCCATCAGCTGGGTCCAGAGTTTCTAATTGTCTTTTCTGCTCTTTATTTCTTTGTGATGCAGATGAAGTTCAGACCTCTGTTTGAGAAGACAGGCATCATCCTGTTTCTCTGGGATCCTCTCTGCAGCTAGGTTGGATGGTTGGTTTCCCTTAATCATCAAGGTCAAGTTTCTGTTGCATATCTATGAGACTAATGTGTAGTAAAACAGAAATACTACCACCAATGGGTGTCATAGCTCATAATCAGGCTGTTGATAAGTCACTGTTCAGTGTGAATCCAAACCTGTGTTTACTTGGGCAATAAGATTTTATCAAGTGGGTATGCTTATTGGTTCCTTGGTCTGATATTTCAGAGAGCACTTGTCTCTCCTTTCAGAGCTTGAAGCCTGTTTTCTATGAAGCACATGGGGTATGAAGGGACAGAAGGCTGCCTGCTCCTCAGAAACTCTGTAACTGTGTAAGCATCATTTTGATTTGTAGGTGACACTCTTATTCCCAAAGATCATTAGTTATGTTTTATGAATGTATGCATCTGTGAAAAAATGGCCCAACCTTGTCTCTAGTAACATACATTATAACATTCAGCACCTTTACAAAGTTTACGAATCTGCTCTTATTTTTTTTTTTTTTTTAGGAAAAATAATATTACTTTTCTTTGTCTATTATTGATAGAAAATTATATATATATATATATATATATATATATATATATATACACATACATATATATATATATGAACTTTTATGTATGTGGCCATGGCCATGATGGTCATTTGATAATTATTTTGTACATAGAATCCTCAAGATATAAATTTAAAATACTATACTAAAAAAGAAAAAGCATAATTTGTAAAAAGTAACAGAAGCTGTCTCTGCTAACTTTTTAGCTGAGATGTCCTATGTGAACCTGAAAATTGGCAAAGAGACATTTTAAAGAAATAAGAAAGCTTGGCAACCAGGTATAACTTGATCGTGTAAGGTGCTAATGACTCTAAGATGATGGGTACCCAGGGGTGCTCTTCAATATATCTCAGCCTGTGATGAGCAATGAACAGAGACAGTCCTGGGAATGGAAACGTCACAGCTTAGTCATGTGGCTGTAATATGCACTCAGTATAACATATATCGCGGTAAGTTAGAGGATGCTTATTAGTGTACAAATCTAAAGTTACATGTGCACTTACAAGGAGAAGAGCTCAGTGAAGTATGGATGTGAGATTTCAATGGTCAAGGTACATGGCATCTTATGCCTTCTCAGAATTAATTGATAGAATTATTTTAAAAAACAATCCTTGGGTCGATTAAGAGCCATGGTGACAGAGAGAGCTGCCCTCCTGGCCCAGACACTGAGTATACTTTCCTCTGGTCCCCTACCCAGTGAACAAGCTTCTAAGCCATTCTGGCTTCTTAGGCAGGGATACCAATGGCAGATGCCCCTAATCATGCCTGGCCCACTGCTGGTATGCCTCTAGTCATGCCTGGCCTACTGATGGTCCAACTTCAGATTCCTTTTTCCTTTGCTTCCCCATTCCCCAGAGTCACAGACGACTTTCCACAGTCACCAAAGTCTTCAGTTGATGAAAACCGTGTGGAATCTGTCCCCTTTGAATATAAGAGGGCTCATTGTTGAGATCACCTGAGATTTTATTTAATCACCCTGTGGCCTTACAGTAAAACTTTTATTTTAAAATTTCAAACAAATTTAGAATCGGTCTCAGAATATAAAACTGATTTTTAAAAATGATGTTCAGATTGTTTGCAAGTCTAGGGAGCAGAAATCCTCAGATGGCTGAGTGACCCTCTTAAGCTCCCTTCAGAATCAGTTCAGGATGTACCAGGAGTTTATTTAAGAAAAAAGAACTTGGGATCAGGGTCCCTTTCATTTATATTAGATCTTTTCAAACACAGTGTGTGACCTACATCACTTCATTTCCAGGGCCTTAGCTTTCCGTGGTGCCCAGTGACCAACCTTCTAATCTAATTATATTCATTGGACATGGTGTGATTGTCCATGACCTGTGGCCAATTTAACAAGCTGACTCAATACCAATGTTCTCAAAGGAGGCTGCCATTTCCCCAGGATGGTCCCTATCCTAGAAAAGAAAGGGAATTGTGATACATGAAAAGCTCCCTGATTCCAGGTGTGAAACTGTAAGCCTATGTACTTTTAAATCACCATGACCAACTGTGCTGACTCAATCAGGAAACTAGCCAGGACAGAAAGAGAGTAGAGAATGTGCTGATGAGAAGTAGGCGAGAAGAGATGCACCTCCAGGGTTAGCATACAGAACTCTACTCCCACTGCAAGCTGGGGCCAGTCTGATGGAAAGACCTCCATGTGTCTGATTCAGCAAGTCAAAGAGGCTTTGTCACTCAACAAGATGAAGACTTCCATTATACTGGAGTTTTCTTTGAGCTGGGAAGTGGGGATAGCCCTGTGAACGGCAGTGGCAGACTACAGAAGGGGAAGAGAAAATTAATGGCGCAGTAGATAGTGGCGGTTTCCATGCAAACAACCATTACTGTGCTAATACACTTATCAGTGCATAATGGAAGCATGTTCTTCCACAAGGAAAAACAGTGGGACCTGAAGTTCACTGCTGGCAAAGAGACGTGGCTGGGGAAAGCACAATAATTCAGAGGAGAATCAGACAGTGCTACACAACAGTTGCTCAAGATAATCTCAATGAGAAGCTGATAGATGGCTATGCCAGAGGATTAGATAAAAGTTAACAAAAAATTCAAATCAGGCATAAGAAAGCAGTTCTTCATAAGCAGACAATAAGCCAGCAGGACACTTTTTAAAGAAAATTACAAAGGCGTAGCCAAGAAGCATTAGATATTGTCATGAGAATGGCTGTGTGCCAGAATTGATGGGATTTGCAGAGCCAAACAGCTTGTTTATGTTTTTCTACCTGCACATTAAGCAAAAAATGTACTTGTCTTATTGAATATTTTTGTACCAAAAGGAATTTCAAAATGAATAATTTACCCATGTTAGAGAAGTAAGTATAAGCCAGTTGATGGCATGCTGAGCTGCACCATGAGCCTCATTGATAACAATCCCACTGAGATCCCACTGGCTCCTCTGTGTCTGCCTTTACTGTCAAAGATGGAGACTGAAAATACAGAATGTAGGCCTTTGTATCAGGTACACGACAGAGGCCCAAATGAAGCCCAGAGTCTTCAAGTCTCTTGTCACTTTCACACCTATGCTTCTAGATGAGGGCACAGTGGGCCATAGACTCTTTCAAAAGTCTGTGTTGACTTTCAGCTCTCTGTCTAAGCACTGTCAGAATCCCCATTCAACAGGCAGGACCCCAAATCTGCTTCTACCAGTCAGGTTGATTGTTCCATTAAGGTTTAAGACAGGTGGGAATATGGCAGCATTGATACTGAGTGTGTGGCCCTGCCTATGCATGAGGGTTTCAGGACTGGAATCTTCAGAACTGTTGTTGGCTCTGTTTCTGACAGTGTACACAGTTCCAGGTAAGATCAATGAACACTACCTACACCTCAGGTGAGACTTCCCTCCAGCTTTCAGCCACTTATTGTCATCCAAATGAAGCACCATTCTGACAGTGTTGAGAAGACTTGCAGTTGTAAAGACAGAAGATTCACTCACATCTATAAAGTTGTACAATACCAAAGTGAAACAGTAACCTGATCAAGTTTGGTTTAGGCTTGAGGCCCTGTTTATTAGGAGTGCTATGGAAGACTCAAGATCTGCATAGCAGAAAAGACTCCAAAAGCTGGAAGGAAGACATTATTGGTGATTCAAACAAAATTAACTAAATAAATTAAGCTCAGGGGACATTGTATTTGAGGGTAGCAGTCATTGTGAAGGCGCATTGGCAACGTGTGATGGTTCCCCATAAAGATACTGAAGCAGGGAAGGTTTGTGACACTGTTGGAATAGCATAGTATGATGGCTTCTTAACAGCCTATGCACAAGACCATCCACTGCTAGGACTAGTGAGGAAGTCTCTGACCCTACCCTTTTACTCTGACCTATGGTCTGCCTGCATTGTAACTTGTGTACCTGGTCCTATACCACAGCATCTTATTCTGACAAGGCATTTGCTACTAGACCAGTCTCCATTTACACCTCAGTGGCCACAACTCTACTCTATAACATTGGTTTTCTCAGGAGAAGTGAATGTTCTGAATACTTTGACAACATTGGTAAGTTCTATGGATATAAGATAGGCAATACTTATATAAAGAGAAATCATGCCAAGTCCGGGAACCTTGCATACCTCAGGGAACCACAGCCAGTGCTTCAGTCCCAAGAACATCATCATCCCACTGACATGGAACCTCTCAAGGCTAGCATCTACCTGACACTGGATATTGGGAGCCACCCTGGTAAATACCTTCTATGATAACAGCATTTGGATTATGCATGGGAGGCTTGGGACAGTGCTCAGGCTGAGCTCCACTCTGCAAGGCTACACTGTCCCTGAATCCATTGACCAGATCCAGCAGGTAGAGTAGGGCTATCCTCAGAGTGACGGGTACCTGTCTCTTAAGAGCATCCCCTATGTAAAGTCTTCTCATGAATACCCGGGTGGGGCAAAATTTGCCTGGGACTGAAGAACTCTTTGGTATCCCCCAAGATGCAGGACTTTCAGTGTCAAAATCCAGATGTTTTATGAGAATTAACCAGACTCCCACTACATACTAGGTACTTACCTTAGAAGTCTGTGCCAGCAGCTCCAGCCTTCCCTACTTGCTATCTTCTAATCCCCTCTAAGACATCAAATATGGACCCGTGCCTTGTTCTCCTGGATATCTGTTGTGGTAATACCCACAAATGGGCGTGAAGATCACAGCTTAGGATTGAAAGAGCTGCCCCATCTGAGGATATTTATAAAGCCATAACCATCCACACTCTCAAATCTCCTCAGAGAGGACTAAGCCATCTGAGACTAGACTTGCCTTGCTTCCCTTTTACTCTGCACTGGGAAGAGGACTACATACATGTAGGACACCATACAGAAGGCAGGAGAGGTTAGAGTAGGCAGAGTCAGTGAACCTACTTGAGCCTGTGTCAGTCATTGCCACATGCAGTACTCAGGACCAGAAAGCTAAACTTAGATAACAGCATTGTCCTTTGAGCCCCATGTGAGCAGTGACATGCCATCTGATTCTCTGGTAACATCCACCTTTTGAACACTAGAAGTTGTGCATCCTGGGAAACACTGAAGCGTTTCTTTAGCCCAGGCACATTCAGGCCCAGTTGTGTCCTCAACAGGCATAGTTAGTCCTGAAAATTCTACCATTGATTATCTCTCTCCAACACTGGTAATGAAGGCATACTTTTACATAAAGATGATGTACATAACAGCAGATAACACAACACTAAGCATGCAGCTGTATCTTTTTGGCACATGCCTGGCATTTTACACACATGCACACATGCACATATGCCCAGGCGTACACATGCACATTCATGTGCACTCACAGACATGCAAATACACACTAACACACACACACACATGCAAATGCACATGCACACACAAAGACATTTGTGTTTTCTTCTTTCATAAGGAAAATAATGAATGTGAACTCAGGTGTTTGTAAGGTAGATACCTACCTTCAAGAGACGTGAAGAATCAAAAAGATGGATGGATAGATAGATAGATAGATAGATAGATAGATAGATGATAGATATAGATGATAGAAAAAAAGAGAGCCATATAAAAAGGTAAAAAGAAGAAAGACAGAGAGAAGAATGTTATCCATTATCTTGATAAATTCTATTTCTTGTAAAACTATAGCAAAAGAAGTTGCACCCTCCCAGTAAAGCTGTTAGGTTACTGAAACATTAATGTATGACTATAGTCTATTTTTAGTGTTTGTAATACAGCATGTATTGGCATTTGACTCCATGGAAAAAATGAAGACTTATTTTTCACTTGAGATAAACAGTGACCTCAATAGCCTCAAGTCAATATTCAACCTTCAGGATAAATGAAGCTAAGTATTTATCTCACTATGAGTCAATAGTTGTTTTATGTATAGACACTGAGTGTTTTTTTATAAATAAATTTTTGGTATTTCAAAGTTTCAGTGACATTTTTACTCATTCAAATTTATAAATCTAAAAGTATTTATATTTAAAATCATATGACTTACAAATGCTTTTCAGTGTAATCACTGATTACATACTCCATAATTTAATTAAACTTATTTGTGAGTTTTAAAATGAGATGTATCTGTCGCATTAAATCTTCAACCCCAATAAGCCCATGCATATAACACACAACTCTGTTACAATATTTATAAGCTGCATGCCTAGATTGGGCAGATCTACCACTATACTACCTTTTTGCCCAGCTATGAGATCCCTTGCTACTTGAGGCTTCTTCAGGCCATGTGGTTCTGCACCATCTTTCTTCTACCTTCTCTTCCTTCATCTTCCTCTGCTCCTCAGTTACCTTGTCTCCTTTCCTCCTTCCTCTCTCTTCCTCTCTAAAACTTCCAGTACCATCTTTCCCTTCCACAGCTCTAGCCTTTATTTGACCAGTTAAAATGGGAAGAAGGTTCACCTGAAAACACCTAAGAACATGATCCACTCCTTGTTGTCAGGGCAGGCCCTCTTGAGAAAGCAGATAGCATAAAAGTACAAATAGTACCAGGGCGATCCACAACATGCGTCACTGCTAAATATTAAGAAGTAACTAATTCTCTTAATAACTTGGGGAGTTTCACATCTTTTCTGAGAGTGAATTACTATAATTTGTGTCCAATTAGAATATGCTGTACTGCTTTTAATCTAACAAAATTCACCAAAGGAAGTAATCTAATAAAAACTAAAAATTATGGTTAATGATCAGTATCACTTTTTATCAAGAGTAATGAAGAACAGAACACAAATATTGGAGCTTGCTTTTATTCTGATTCTAACAAAAAAGTGATTTGTTCAGTATATCTCATTTTATAAAGATAGTGACTGAGGAAAACTTGGGGGTTGAATATGGTAGCTGGATCACAGCTTCCAGGTCTGCCCAGTGTCTACTCCTTATGCTTCTCTGGTATCTGTCAAAACACCACCTGTTCACACCATCTCAAGGTCCAGATTCCTCTCCTCGCATGGCACAGCATCCTGAACCTGTGGTCAAGGCCACTGGAGAGGAGAAGGCTTCATAGAATCTGCTTCTTTCTTCTCTGTTCACTAGTCCTGCCTAGGAAGGACTCCCTCCTTTCACTGTGGGCTGAGGCCAGTCTGGAGGAATGCAAAGCTGTGGCTGTTGGACTCTTGGAAACAATTAATGTGACAAGGATTTAAAATGTTTAATTCAACTCATGGTTAATTCCACTAATGGTTAATATCAATAAGTTCATCTATACTTAAGTTCCACTTGTGACTAGTGGCTAGTACTGGTCTACAGTCTCCATTTTAATTCACACATGTACCATGGAGAAGGCAGCATCAGGCCATCCCAGTGGTCAGCTGACACATTTCTTTCCTTTATCTTCCCCCTTCCGTATGTCATATACCCTTCTGCTCTGCCTCCTTGTATATGTTCCTTACTTTGTACATGTGTGTGTGAGAGCGCTTGCACGTGTATGCACACACAGAGAGAGATAGAGAGACAGAGAGAGAGACAGAGAGAGAGAGAGAGGCATACAAGCACATAAGCACACACAGGCACACACGTCACACACAAATTCTCTGTCAGTGTTTTCAGAGCTAGGAAGCACTTCAAAGCCCATTCACATGAAATCAGATTATCACACAGGGGCTGGATATTGCTGAGGAGGCTCTTCTCTGAAATAACAGCCTTTAACATTTTGTTCCTCTGATATTTAAAAAATGACATGTCCATTCATCCTTCTAAATTTGAATCTAAAATATTTGTGATGGATTTGGATTTATCATATTGGATATAATTGCCAATATTATGAATACTGACAATTTTAGATGAAATATAATATACATTTAACCCATAGCCAGAGAAATCCAAATCCAAAATAATTTGAAACTTACTACTCTCCATTTAGGATAGGAACCAGTTCTCTTTGTCCTACCAGTGAAAAACTGTAGGTTGTGGGTTTTTCTCATTGGATTTTAGTTCTCTTCTATTACCCTGCATCATTTTATCCTAATGTATTTTATGCTTTAAATCCTTCATTGATTACCTCATCATACTCGTATACAATTGATTTACCATTTCCTGTGTCCTTAAGGCTTTAAATTTAAAAACAAAAACAAAAACAAAAAAACCCAAAAACCTTCTAGATTAAATTACACTGCTTTTCAGTCAGTTTTTTTTTTTCCACTGCAAAGTGTAGCTGTAAATTTTGAGTTTCACAGACATTGATTCTCTTCTATTCTTGCTTGGGTCCTTTAGAATGGTTCAGTGTGGGCTGGAGAGATGTCTCAGGAATTAAAAGTCTCACAACCAAATGTTTAAGGAAGGTCCTGAGTCCCTCTCATGTTGCTTTACCCTAGTTTGAAAACTGAATGATCGTTTGCCCATGTGGAGGAAATGCCACTCAGAAAGATGGGTGTAGCTAGGTTTTCTAGCAACTAAGAGCTCACAGCACCTTATTGATACAAATATCATAACAGAGCAGATCCCTGTTACAGTTGTGTCTCTGGAGAGTCACAACTTATAGGACTCAAAACTTCTGTACCTTTAAGGTCTAGCATTGAAACCCTTACCTTCTCAGATGTGATGGGCGGGGTGTCAGGCTGGGGAGATGGCTCCAGGGGTTAAAGCTCTAGGTGCATAAGCCTGACATCCTGATTTCAGTTCTAGAACCCACATAAACATGCAATGTGTAATTCAAGCACTCTTACAGTGAGATGGAGAGACTCAGGAGAATCAGTCAGAAGCCAGGAGTTCAGACACTGTAGCAGACACAAGAGAGACCCCATTGGAATAAGATGGACAGTGGAACCCAGTTCCCCAAAGCTGTTCTCTGATATCCATACATGTGTTATAGCAAGTACACAAATACCACACATAATCACACACACACATAAATACACACACACATACACACTTGCCGCACAAACACAACGACTGAATTTCAGACACCAGCCCCTCACATAACAGGTTGCATTTTCTGTACACTCTGTAGTCCAAGACCCAAAGCATAAATGGAGAAAGGAGAATCAGTGAGGCTTGCTGGTTTCCAGCCTACCTGAGAAAACACAAACCACACATTTTCAGATAAACCCTGCCTCAAAAAACAGGACGACAGTCATAGGACACTATATGTGCCATTTTTGCCTCCATGAACACATACACTTGTGCTACCTTCATGGACATAAAATGTACATGTGTACTCTCATAGAGATATTTACCAGTAAGATAAATAATTGCTTATGTGTGGGGTTGTGGAGGCAACTAGGTCATGAGAGTGCAGCTCCTGCTGAGTTGCCACAGAGAGCTCACCTACTGTGTTATCTCAGGGTTAATCTGAGTAGAACAGTTTCAGGGACCAGTGTTTACTTGGGATTCACAGTTTCAGAGCTTTAACTCATGATCACCTGCCACCATTATTTTTAGGCCACAGTGACACAGAGCCAGAGAAGGTAAGGCAACATAAAGCAGCATATCTTAGGACATCCAGGAAGCAGAGAGAGTAGGAGGAAGGATCAAAGCCATGGGCTGCACCAGGAGCACATCACTGGTGACCCACATCCTCCATTGAGGATCCTTCTTCTAGTCATCTTATGAATTTACTGATTAATCAATACATGGAGGGACCCATGGTGCTGCCCACAAATGCGGTAGAGGAGGGTCTTGTTATCCATCAAGGGGAGGAGAGGCCCTTGGGCCTGAGGGAATTAGATTCCCCAGTATAGGAGAATGCCAAGGAGGGAATACAAGAGTGGGTGGTTGGGTAGGTGGGAGATTACCCCCATAGTGGCAGGGGGAGGGAGGAGGGAATTGGGAGGTTCCAAAGGGGAGATCTGGAAATGGGGAAACATTTGAAATGTAAATAAAATATGAAAAAAAATACATTAACCCATTGGTTAGGTCTCAGTCCTCATGCTCAAACACCTCTTGATGACTGGATCTGCCAGGTGGGAACTAAGACTTCACACATGAGCCTTGTAGGGACATTTTATATTGAAACTATGATATGAGGATTTAAGAGAAAATGGCAGTGTCCAAATGGAGAGGGGGGATTTCATTAGAATTCAACCTGCTCATGCTAACTGACCTTAAACTTTCAGCTTCTGGAAAAGTGCACAGGAAATACCTGCAGCTGTGAGCCACTAAGACTCTGCTGTTATAGTGTAGCAATGTGAGGGACCGAGGTGATTGATTAGTTAACTGCTTTCTTCATTCTTCTGTTCCTTTCTTACCGCACCAGGTCTGCACTGTCTTCCAATTTTTATACCCTTCTGTTGTCTACTCATGCCAATGGCCACGAGTAGCCATTAATATCACAGCAATTTAGTAAATTATCTTTTCCTAAGAATGGATTGAAGAGAAAGCTATGCAGCTGCACTTGAAGTTCCCCATTGCTTTTCTGAGTACTAACCACCCATAGCCGCCTTATTTCACCTGGAGAGCACTCACTGAGCACCTACTACTGCGTGCGTAAGTGGCTTTCTAGGGTTTTTAATAGGTAATGGTAATGCAACAGGATAAGGTAGTATTGGATATTCAATGGTGAATGAGTTTTTATTTTGTCAAGGCATATAAACAGTGAGAGTCAACTCAATATCCTCTTAAATATCAAAGGACAAAACAATAACAGAAAGTAAAGACAGAGAAACTGGATTCATTCACTCACCTAAGGAGTATTTTTCTTTCTTTTGTTTTTTTTCCAGTGGTGGGAGGAATTTAGGACAAGGTTTCATTTTGTTGTCTTGGTTGTCCTGGAACTCACTCTAGACCAGGATCCCTTAAACTCATAGAGATCTCCCTGCCTCTGCTTCCCCAGTACTGGTACGAAAGGTGTGTGTCACCACTGCCTAGCTAGTATGTTTTCTTTTAACAATGACATTACATTTCAGAAAATGAGGGGTCGATGATGTCTATGAAAAGCATGTCATCTGCGTTTCAGGCTCATATTTTAGGAAATAGCCCAAGATTCTATGTGACAATTATAATTAAACATTAATTACCTGAGGAGAGGACAAAGAATAATGGAATCTGAAGCTTTATATGACCAGAACTCTGGTGAGGCATTGTTAATAAGACACTTAAAAAATAAGACTTTACAAACAGATGAAAAATAAAAAAAAAATTTGATATACACTGAACTTCTGTAAATAATAAAATGAATATTATTGACACATTTGTCCAGAGTGATTACAGACTAGTAACAAGGATTATACAACCAGCCCCATTGTTCACTTGAAGAGAGGACATGAACTCATTTTCTAGAAAAGAAATTCAATTGCCTCTATTACTGATTTTTGTATTTAGTTTTTTATACTACTTAACTGTTACATGGCTATCACCTAGTGGCTTCAGGACACATGTTGATTTATTCTACACTAATGCTAGTGCATGGGGGAATGTCAAAACAGCAATGCCTTTACGGGAGGTGAAAAAGTACATTTATTCATTTATATCCCAGCCATTCATCTTCCCATTGGGCACCAGTGGATCTACTATATCATTCATCTGTGTTCATCTGTTAACTTTAAACTACTTTGTGGAATCACTTTATGTTTGTGGGTGGGGTGGGGAAAAGGACAGAAGAGGAGGGAAGGGGAGGGAAGAGGAGGAGAGAGGAGGAAGAAAGAGAAGAGGAAGAAAGGGAAGAGGAGGGGAGGGGGGAGAAGGGGAAGGAAGAGAAATGGAGGAAAAAGAAAGGGAAAGAAGGGCAGAGGGGGGAGGGAAAGGAAGGAAAAAGAGGGGAGGGAAGGAAGAGAAGGGGAGGGAAGGCGATGGGGAAGAGAGGGAATGGAAGGGGAGGAGAGGCTAGGGAAGACTAAGAAAGACAGAAAAGATTCCCCCTTGCCCTCTGCTGATGCTCCATGACAGCAATCCTCATGGAACATCTGGTTTTCAGAACTAAGAAGACTTGACTAAGAGCTGCCACTGGTTTAAATGCTCCTGGAGCAACTGCAAAGCAGGATTTATAGGCATATACTCGTCCTACAGTTACTGAGACCTTTCACTCTTCCTCATCCCTACCTTGAATATTAGTGTACTGAATCCCCATGCTGGAGTCAGTAGCTGCGTACATTCCACAAGAAGTTTCTACTCAGCAACTGCCTGTGCTTGATCTCTTGAAGCTACTGCTTACTGGACATTGTGCATGCACTAGTGATTTGTTGTTGTTGTTGTTGTTGTTGTTGTTGTTCTTGTTTGTTTTGTTTTTAATGAATACTGTTATCATCAAATAACATCATAACATGAATAGGTGTCTAGAACTTATTCTACGTATCCCCAACTTTTTCTTAGTGGGTATCCATTATTCCATGTATATGGGATGTTGATTTGTATCTTCACCACAACCAGGGTTGACAGTTTGATTTACTTTGTCTAATTAAGTGAAAATGGAGTAAGATCACCGTATTTGGGCTTTAAGAGACCTTTTGTGGGTAGAGTTATGGTACAGATAAGAGAAGAATTCCTGGGGTAGGTCACGGACTCTAATTTGGTTCAATGAGACAAAACCTCGAACACTAAGCCCCCTGCCTGACAGTCTCCTGTTGTCTCTTTAATACTCCTCTTCATCCTTCCAATTCATCGCCTTGTGTCCTGATGCCTCGGACATGTTAAACTCATGCTTATCATTCAGTTACACCCCATTTGTTCTTCATTGGTGTTCTTCACCAGGTACACAGCCAACTATGGCAAGAATGAGCATTTCTGTGCCTCCAGGACACCAGACACATTTCTGGGATCATGGGAACTATGCATTTGTACACCCCTGAATTAAAAGACAGAAATGAAATTCTGGGACATTGATATTTTAAAATTCCTTAAAACTCCTTGAAATTGTAGGGAACTCACTACAGTGCAAGGAAATAGGCCTTTAAGGATAATTTATTCTCATTGATAATTTCAATTAACATAAAGCTGTACATGTGGTCCAGTCTCCAGAGAGTCAGGGAAAGTGTCCAAGCTCATGGAGCCTATGAAGAAAGCAGTGGATCTGGAACACTTGTGGGAAGGTCTGCTAATGAGTACAGTCTTACAAATGAGAAAATTCATAAAGCTGTTGCCCAACAAGATGAATGTGTGGAACAAAGCACAGAACTGTATGGTAAAAAGATGTTTTGTTTTGTTTGTTTGTTGCTCTTCGCTACTAAGGACAGAATCCGGGTTTTGCAAATGGTAGATGAGCTGTCTTCCACTAAGTTTCACATCAAGTCTGAGTTGGAACATTTGTACATGTTTTTAAACAAAACATATCCTAAAAGAGAAGTTGCATTTGAAGATCTATCAGTGAGATGAAGTTGAAGAATTTGAATCACCTGAGCCCTGACAGGACCTGATTTTTCTGTTGCTTAAATCCAATGGGTATCAGTTTCCTTATCTTTAGCTCCTTAAGAATTTGAAAGGAATAAGCAGCTGGTGTCACATTTGACTTGCGTCTCAGTGATGAACATCGATGGTTTTTTTTTTTTTTTTGGTTTTGGTTTTTTTCTTTTTCCTTCTTTTCCCCCTTGTTAATAGCATAGTCCTTTGTTTCAGTGTTATGAGGTGTAAGTGAGAAATGAATTATAGATTCCAAGTATGCAACTTGATATTCTGGAACATTTACACAGTGAGAAATGAGACCACAATACGGCCAGTCTGCATGCCTGTCACCTCACAGTCAAAGTTTTCTTTCTTCCTATTTCTTCATGCTTGATGGTGACCTTCTGCATTAACTATAGACAGGGAGCCTGGATCCAGCTCTGCTTTCCATCCTCAGCCTGCAGAGACCAGTTAGGGATGCCTATTCCTAATTTTAGTTCTTCCTTGACCCCAAAACCATAGAATTATAGAAGGCATGATATTTCAGCTCTAACATTTTCTGAACTTGTGTTTGGTTCATCGCTACAGCTCTCTGCAGTAGATGAGGTAAGTGTGCCCCAATTTGACTTTTCTTTCTAGTATTTTCAGTGTGAGAGATATTCATGTAATTGGCACTAGCTGATCGTGCAATTTAAAGCATCATGGTAAGAGTTCCTATAAAATAAAAGTGCATCCTCTTTAGAATAAATAAAGAACAAATAAAGGTTATTTTGTACTTAAAGTCTTATTTATAGCTATAACATTAACCTCCAGGCTGGTCTAAAGAGGAGAATTTTAGAAACATGACAAGATGATATGAATGAATTAAGGAAAAATATGTAAGACAGAAGAGATGACTGTTCACAGCAGAAACAAAGCTTCAAACATGGAACCCAATCACAGGCTGCCAGATTCCAGATGCCCATGTGGTACAGACCTTTGACAGATAAAAAAAAAAAAATCATGTGTTGAGGCTTTTTTACATCTGTCAGAAACCACTGGTGGCCATGCTGCAGGGCTTAGCCTAGTATTTTGACACTGAGGATCATAACCAGTGTGGTTGGACTCGAATATTTTCTTGTTGATTGCAGAAAATATATAAAACCATAGCAGGAAAAAATACCAAGGAATTTCATGCAATGCAAGCACTAATATAGACTCTCATGGATACTTATCTTTGAGTAAAAATAATTGGAAACGTAAAGAAAAATATTACTAGATTGGACAGATGGCTTGGCAGGTTAAAGGTGTAGAGTGGTCTGCTAGAAGACTTAAGTTTTGTTCCCAGGGTATCTGGTACCCTTTTTTGGACTTCAAGGCAACTTCATATGCATGCACAGATGCACAAGCATGCACATGTACAGATAATTAAAAATAAAATAAATCATTTTTTAAAAAATCGAATACCGGTATAGAATATTACCTTTTTTAGTAGAAATAAAAGCATTTCCAAGGTGTACGTGCCCCTGGAGAGCTTTAGTGACTTGGTCCCTGTCTGTCTTCCATGGAGTTTTCTGGTCCTGGGTCTCTGTGTGTAAGTGAAATCTGGGTCACAGCTGGTCCCAGGAGTGAGGCTTATACTCAGGATTTTCCCCTAAGTCCTTCCCAGTTCTCCCAGCCAGGACCATCCTTATATTTCTCAGTGGCTAAGCTAAGCCTGAACACTGGCTCCTGGAACCTCGAACCAGGAAGGCTCATACTATACCTAACATTGCCCACAGCTGCTGTTAGTGAGCTGGTAAAACTTGCCATCTGACTCCTCCCAGTTGAATGTTTCAGAGAGGATATGATTCTTTACAACTTCCTTGCTGCAGGGTCTTATTTCTTTCCTTTCATTGCTTCTTAAATCCCATTCATCATTTTCTCTGCAGAAGAACATCTATGGACACTTTATTTTACAGCTATTTATCACAGTCTAGAATCTTGTATTTTAAAATTAATTTATTCATTTAAAATCTCATGCAAGCATTTAGTACATTTGGATGGCACTCGGGACTACACTCTCTGTGCTAGCGCCTCAACAAGGTCCTCACAAATCCCCCTTTCCCTAGCACATCTTTTGTTTTAGTTAGGAAAATATATTGCATTTTTAAATAAAGCTATGAACTTGGGTGCTGAAAGTATAGACCTGAGCAGGTATCCTTGAAGTACCTCTTTCCTTTTAAATCCACCCAGTTTTCTTATCAGAATTAACACATTCAGTAGTTCTAAGTGTGTTCAGTAGCTGTACCCAATGATGGGTCAATCTTACAGGTGTTGCACTCTATGCCTGTGAGCATCATTTTGATTTGAACAGCCACAGATCACAATGGTAACACTAACAAAGCAGTCCTAACTGGCCAGAAAGTCTTTTTAGAATCTTTAAAATAGCTATTTTGGTTCTGGCAAGGTATAATTCAGGGGGCCCTCCATTAGAAACAGCACAAGGAGTTCTGGATGAGTCATGATGACCATCCCCAAATCATAGGGTTTGCACAAGAGTTAGATTTGCCTCTCATAAATAGCCAGTGGATAATAGAAACCACTTCTGTAAGATGTTTGCATGGGTTTGATATGTGAACTAAACATATTTTAAAATTTCTATACAAGAAAATGCATCATGTATGTTGGTTTTAGCCAGATTCCAACTGGTACTTTCTTATAAGAAAGAATTTCCCTAGCTTTTAAACATGTAATTGTATTTCAATAGACAAAAAACATTCTCATCACAGAATACTTTGTGTTTTGTTTTAAATTAAGGGCTTAATAAGACTTGAACAATTAAGTGGTCTTTAAAACTAAATGACTATATAGATATGTTGTAAGCCATGTGATACCAATGCTCTGTTGAATCTTTCTAGAACTTGGAAATAGAGTGCTTGGAAAATTTACAGTGGTGAATGCCTTTTAGAAAATATTCTTGGAGAGATAGCTCATTAGTCTGGAGTAGAGGACCTAGGACTGGTTCCCAGCATCCTTATGTTAGGTCACATCCATATAGAACTTCTATTTCAGGGATTCTAACACACTCCTCTGGCCTCCTCCGGAACTTAACACATTGGTATGTATATATATATACACAGACAAAGACTCACACATAAAATATAAATACAAATAAATCTTAAATTTGAAATGCCCACATTTCATTACATGCTCCTAACCTGGATGCTACAGTCAAAAATTAATATTTTCACTAAATGTGGGACAGTCCTTCTGTGCAATTTAGTAGATGATACATCAGAAATGAAAAGGACATGCTAAAGGGTGACAGAAATTACATTTTTTAAAAATGTAAAATTAGAGTATAATTTAGAATTTGTTTCTCACAATATAGAAACAGTAACTTTTATAAATGTACCCTGCAAAATAAATATACAGAAAAAATGATGCTAATTGAATTTTTTTAAAAAATGACAAATTCATAAATATATGTACTGAGTTTTTGGTCATTTTCATTCCACGTCACCCTCTCTCATCCCCTCCTTCTATGAAACTCCTCCCTTTCCTTCTCTTCCCCTCCTCCCCTTCCTCCTCTTTCCCTTCCTCCTCCTAACAAGCCTCTCCTACTTTAATGTCTGTTATTTTTGACCCACTGAGTTTAATCACAGCTGCTTGAAGGATGAATGGCATTAACTTGAATGGGGCAGGGGAAGAACTTATCCGTGACTATAGCACTAGGGAAAATGTCACCTGGTCCATCAGCACCAACTGACGGCCCATAGAACCTCAGTGAGGAGTGGGGCTTCATGAGACTGATCTCAAGCATGACAGTTTACATGATATACGCAATAGTAACTGTTATCTAGAATTGTGCAAAGACTGAAAGTATTTACAGGAAATCAAACATGGTCAATGCCATCTGCTCAGCCCTCACATGACTATGGGGTCTGAGGTTTCTGCCTATGGTTTCTACAGTTTCAAATCAGTGTAGAGCATCTCTGCAGGATCATGTAACTGTAAGCCAATCACTTGTGGTCTAGAAACAAAGGGGGATGGGAGGAGGAGAAAGATGGGGGGGCGGGAAGAGGAAAGAAGATACCTATGAGCTCCCTGGCTTTCTCCCTTCACCCCATTTGCTTTGCCCAGGTCTCTAGCATGGAGGTGGTACCACCTATATACAGAAGGGTTTTCTTTTTTCTTCTGAGCCAGTCATAAATGGAGACTCTTCTCTATTCAGTCAGGTTGATGATTAAGACTGTCATCTGAAAATAAATCCCTTGTTTCTACCAGGGATACAGCAGGGGTTCTTCTGTCTTGCTGCTGCCCAAGACACAGATATCCACAATTTCCTCACATATTTATATACAGCTTAGATTTGTTGGCTTGTTTGGTCTTGGCAACTTTTAATTTCTGTGATAAGTTGTTACACGTTTGGATTGCGCTTTTCAGAAAAGATTCAATTCCAGATGTTCCTTGTTCCCTACATAGCTCTGAACACCAAACATCTACTGATCTTCAGAAGATAACCTCAGCCTTGTACTTCAGAGAAGTCATGTGGTATGATGAAAGAACAACCTGACTTCCCTAGAGAGGCAAAGCAAAATATATAATCACTCCAGATAGAGCAGACACTGAAGAGAAGGCTCCTCCAATTCCATTTTGATGACTCAAGAGTTCATCAGGATCATCAGAGGAAGTTATTTCACATGAAGTACCTAGGATGACATAAGGATAACTCTAAAACGTAAGAACCTGACCCATATCATGGAAAATTCAGGAAAGGCTGTTCCACTGAAGACCCACCCCCATAGGTCTAAAAGTGGCTACGCTATAGTGGATTCCCATCTTCCTCCCTTGTCAATCTCTTGCCTCTTAGACAACCTCTGGGAAGGCTTCATAAGGATCTCAAGAAACCTGGTGAGCTCTATGTAATATCCCCAGTGGGTCTCCAGCTTCTCTAAATGTGGGGATTTTAACAGGCCCATTCCTGATCTTTTGATGGTCTCTGCAGATAATCAGAGCCACTCAGCTTGAAAACAGTAAATGCCATGTCCAACCTAATGGAAAAAGATCCACATCCTAATATTAATCTCTCCTGCATAAATATCTCTAGTCCTATTGCAGTCAAGGGACAATTTTCATGACTAATTTATCCTTGTTCTTTGAAGTTGAACTATCCTTATTTTATTGGTAGTAATGTGATGGTAAATTATATAAGTGTACTTTTGTTATGTTAAGTAATAATATGCTTTTTCACTGTATTTTCTTTCATATCCTGTTTTATTATTTTTCAATTTGAGAAAGCAAAGGATGCTCAGAGTCTTTTATGTTGACAAATCTAGAAGAAACTTTTTAGAATGGTTTAGCATCTCAATCAGTTGACTTAATAAAGATTCCCCTTTTATAGTGTGGAAGGAACAAATCTTGGTTTCAAGTTTATAGAAAGAAGGTTGTGAGTTTTCCCAGAAGTTCAGCTCTACAACCCAATTCTTATTAATAATATCTATCTCTGTCTCTCTGTCTCTCTCTCTCTCTCTGTCCCTCCCTCCCTCCTCTATCCCTCCCATCCCTCCCTTCATCTTCCTTTATTTTCCTCCCTCTCTTTCTCTCTTTTTCTCTTTTTCACACATACAAAGACATATAACACACACACACACACACACACACACACTAAACTAAGGATATCTATGTGGGTGGAAAGGTAGATGAATTTAAATGGGAAATGGATAAATGGTAGAGAATACACCTAGGCAGATGTTTGGTAGATACAGATTCAATAAAATGTTTCTCAGAAGAAATCTAACAAAAATACTATTTTGCATTTTATCATTATACTATCACTTTTTATTACTATTTGATATGTATTTCTATGTGTATGTGTGTGTATTAACATTTGCAGATATGCCACAGCATGTCTGGAGTTTGGAAGGCCGTTTTCTGTCATCTGTTGTTTCTTCCAGTATTTCATGACAGTAACAGAAAGCAAATTCTTGTAGACAGGAAAGTGTGGTTCTGTTAACATGTCCATTCTATCCCTGGATCAATAAAAACTTTTTTAAATGAATGATTGGCATTCAGTAAGCTTCTCAGATCAATCATCTCACTGTGGCTTAGACTGACCTGTTCATCTATTAAAGGATAAAGAACACAGTTTTGTGTTTATCCTATCCTGGTCAACCTATTTTCTCTGAGAATCATCCATAATGTTCTTCCAGCAGTGGGTCCTTTGCAGTGTAAATAACAGTGCACAAGAAGGACTGACCATGGTTCTGTATTTGATTCTGTAAGGATCTCTTGGGTTGCCAGTTTAGTGTTGTTATGAATGATGCAACCATTAACTTTTTATAGCCATGTACATTTTCATTGTTCTTAAGTAAACAAATTGGTTTCATGGATGTTTAAATTTATAAGAAGCTTCCAGACCATTTTACACATATTAACATCCATCTAAATATGGATTACAACAATTCATGTTACTATTGTAAATTACAATCTTAAAACATGTACATTTTAACAGCATACTATATTTATAATAAATTCTATGTTAGTCAAATATTGAGTTATCTTTAAAAACATTAAAAATGGTATTTCTTGAAGCAGAGTGACCCTTTCCTGAGCATAAATACAGAGGAAATATTAGTTCTAGGAAATGAGTATAGTGTGATTTAATGAATAAAGATTATAATTTTTGACATGAACAGAAAGACTCATATAAGGATGCTATAAGTACTGTTCTCAGTAAAGAAAATGGAAAGATGATTTGATCATTAATGAGTCAATAAAAATAAAATGTATATCCATCTAATTAAATGGAATGGAGGAGGAATCATACTTCTAAAACATTTAATAGCATAAAAACTGGGAGACAATTTTAGAGTAAAAACATCCACACTTACTCAGTCATTCGTGTATTTGATTTTCAAGTAGGAATATTTGAATGAATGCATATGAGTATTATGTACATATGAAAGTATGTATGTACTCCTGCATGTCCATTACTTTACTGCACTTTTAAGAATATCCTCAGTCTGTGAGTTATGAGCATTCTGTGATGCCCTCACACTTTTCTCTGTTGAATTCAGAATCCAACAGAGTTTCTCAGCTCCTCTCCACCACTGTTTGCCAAAGGAGAAGAAGGAGGAGGAGGAGGAGGAGGGGAAAGAGAAGGAGGAGGGGGAAGAGAAGAAGAAGAAGAAGAAGAAGAAGAAGAAGAAGAAGAAGAAGAAG
>JADRCH010000044.1:791236-953322 GCA_019843965.1 Rhynchomys soricoides | reverse complement strand
ACACACACACACACATATATATATATATATATATATAGAGAGAGAGAGAGAGAGAGAGAGAGAGAGAGAGTCTGCATGTGTATGTGTGTGTGTGTGTGTGTGTGTAAATTTATTTTGTGACTCTGGGTATATTTTTATACATTTCTCCACAAAAGTAGAGTCTGTCTAATTTATAGAAAACTGTTTATTGTGGGAACACTGCGGTGAAATAGCTGAGGTAATTAATGAAAGCAATTACACATGACACAAGGGAAAGGACAGCCAACGGAACATGAGATTACATTTCCATATACTTCTAAATTCTTTGAGATTTAAACTCCCATGGTGGCTTTGGTCACACATTCACTTGTGTAATATTTTAAAAAGAAAGAATAAAGAAAAGTAGAAGTGTCTTTATTACAGAAAATCATATTTAAGTAATAAATGCCTTAACACTTTCGTGCTGTTACATTGTACACCTTTCAATGCCACAAACTATATTTAATTTGTAAGTTGTTTGGATAAAATATGACATTAGGACAACCCTCTGATTGTGTAATTAGACACTTTAAGAAATGGGTGGTGTCCAGGATCATAGCTTCTTTTTAGACGCACTCACTTCCCATGGCTACCCAGACAGTAAGCAGCAGAGGACCTCATGCCTCTAAGATCTCCTTGCAGAAGGAAACTGTCCAAAGGAGAGGGGCTTCTTGGCCTTGAATTTGGGGACCAACTAGTTACATTTCAATAGAATACAGAGTCTAGTTCACTAGATCTGAAGTGGGGTAATCGACATCTCTGAAATGTTCCCAATGATGCTGGCAGATAAAATACGGGATACTAGGTAAACTTGAGTTTTAGATACTAAGAGATAGATATCTTTTTAAAAATTTGATTTGTATGTGTGTTAGAAAGGCAGAGTCAGAGAGAAAGAGAGAGGGGAAAGAGCTTTGTGCCAGGGACAACTATGTGTAGTCAGTTACCTACTTACATCTGTACAAGTATTCTGGGAATGGAGTCGGGCCTTTGGGCTTGCCTGATAAGCATCTTTAAGCTACTGAGTCATACTGTCTATCCAATACACAGCCTTTCAGGTGTATAATGGTTAAATACAGTTATCAGTTATAAGCTTGGTGGTATCTAGAATCATAGAAAGACAACACTATGATGTTGTGAGGAAATATCCTGATTAGTTTGAGGCAGAAGGCCCCACTCACTGTGGGAGTAACCACTCACGGGGCTAAGACCCAGGGCTGCATAAAAAGGAGAAAATTAGCTGAGGATAGGCAAATTAGCTAAGGATAGGTATTTGTTGTTCCTTTCTTTCTGACTGTGGGTGGGTTGTCAACAGTTGTTCCGATTTCCTGCTGCTTTGACTTCCATACCAGAATGGACAGACCCTTCAAACCTTGAGCCAAAATAACCTTTATATTTTTAAGTTGCTTTTGTTAAAATATTTGAACACACTATAGTGGTTTGAATAGGAATGGTCTCCATAGGCTCATATATTTGAATGGAGTGAAACTGTTTGAAAGGGTTAGATGGATTAGAAGGTATGGCCTTGTGGAGGAAGTGTGTCACTAGGGGTGGATTTTGAAATTTCAGAAGCCCAAGCTAGGCCCAGTAGCTCTCTCTTCCTGCTGCCTGAGGGTACAGACGTAGAAGTCTCAGCTCTACTATGTCTGCCTGTGTGCTGCCATGCTTCTTACTATGACAATGGACTAAAACTTTGAAAGCTGTAAGCCAGATCCAATTAAATGCTTTACTTTATAAGAATTGCTGTTGTCATGGTGTCTCTATACAGCAATAGAACACTGACTAAGACACACACTTAGACAAGTAATTAAACCAATGTATATCTGAAAAGCAACCCATTCTTGGCATATTTTAGAGACTTGGGTCAATGTATAAGGAAACAAAAAAGATAGATGCACTATGACCTAGCAATGGTTAATGCTGAAGCTATATGAAGTAAAATAGATGACAAAAAATTATCAATCAATTATATCTTAATATTCCTTTATTGTCTATCCATAATTGATGACAAGAAATCTACAGATCTTTAGGTGAAGCCTGTCATCCATGGCCTTCTGGATTTATATACTATCTCTAGTTTATGGATGGTTATCTTTGAGCACATTATAGCTTTCTTAAAACTCCTTCAAAGGGTAAATATAGTCAAATAATATCAGTTTGTGTCTTATAAGTCAAACCTTGGTGGTCATTACAATTGTTTGTGACAAAGTGGAGAAAAGTAAAAATTTAGACTTATAATTGAATAAAAGTTGTGGGAAAAACCACCTCCCTAAACTCTTGAGATTGAGGTATCCAAGTAGTCGTAACTGAGACATTGGTACCTAGACTAGAAGCCCCTGTGCCCATAGAGAAGAGACTGAGAAGTCTGTAATAATGAACATGGTGAATCTCTCAGTCTATGTGAGGTCAAGGTGAAAAAGGTTCCCTCTCTTGTAGGGTTTATTCTTATAAATCTCACAAAGTTCTCATGGCAAAGAGTAAGGAAGACTTTCTCTTGGCTCTCGAAGAGAAACTTGGGGAGAAATCTCTGTGATACAGCCTTGCAAAGACCTCTTTGTAAAAGCCTTCTCACAGGGAAATGTCAGACACTCTTCCAAACTGGAGAGAATGTGTTTCTTCCCCTCCATCTCCACATAGGAAGAGAAATTATAAAGTAGTTATGGAAGTCCCCTCAAATCAGAATAAACAATAGTATACAGTGATCCTTTCGCCAAACCTTACACGATACTACAGTTCTTCTCTACCTTCTCTCGTTTATATGGGAGAAAGTAGGTGCCAAGATGAATACTCCATGTTAGCAAGACTCATCACAAAGCTCAAGACCACAAGAAAGCAGGAAACAAAAACCTGATATCAACAGCAAGTACTAACAAGTAAACATTCATCAGCTACACCCTCCTCAAATACATGTAAAATCTCACCCTAGCAGCAGCAGCATCTCAGTCTCTGCTGTCTTATATCTCATTTACAGTTTGCAACCAAAGACTGGGATAATTATCAAAGCCAAAAGGAACACAGTCTGAAGAGACAGCCAATTTTAGAAATACAGATTTTTTTCCTAAATCTAATAGGCATATATGTGTGTGTGTGTGTGGATCATGTATATATAACACATATATATATGATTTAGAAAAAATCATATATATATATATCTCATATATATATGATTTAGAAAAATACTTTAATTTATTTTGTAAATAGATAAAATATATATTTAGAAAAAATGTATATGAATGACATGGATTTTTATATTGTCAGACAGTAAATTTAAAATAATCATTAATATTTTATGGACTTTACAGAATAGGAGACAATGCATATGAAAGAATGGTAATATAAGCACAGATACTGTCAATGTACAAAGGAGAGTTAAAGGAATTGAGTTCTGATAGTGATGAAATAGCCCTAGTATTCCTGGCTCTCCCCTATGCACAGCACCAATTTGTATGATAGGAGCAGAAATATAATAGAATCCAGATAATACCAGCCACACTGTTCCCCAGAACCCATCAGATTTCAGTATTAGATGATCCAGGGACAATTTTCTCCATTTCTGTACGTTTAAAAATCTTTTCTAGTCTACATCTATTTTTTCTTCTAATGTTATTTTTTTCTTTCCCTAGTTTCATTCATATCTCTTTTCATTTGGAAATTTTAATATTGCTTGTACTCATATCAACAACCACCCCCGCCATTTTTGCCTTTATCTTTTATTTAACATTGTGTCTTTCTTTTCCCATTTCTTATTCCTCCTTTATTTCATGCTTGTAAAATTGTTTTCATTATTTTCCTTGTTTTACAAAGGATTATTAATTTTTTGACTTCTCAGATGTACATTGTTACCTGATTTCTTTTATATAATTTTTTTTTCCATCATGGAAGCAGTTTTACAGCTTTATTTTTTAAAATAGTTTTACAGAACAAAGGAAGACATAAATCAAGGCAGGTTTAAAATACACTGATAGGTAAACCAGAGCAGAATAAACAAGAAAATGGAGGAGCTATTCTATAGGCCTAAGATGCTATCCGAAGACATTGTTAGCTCTGGGTTTAGCAGCACTAGTGCTCTGCTAAATTAATAACTTCTATGAGGTTTTTATTTATTTATTTATTTTAACCTTTTAAAATGTTTATTTTCTTTTGTTTTAATTTTTCATTGGTTATCTTATTTATTTACATTTCAAATGTTATTTCCCTTCCAGGTTTATGTGTGAGTATTTTTGTGGCATGGGAATCAACTATATTTTGCTTTTACTGCATATTTATATTAGGTTAATTTTAATTTTGTTACTCTGATGTCAGTTTATTTTCTCTTTTATGAGTATTCGTGAGGTTTTACACATCAAGACAAGGCTTCTCACTAAGAAGATTCCCCCAAATATGGAAGAGAAATTACCATAAAGAGGCATACATTATAACACAGAAACACAAAGAAAGTTTGAAAAAGAGCCACCATGACACCTCCAAAAGTTCATAATATATCAACAGCCGAATACAAAGATACTGACAAGGGACAATGAGAAATGGAGAATTCAAAAGTCCAGGTTTGGAAATCAGTGACTTCAAAGATGGGTCAAGTAAGCATGACTTCAAAGCAGTGAATTCTAGATTTGGATGAGCAATAGAGCAAAGAGAAAAATAAATTCAGAAAAACTGAAAACTGAAAAATATATTAAAATGTACAATTGAAAAACTAAACAATGAACAAAAACAGAAATAATAAACAATATTAGGGATTGAAGACTAGGTTGGGAAATTATTCTATTCAGAAGAAATAAAGGAAGGGGGAGACAATCATGCCCACAACATAAATCTCTGGAGGACATGAATCTTAGTACTGAAGAGAAACTACAATATAAACTAAACATACAGAAAAACTATTCAATGAAGGACAGCAATTAGCTCCCAAATCCAGAAAGAAAGAAGCAAGCAAGTACTGAAGGTACTCAGTACACAGATGTGCCCAGGAAGAGTATCTCTTCATCTACCACAATTAGGATGCACAAAGAAACCCTAAAGCTGGAGGGTAGAAACTCACTCACAAAGGCACCACTATTTCAGTAATATCAGACTTCTCAGCAGGAGCCTCAAATGCTGTCAGAACACTTGATTTGCCTGTGTGAAGTCCTGAAAGAATACAGTTCCAATTGAGATGATTGTATTCGTAAGAAGTTCTCTAATGTTGGAGTAATAACAAAGACCTTCCATGACAGTCACACACTAAATTAGTTCACTAAGCCAACACTGCAGACAACACTAATACCTCACCCAAAAATAAGGGTGGAAGGTAGATATAATCATGAAAGCTTGAGAAACCCTAAATCTCACTAGAATAATTAATGAACAAGTGAGCATTTGGGGTGGGGAGTTAAAATTACTAACTCAATAAACAGCAAATCGCCAAGATGAAGAAGAGAAAAATTAAACTGTGAAACACAACAATCACTTAAATGTGATTAATTCCAATTTTCCAATTAAAGATGGAGACTGGCTGAATAGATTAAGAAATAAGACCCAGCTGGTTGTTGTCTGCAAGAAACTCAGGATAACAAAGATGTACAGACTAAAAGCATGAGGGGTTCTAGGCAAATGGGACATGAAGACAAATAGGAGTGATCATGGTATCTGACAAATCCAATTTCAAACCAAAAATAGTCAGAAATAATTAAGAAATCCATTGTGCATTAATAAAGAGAGAAGATTAGCAGGAAGTTTTGAGGATTGTAAACATAAATTCACTGAATTTTGAGTTGTACAGACACTCTCTGATTACATTCAATTTTTCTATTAACTGATGTTCAGCTCCTAGACTTCATATTATAATGAAGCCTGGTTTAATTATGCAAACCCCTAACACAGGACGTATTAATTTTCTTTGATGCAGTATTTAAAGACTGCAAAAGACAAATTAGTTTCTGCAATGCATTCAAAAGTTTATTTTTAAAAAGAAAAATTTGTCAATCTAATTAGCATTTTCACAAAGTTGTTTTTCAAGATTAAATGCATTTTGAAAAGTTCTTTAGGGTATCAAAGTCTTCCATGGACAAACTTCCTTCAGTGTTTCACAGACCAACTTACTCATTTACTGCATAGGGAGACAAGGGTGCTGAGGCAGGATGTAGACCAACTGATTGAAAAAGAGTTAAAGTAGAGTTTAATTCTGCAACTAAAGTCTGATTCTGCTGTCTGGTTGTCATCTGATCTAGGAAGAAGCATCAGCTCTGCAAGAGCAGACTACAAGGTGTAGCAGGTTTGTGGGACGAAAAAGACATAGACTGGTATAAAATGGTTTTAATACCTATATCCAGATAGCATATAAAGCATGCTATTAAAACAATAGAATAAATAACTTAATGGTAAATGAGACAAAGCTCTGAAGAAATATGTCATCAGTAAATCTACAGGTGATACAGTGCTAAGCATCCTGCTATCAGGATGTTTCAAATTAAAGCAAGGGAATTATCTTATTGCATCTGTTACAATTCCCTGGTATCTTGAACCTGCCACGCCTTATGATTACCACAATGTAGCACAGGAATTCCTATTCACTGTGGCAGTGCAGAATGATAAGGCCACAGTGAAGGTCAGGCTAATGACTGGTCAGTAAATTGTATTCTGACCATAAAAACTACGTTCCAACTCTCATAAATTTACTCAATTCTCTTGAACAAGCATGCCTACAAGATGCATGAAGATAACTATAACAATTTTATATTCAGCACTGTTCTGTACCAAAACCAAGACTGACTGCTAAGTGAACCCTGATCATTCCAACACCCTCCACTGCCATGCTGGAAGCATGCATTTCACTAAGGAATGTAACTCTATCATTTACAAAAACATAAACATATTGGCATATTTCATACAAATAAATTCCTACACACATGGACATGTGAACACTTGTCATTAGGAAATACAACAGATCATTCTATCAATTGGCAAATGGTAGCTCCACCAGGATCTGTGGGCCATCTGCTTATAATTTCCCAAAGAGCACATAGTCATACGTTTTAGCATACACACTCTTTCAGATACCTTTACAAGAGGTTACATGATATCTTGTGCAGATACTAGAGGCAATGCTGTAATAATACATTCAAATAAAAAATATCTTCAAGAAATATTCTGGAAGAAATAAAGCTCTACAGGAAGAATGATGAAGCATGACCCCTCTTCATGATGTACTCATGAGAAACTCCAAGAATGTCCAAGAAGCCATGATACATAAGCTCATAGTTCTAAAAAATCTGAATAACCAGTTGATTATCCCAACCCTGAAATGTCAGATAATTTAACTCTTTAGTTAAGTGATCTTAAGCAGTCCTTTTTTGTTAATATTTTAATTATTTTTTTTTTAGTTTTCCCACTTTATTTACATTTCAAATGTTTCCCCCTTATTTGATGTACACATACACGCATATTGTTTGGTATGTCATAAACCTATTGTTCTTGTACACTGCCTCTGTTCTGGACAGTATTGGATCAACTACAAGCACATATTCACACACTCATACACACATACACACACACACACACACATACACTCAGACTCTTATACACACTGACACATAGATGTATGTGGGTGCCTTGATCTCCTAAAAAACCTAGTGCTTTAAGAGGACTGGTTCAAATATCATGACCTCATTCAAAGCTCTTTCTGGCTTTTTCCTTAGTCAATGGACATGCTCCCTTCCATCTCTATCCACTGTGGCAACTTTAGGGTCTCTATTCTAGGATATCCTAAAATATACTTCAGGAATACATTTGATGACACCTGCAAATACATTATAGTTTCATGATTATTTTATATCTCTTCAACCTAGTAAAGTGGTTCTCAACCTATTGGTCACAATCTCCTGGGGCCAACAAATGACCCTTTCACAGGGGTTGCCTATGACCAGCAGAACACACAGATATTTACATTATTATTAATAACAGTAGCAAAATTACAGTTATGAAGAAGCAACAAAAATAATTTTACAGCTGAAGGTCATTTCAACCAGAGGAACTGTATTAAAGGGTCACAGCATTAGGAAGGTTGAGAATCACGGATCTAGTTGGTAGCAAATAAAAAGCTCAAAGTGATTCCTGGTTGTGTTGATGAGGAAAGAAGTAAGCCATGGATCAGTCTACTCGTGGAACTTTTGTTTCTCATCAATTCAGATTCGTGTGTGTGTGTGTGTGTTTACACAAGGTCATGTGCACACATGCACGTGTGTGAGTGTTGTGAAAATGTGGTACATCACAATGTGGAATCCAGAGTACAACTTTCAGATGTTTGGTTCTCTCCTCTGTCCCTCTGACATGTGGGTTCCAGGGATAGAATTTGGTTCTCATGCTTCGTAGCAAGTTCCGTTATCTGCTTTATTTTGTTGGTTGGCCCTCAATCTCTTTAAATGATAAAGAAAATAAAATAATTTTGTATTTGAGCTCACAGCTGATTTTGTACAAAATGCAGACATATGCACACTTGTAAAACACACACATGCGCATGTACACACACACACATCTTCTATGAATACACATGTGGGTTTAACTTTGTGCTCAGATGACTGTGCACTAACAGAGAGGTTATCATCAAACAGTAGCTCCTGCTTTCTTGTGTCAAAAGCAACCGTAATTCTACTCATAGTGGCCCCTATTTGTGATCCCAGTGGAAGGAGAATTATGAGTTTGAGCCCAGTGTAGATTATAGAAGAAGTCACTGGCTAGTCTTAGCTATATAGTGAAACACTGTCTAAAAGAAGAATAAATTACATAAACAAAATAAAAACTATCTTGTTTTCAGTATATCTTTATTATGGAAAGTAACACATTCTTTGGTATTGATATGAAGATTCATCAGTGTGATATAAATACTGCACTGTTTTCTGTAAACTGTCACTAGAACAAATAATTTAAATTCATGGAGTTTGCTATATGTGGTGGTTCTTCCTCTTTTAAAGCATTGATAGCAGGACTCAAAAACAAAAATTCTTAAACCATATGAGGAAGGATATATTTCCATAATGTTGAATTTATTTTGAAAAGTATTTGATCAAAAAAATACCTTCAGATGCAGCAGGAGTATTTTAAAATTTAGATTTTCTGGTGTGATTTGGTATCTCCATCTAACTTTTATTAAATACTAATGAACACTTTAGAATGAATATTTTATACAATATACCTATCATACTGCACCTGAATTTTAAAATGTTTACAATCATCCGTAATTTTCCTTGAAAATTTTCACTTTAAATTATTTTAAAAATACCAATTATCCAAACATATGTCATTAAATTCTAATGTTACTTTCCCTTGATTGAAACACATTCTAAAATCTAAGTGACTCACTGAAGCTATTAAATGAAAATATAAATAAAAATGAGACTTAACTGTTTCTGAATTTTAAAAGGATGTCTTTGATGAAATTCTGGATACTATTAAATCATCTTCATATTAGGTTTTGGAATGATTAGTTCTGAGTGGTACATATTCCTGGTTCAGCTACACAATCAAAATAACTGAGCTATGACAGGCAATTTTAAGCAGCTTTTTAATGTTTAAGTTATCCATCTGACAACAGGAGTTAAGAATGACTGTTATAACCAAATGTTTTTCTTCATATTTTGTGTTATATATAACAATACATAAGTATAAATTTATTACGAGTATATATATCACTAATAATAGCTAACATCTCTGGAAACTAACAGTGAGATGACTAGAATTCTGGTCAGCCACCTCTACCACTCCCCATCCCACTTGGACTAAGAATGTTTGGCTAAGTCACCGTGACAACACAAAACAGGGCTTGTGAGAATCCACTCATAAATTGCTTAGATGGGATGCCAAATTGGCATCGTCCAATGATGGTCTTTGTATCAGCTCAAGGCACTAGAGAGGATGCTATAGCTATACAAGTTCTTTCTCTCACTACAACAAGACCTAAATTGGGGAATATTTTAGAAGGAATTGTATTGGAAGTTTGATTAGGACATTCATCAGCACCAGTTAAAAATGATTTCCTAAGAACAATTGGTCTAATGAGTCACATTCAAGTAAGACTATGTAATAAAGTGCTCGGGTTCAACAAAGATGACAAATACAGTGGGAACATTTGAGGAGACTAAGATTCTTGTAAGAGAACCTAAGTTCCCATAATATAAAGTCCATCAAACTATAAAACCTTAGAATAGCCAATAAGTAGCATGACTTCTACTCCAAATGTAAAGTCCTTTCCTGCAGAAAGCTTTTCAGGAGTGTGTAAGGAGTGTGTGTGTGTGTGTGTGTGTGTGTGTGTGTGTGTGTTGAAAAAATATACTCTGTAGGAAGCCTCGTGTAGAATACACTGTAGGTATCAAGTTACCAGGAGCTTCTATTATTAATGATGAAACAGTTCTTCTTGTCTTCTGTGTGCTTCTTTTTCTATTAAGAACACATCTCATATATAATACTGTGACATATTGTTATAAAAGGACAAAATAAATTAAACACATTGAAATAAGTAGACCAGGGTTGACCCTTGCATCACTTAAATCATCAATGGAGGTTGCCACCAAGCTTTTCTTTAGCATGCTAAAGTAAAAAAAAAAAAAAAAAAAAAAAAAAACAAAAAAAAAAAAACCTAGATTTTAAATTGTATATATCTCTAGAAAAGAATCTTTGATCGTTAGGACTCTATTTTCTTGGATGAACACATCTTTGAAGTAATTGAACAAACCACTGTATGACTCTAACTTGCATGGAATTTTTAAAAATGTAGTAATGAGGTATGTGCCTGTTATGTACACAGTGAATTTAAAAACCCAGAAGTACCTATTGATATGATTTCCTGTGATAACTTATGAGATTTCCAAGTGTGCACAGTGAGACAGTGCCTTGGGAGAGCTGCCACCATCCCATCATCTTGGCAGCTTCTTATGACAGACAGCAGGGCTTGCTTTCTATCCAGGGTAAGGGAGTAAGGTCTCGGTCCTTCACTGGATTATTGGAGCTGTCTGCCCAGATCTGGGATCTTGTGTCTGGGTCCCAGAGATAAGTGCAGAAGCTATATGAAAGTGTAAATGTCTAAAGACTTTCTGAATAATTTATGTTTAAATGATCCAACATAACTGTCATAAGGACTGGGGCAGACAGAAATATCTGGTTCATACAGACTCACAAGAAAATGGCCCTTTCTCTTTTACATTTAGAGAAAAACTAAATTCTAATATTGAAACTTCATAGCAGACCAGCCAGTTATTCATCCCTTCCTCTCCACATCTCAAATGAGAGAGACAAAGACAGAAACAGTCATATAGACAGACAGACTCAGACAGAGACAGAGACAGAGTCACTCAAATGCCCTATGATATCTTTACTATTTTCTCTAGGGCTCCACAATCATGTGATATAAAAGGACTCTTGTTCCAGATTCCAGGAGAGAAGACAGCCACCTTAAAAAATAAACTAAAAGCCCAAGTTGTCTGCAGTTCCAGCTTTAGTAACTGGTACATGATAATCTTTGGTAGTTTAGTGCCTGATGATCTCTATAGCTCAAAGAAACTTCATTAATAATAATCTTCCTCTCAAATGTTTTTGCAAAACCCAGGGAAAAAAGTAGGACCTCCAATAAACATAGAGTCACTGGGCTCCCCAACCATTTGTATCCAAATGTTCAGTCAAGTCTCCCCAGTCAATAGAATGAACTGTATTGCTTGAGGTCAGGACACCTCCCTTCCTGTGTTCGCAGGCTCGTGGTTTAAAGGTAAAAAAGCAAAGCCTGAATTAGAGGAACTGCATTCACCAATACGCCCTTGAAACATTTAGGGTCGAACACACTTCAAGCTATGACTCTGAACTTTAATCATGATCTTTGTCACTAGACAGCTCAAAATGACATTAATTAAATGTTCACAACACATATTGAGTCCACATGGTATAATAAAAAAGCACTATATCCCATATATAGCCACCAAACCCAGACGTTATTGTGGATGCTGGGAAGTGCTTACTGATGGAGGCATGATAAGCTGTCTCCAGAGAGGCTCAGGCAGAGCCTGATAAGTACAGAGGCAGATGCTCACAGCAAACCATTGGACTGAGCATGGGGTCCTGGATGGAGGAGTTGGAGAAGGGACTGAAGGAGGTGAGGGAGTTGGCAGCACCATGGAGGGAGCAACAGTGTCAACTGGCCAGACCCCCCGGAACTCCTGGGGACCGTTCAACCAACCAAATAATACACATGGAGGGACCCATGGTGCTGGCCACATATGTGGCAGAGGAGGGTCTTGTTGGCCATCAGTGGGAGGAGAGGCCCTTGGGCCTGAAGGCGTTAGATGCCACAGTGTAGGGGAATGCTAGGGAGGGAAGATGGGAATGGGTGGGTGGGTGGGTGGGGAAGCACCCTCATAGAGGCAGGGGTGGAGGGATGGGATAGGGAGTTTCCGAAGGGGAGACCTGGAAAGAAATATTTGAAATGTAAATAAAGTAAATATCAAATAAATAAATAAATAAATAAATAACAAAGGAAGAAATTCAGAGTTCGTCCCACCAGCCCCAGCCCACATTATTTTCCAGGACTGATCTTCCCATTATTAAACCATCTGTGCCAAAGACTGAGATTCCCAGACAGGGATATGAAGGGGGAATATTCAAATTGCCTACAATCAAGCCTCCTCAAATCTTTGTAGATGAACATTGGATTTCAATGATGAGCCCAAACCAATTTAATTGCTTATTATAAAGGATAAAAGGGTTTCTGACTGTTAGGGGCCTTCTTTGTATCCCTTTTGTGGTATTGGACTTTTATCATTGATGACCGTATCTTGACAGCAAATGTGAAGGTCAGAAATGATGGGTCACACATGTCCTGATTGGCCCATGTTTCTTTCCCATATATTTGTGTGTGTGTGTGTGTGTGTGTGTGTGTGTGTGTGTGTATGTGTGTGTGTGTGTGTGTGTATCTATCTTGCATTCCATTAACAAGTTTTTATTCTCATGAGAAGCCTGGTTTGAGTGAGTGACAAGGTAGACAGTGGAAGCACATATGGAATGAAGGGCCGACATAGACTATGTGTAAGTCAAATGCCAGTTTGGAATCCTGGTTCCGTAATAACACGGAGATTCTGGAGAGCTAAATTTTTTCACCAACTTCTCACCATCAGGTCCACACCAAAAGCTATCCTTACCAAGTCTGATTTCTTCTATAGTAAATGATTATGTTGACCTGTAAAACTCCAATGGAGTGTATGCATGCTCACACAGGATTCCATGCCTCTAGAGAATAAGATGAAATTAGTCTGGAGAACTTAGTGAATCAATATTAAACATTTGTTTTTTGAGAATAAACATCTGAGTGTGTTCCATAAACATAATTTATTTGTATTTCATGGCTTTTTAAAGCATGGTTCAGATGACTGGATGCTTCCTGTGTTAGAAGGGGGTCTGATTATATCCTGCTTCGTGATGATAATCTGAGGCATTGGAAGTGAGTATCACTCTGGTGACAATGACTGATGGTAAACAGAGGCTGAGTGTCTACATGGCAAATTTAAGTTTCTGCATGAAATTCTCAGCAGATTATTTGCCAAAACTTTAAATTACATAAAATTTCTATTAATCGTGATTTTGTGTTTTTCCCCAATTTTCAACAATCTCAAGCCAATATAAAACCTTTTTAAACTTTAAAAAAAACAACTGTTTTTTTCTTATGCAATCAAACCTGACAGTTTTAGTCTACTAAAACCTCCAACGTCTTTGATACAACCCTGATTAAAAATTTGAAAATTTTTACCATATTTGTTTAAAGCAGTAGGGTATGTTACCTAGAAAAATACTATCTCAAAGGCAAAACACTTACAGAATACGAACTATATCCTTACAAACTTCATTAAAATGTGGACACAAACACAACTATACATATGTATCATCATAGAAAAGACTGGCCTTTCTTAATTCTGCATAATATCCTAATATAAGGACTTGCAATTTATTTATGAAATGAACTACAAGATTGTCATCAACTGTTAATTATTACAAATATAATGCTTGGGTATAGTCATACTGACATCACAAGGGGATTTAGTGTGTGCTCCCTGAAAGGGGATTTCAGTATTTCTGAAGCACATACATATTTAAATTAAAGCATTCACAGCAATTTAATGGTAAGTCTACTTTTCCCCAGATCTGCCACAACAAAGCATGTACTCCTAGGATATGGAGAGTAGTGCAGGGTAAAGTTAAGGAGTCATGATCTCCTGATAGCCCCAGGAAGGATCTTTCATTGCTAATTCTGACCTGAGGATCCCTTGGATGTCTTTGGGCACATGGATGTGACACACCTGTGCCATGGCTGTCTTCTCCCTGTGTACCTCCATGCTGCTTTCTCTCTGAAAATTGTAACTGTGCCTAAATTCCCAGTTTTTATTAAAGCACTGGGTATATTGGACTATAGCTCACTCTAATAATAACTTCTTTTTAAGATTTATGTTTATTATTTTTAAAATATGTGTGTGTGCATCAGTGTGTGGATTTGTGCAGCTTCCCACAGAGACCAAAAAAGGGTAGAGTTGGAGTTAGACTGTTATGAGCTGCCCAAATTGGGTGCTGGGAAACAAATTCTTGTCCTCTTTAAGATCAGTATGTGCTTTTAACCAGCTGTCCTGCACCAGTAATCACTTTTTAACACTGAGAAAACAAATCTACCCTACTGGTACATGATTTTCTGACCTTCCTGGGTCTGTGGACATGCTTCCAGATGCATCAATTTTCCTTCAGGTTCTTATTAATAATTGTAGATGATGTTCAGAATATTTTCTGAAATTTTTGAAATGTGCTTATTCTTTATTTCACTCCTATGCTTTGTGAATTTGTCTGGAACCCCCGATTCTAGCCTAAACATTATCTCTCCTCAATCTCAGAAAAATCTTGATTTGTTTTAGGGAAATATCAAAATAAGTCTAAATTTTATGAATTACATATTTTTTATTTTAGTCACTTAGATGCTACAACAAAAATTTCTTTGACCTTTAATTTCTAAACCATTTTTAATTTCTGAAAATATTTTGATTTTACTTCTGATTTCTAAGAATTGGAGAGTCAATTGTACTACATATGCCTCATTTCCTCCTTCCAAGTTGTGCCTCCTTGTTATTCCAAATATTCTTAGTGCCCTACTGTAGTAAGATACTTTAGTTTAGTACTTTATTATGCATAATTCTCCTTCATTGCTTGAGGTGCCTAGCTATATTCTTTTTTAAGTGTTTGTGTTTATTTATGTGTGTATATTTCTGTGTCTGTCTATATGAGTAGTGTATGACATGTGAGCACAGGTGCCCATAAAGATCAGAGGATGCTGGCAAATGCTTAGGAGCTAGAGCTACAGATGGTTATGGACTACCCAGTATAGTGGTGGGAATTGAATGTAGGTCCTTTGGAGGAGCAGCAAGTGCTCTTAACTGCTGAGTCATTGCCCTAGCTCTCTGTTTTTATTCTTGATAGACTTAACTTTGAATAAGTTCTATAGTTATGAATTTATTTTTGTCATTGACTCTTTTTCCTTTGTTAGCACCATAAAATTCTATAAAAAGAAAGAATAAAATAGAAGGTAGGTTCAGCAATTCAAAGCACATGCCTTTCTCTAGAGGACCTAAGTTTGGGTCCTAGTACCCATATTGAATGGAGAAAACACAATTGCCTGGTAACTCCACGACCAATGATCTGATGCCCTATTTTGGCCTTGCAGGACCCAGTACAAACGTTTTGTGTGTGTGTGTGTGTGTGTGTGTGTGTGTGTGTGTGTGTGTGCGTGTGTGTGTGTGTGTGTGTGTGTGTGTGTGTGTGTTTAGCAATGTTATATATATCACCATATATTTGCTGTTTCTCAAACTCTGCTCAAGATTCATCTTTCTTTTCAGGAATTATCTACAATAAAATTTGAAGTTATTAAATTCTGTCTCTGGCTAAGAGTGGTCGCCATGGCAGAAGGGCAGCTAATGCTTGATCCTAGGAAGAGAAATTTCTGTGGTAAGTTTCGCACCCTCACTAACATCACATATGTTTATCATTTCAATCCTGAGGACAGCTCAGAGAGATGGTAATTGTTCGCCAAAAGGCAATTGGAAAATTGAGACTTCTAATTTAGCTATTTCTATGCAAAGTGTTTTGGCCTTTTTAGGAGGCACTGTATTAAGACTTTCTAATTAGCTTCAATTTGCAAATCATAGTTGATACTAATTTGCAAATTCCACGTATTAATGTAGGTTTGGGTATAGTTAATATTAAGTGTTGCCTCATCAAGTTGCAAAAGTTGTCAGCCTGATGTTTGTTGGTATACAGAGCACTGGTACACACTGTGAGCTCTTAGAAGAGCTGCACAGAGGGGAAGAGTCAAAGGCACCTGGAAAGAAAGAGCATGGATTAGTTACCTTATGTGGCTCTAATAAAAGGCCATCATGACCAAAAAACAACTCAAAGAAGAGAGTTTATTCTGGCTGATAGTTTTATAAGGAGCGTCTTCAATGGCTGGGAAGACAGGATAGCAAGATGGTAGCCGAAGGAGGAAGATGATGGCTAACTAGATTTTATCTGACACCAAAAGCAGACAGGAGGTCATGATGGTGCAGTGAGAGTATAAACCCTCAAAGTCAGTTCACAGTGAAGGGCTTCATCCCCCAAGTCTATGCCCCCTAAAGCTTCCAGAACCTTTCCAAGCAGTGCTGTCATAGGGACTGAGAACTCAAATACATGAGCTTATGGGACACCTTTCTCATTCAAACTACCACACACAGTTCATTGAAACTGTTTGACCAAATGCCTCATTCTTAGGACACCCATCTGTTTGAAGCATGAAAATGGTCCTAATCAGTAAACTACCTCATTGTGACAGTGACAGCCTATGACCACTTTTGAGACATTTTAGTTGAAGACTCTATACCTCCACATGTGTCATCAGCATTCATACCCTGAAAACTTATCCATTTCTGATATATCTCACACTTGGAAACATCAAGAGTTCCCAGGGAAGGGTAGTGTCATCTCGCAGTCACCCTTCGTCCAATAAATCTCTAAGAAATATCTGCAAGCTAGGATTCTGGGAGTTGGGAATCTCACAGTATTTATAAAATTTTGTTCTCTTATTTCTAGCATTGAATTATGAAATTTGTGAGTGCTGCGACTATTTTCCTCTTCCCCCTTCTTGTTAGGTTCAATATCTGGCATGATTCTGGAATAAAGCAAGTAAATGACCAAAACCTGCAGAAAAATAATAAATGAAAAGATGGACAATGTGCAAGCAAATGGCTTGATTAGAACCCAGCTGATTTAGTAGTAGGGAGCCTGGTAGAAAATTTCAAATCAGGGATAATGAGTAAGGCCTAAGGCCAGAGACACAGAAGGGGAAAAAAAAATTGAAAACACTCTTTTCATCAGATTTTAATTTCCCCCGGTAGATTTCTTAATTCTAGGTTCTCGAAAAATGGTCAAATGATGAACTGTCAAGCTTCTGGATTTTAAGAGTATTAACTTTATCATGTTGAATTTTTAAAAAGTCACTGAATTCTCAATCATAAATGACATGACGATTTTAATTGGTTTAAACATTAGGTAAAATCTTTCTCGACATCTGAAATGAAAAAGAAATGTATCTGTATTAAATTTAGAAATAGAATAGGAACCATTCTTTTGTGGGAACAGTGGGCACACCTGTGCTTACCAGTGCCTTCAATTGTAGCTTTAGATTAAGGGACAGTGATAGTCTTCAGGTACCTTCACACTTTTTTTTTTTTCTTTTTTTACATGGATTCTCTCACTGGGATAATACTTGCCAAGGTTAACTTACCCATAAGCTGCCAGTCATCCCTCTGTCTCTACCTCCCCCTTTGCAATGCTGAGATTGCAAGATTTAAGTTTTTCACACGTGTTAGGCAAGCACTTTATTGACCAAGTTGTCTCCCTGTCCCTAGAAACTTTACCTAATAAGGAAAAAGCATTATCGATATCCATTTATAAACAAGAATAACTTGGAATGCTACAAGAAAGTACCCTTCAGAAACCTGTCCTGGAAGGTGACTGAGGTATATTGAATTATACTTTTACACTTTCCATTGGGGGCAGCAAAAATGTCATCTATGAGTGTGAGGTGGGCATAGACATCTACTGACCAATTGCTGATTCAAATATAAGATTCTAAAATAATGGTTCTCACTCTTTCTAAAGCTGTTACCCTGTAATCCCATTCCTCATGTGTGATGACCCCTAAGAAGAAATATTTTTGATGCTATTTAATAACTGTAATTTTGCTACTGTTATGAAATGTAAATATCTGATATGTGACCTCTGTGAAAAGTTCATTTGACCCCATGGGGGGATCATGACTCGCAGGTTGAAAACTATTGTTCTAAAGTCCTTGAGACTGACAACCTCAACAATGTACCTTAGAGTACTAGCAATTTACTCAACAATTTTTTTATCATTATCTTTAATCTTGGTTTACAGTCCAGTTGTTATCCCCCTCCTGTTCTGCCCTCTGACAGTTCCTCATCCCATTCCTCCTTCCCTGTCTACAAGAGGCTGTCCCCACACTCCCACATCCCCCCATAATCTGCCAGGCCTCCCCATTCCCTGGGGTCTTAAGTCTCTCAAGTGTTAGGTACATCTTCTCTCATTGAGGGCAGACCAGGCAGTCTTTCTACTCAACAATTTTTAACCAGTAATGGGATAAGAGAAACCACTAAAAGTGAAGACTGTCTATTGATCACAGATACAGCCTTGCCATTCTGGGCTTATCACTTTGTCCACATACCAGGTTTTAGAAATCCAGGATCAGTAGCTACACTGTGTCTTGGCTATCACCATCTCAGAGTCTATAGCACCAGAGATGTCAGATACCAAAGGATCTCAGAAAACCACGTGCTCTGCTAAAAATACATTAACCTTTGCTAGCCTACCTAAAAGTTACATTCTTGGTCAGTTTTCTCTGAGCTTAATTCCTTCCCACATGTGCTCATTAGAGAAGGAATTCAGGATTAGACTATATTCTGGCTATTCTTGGTGTTATATTTTTACCAATTTAATCTAAGGGAGCAATGGATTTTGACAGCTGTGTCAAAAGTTTCTGCTGTCTTTGACATGAAGCTTGAGAGCCAAGAGTATCTCATGCAAGAACTATAAGGTTCATTTGAATAAAAACTAAATAAATTATTTTATATTTATCCTTCTGCAATGATTTCTGCACATATTTAGTTCAATTCACATATCATCATGGTTACCGAGGTTACCTAAGAGAGTATCTTCTCTGCCAGTGTCAACAGTCTGACAAAGGGCAAACAGAATACTGGCTGCTTCCAGAAGATGACCCTCAAGTAAGTCTTTGACTGTCTTAAGTACCATCATTAAAACTTGAAAAATCAAAACCTCCATTTAAGCATGGTATACCTGGCCTAAATGCTGCAGACTGTTTTTAAAATTAAGAGACAAGAATCCTTCATCATCATAACATTGACTACTTTCCTGTACATTTAATGCAGTAAAGTAATTAGTAAGTAATCTAGAAATAGAACTGTGAGAATTCACATTAAATTCTTATTCATTTTTAACTATGTTCACTATTATGAGCTTAATCCTGATGGTGTGGTAAACATTTTGTTCCCTGTTCCAGAAAAGATGTATTCACATCCCAATATCCAATAATTCAGTTTGTAAACTTACCTGTAACCTAGGCCATTGAGGGGTGTGTGATCAGTGGATAGAGGGGTCTTCTGTGTCACAATTGCATTATTTCTATTAAAAATGTTATTATTTCTGTAAGCAACCTGTTATGAAGGGGGAGCACCCTCAAGACTGGAGTCCCGCAACAAGCTATCGAGTAACTGCTATTGTCAAAAACACCATAGGAGCTAGGAGCAAACCAAGGTAGATTCTGACACCTGCTTCTAAGTGGGCCTAGCCCTATTAACACATTGAACCTCCATAAAGGGGACGAGATCAATATCTGGTGTTCTGAGTCACCTGGAATGTGCCACATGGATGCCATGGCCCTGAGCAGCTTATGCAACTAAGAAGTCTTCGACACATACTATTATAACCTGAGTGATAAAATCATAACCACTTTCAAACATAAACCTAAAATTTCTAAACATAGAGATTTTTAAAATATAAAATAGTTGAAAAAATCCTCACCTTTTAATTATAAATAAAATATAATCTAAATAATTTGGAGCAGTATGCCATTTATCTTATAAATTAGCAATTTCTTCTCTAGGAAGAAAACAAAATAAATGGCAATAGAAATGGATGGCTGGAGCAAGAGAGGTAGTCTGTAAAACACTTTCTGGAAATGTGAGGTTCAGTTCCCTGGAGACGTGATAGTGCGATTTGACCTTCAAAATACCTGGATGCTTTATGGTCATGATATATCTCTGATTACCTTCAATGTTTACAATGAAAATATTAAATGTATGAAGAGAGTGCCTACTAAGTGTCCACATTTATCAGTTATGGCAACTGCTGCTATTTAGAATATTAACAGGAAAAGGAACAAGAGACATTTCTAGAACTTTGTAGGTGTCTGTAACTAGCAAGTTAAGAAATGCTTATAAACTGGTAGGTTTACATGTAGTTCATTCAAGCACCCTGGATGTTACTTCACCTTCACTCTTTGCCCTCCTCTGCTCCTCTGCTCTCCTATTGGTGGGGTACCTTCACCCCAAAACAATCATTCCCTTTTCCAGTTAGGACTCATGTTCTCCAACCCTCCTCTTATCCTTTCTCTGCCCTCCTCCACACCCCCTCGCTACTTTCCTGGCTTCCAGGGCTACTCTAACACAGATACACAGATCTCAAGTCTTGCAGCTAGGATCCACATATGAGAAAGGACTCTCAACATTTGTCTCTCTGGTTCTGGGTTCCCTCACAATGAAGGTTTCCATGTGAACTGGTCTAAGTGGCTCCATATTTCTGGGCCGAGGGTGTCTGTCTAGGGCTTTGAAGAACAAAACCAAGGCACAGCAATGCACAATCTATTCTGAAGGTTTTCTAGATTTGCTCTCAGCATTGCTGACCATCTGATATCTCTTGAGCATCATGGAAGTTTCTACAGACTCAAAAGGAATCACTGCATAAACCTTTATGGCAATGTGTCCCAGGCGTTTATAAAAGCTTTGGCCTGGAGCCAGCTTGTCATGAGTGCAATCTAGGTTATGCTTCCTAGGACACTGTATAAAAAGGCCAGACAGCATTCCCTCATCATTCAGCTCCCAGCAGACCCTGCAGCTGAGTCATCTAACTCTGCATTTCTCTTCTTCAGTAATTCTGATACAGGGTTTTCCCATTTCTCTGTGCTTGTCTCCCAGATAGATCATCCTCCCTACCCCTTCCGAGGTACTCATTGTCACATTCTAATTACATAGCTTGAATAGCCTCTCTTTTGACTAAACTAAAAGTCATTTAAGGACAGAGACCATGTAATATATTTATGTTAAATATATTGAGATATTAAGTACAAAATAGCAAGCCAGAGAGAGACAGACAGAAACAGAGAGAAATAGAGAGACAGAGAGAAGCAGAGAGACAAAGAGACAGAGAGAGAGAGAGACTAAGGGGGAGAGATAGAGACAAAAGCAGTGAGACAGAGAGGAAGTGAAATAGAGAGAAAGAGATGACCAAGATAGACTGAGGAGAGAGGGAGAGGGAGAGAGAGGAGGAGAGGGAGAGAGAGGATGATGAAGTGCCAATTCACTGACCATCTAAAACTAGCACACTGTGTGTGTCATGATAATCTTGTCAATGACAGAATGGGGATGCCCATTGGCTGTTGACCAGAGAGCAGTTATCCCCTGCTTGTTTCTTCAGTGAGCTATGCTAAAGAGAAGCCTCAGCACAGTCCAGAGAGAGCAGGCTGTTGTGAAGGGTCTGATGATGGCTTTGTAGCTTGAATCTGTTCATCTCACCACACAGTGGGAAATGAGAGGTTTTAAATAAGTAATTTAGAAGCTATTTAAATCCAACCAGTTTTCACAGCCAAAGAAACAATAAGAGAAAGTGGTGTTAATGGGTTGACATGGTGTGGATTGAATCCCACAAGGAAAGGCTCTGAGCAGTCTGCATGCGGATGGATTTCCATTTCCACCTGATGGCTGTAATTAAGACAAGTAGTCAGTAGTCGGAGGAGAAAAGCAGAAATAAAGAAAGCAACTTGGAAATAATTCTAGTACTTCATAAAAACAGCCCCCAAAACACAAGGCCTAAAGACTGTCAGAAATGGGACTATTTCTGTACCCAGTGACAGAGGTCTCAGAGGGTTAAACACATCAAAGAACAAGAGTTTAAAAAGACACTGAAGTGAGAGTGGAGAGGCATTTATTCTTGGTTTTGTTTTTGTTTTTTCTATTCTTTGGTTTTTCAGTCTAATCTGATGCACTGTCTCTGCACAAGCCACATTAAATGGACAGTGATTCCCCACCATCATTGGGAAGTCAGATAAGACACAACTCAGGTTATCTTTCAGATACTCTATACAATTGCATTTCTGCATAGTTCCTGTGATTCACACTGGGGAAGTGTGAACACTCTGAATGACTACACTGTTCTCTAACATCCATTGAACCTGTTTGTTATTCTGAAGCTTGCAGAAATAGGAGACTCTTCTTAATCAAAGGACCAAAAGCCCCTGCCAAGGCTTGCTGGTTCTGCAGATAAAGAAAAGAACTTTCTTACATGGGAACATCAGTAAGCTTCAAACTGAGTTAGCAGAAAAGGATGAGAATTGGCTCCCCTCTAAATCTTCAAGCCTAGAATAAACCGTGTCCCTGCAGAATGTGACATTGGGGCAGCTCTTGAAAAGGCAGTGGAGACTAATCTCATGCCAAAAATTAGCTTGGAAGGACAGCCATCCTGGGTACAAAGGGAAGCAGCTAATTTCTTCCTGTCATGGGCAATGGATTCACCCATGTGTTTCTCTAGATCCAACATAAAAACAAATGCACTTAAGCCCTGGCTTAACTTAAACACATTATATATGATCCTTCCAGACAAACCATTTCCTCACCCAAACAGATTATGTTGCCGTTCATCGAATGGGCCAATTCCTTGGCTCTGTTGTCTTCAAGAGCTTTTCAAATGACAGAAACTCACCCAGGACTTTCAGCTTTCTGAATCAATCTGAAGAGTATAGAGGCTCTGTGTTGATGGATATTCTTAATTTCATTAAGACATGCTTCTTTTTCAAAGTTTTAAAGAGACGGAATCAGATATATGAACTCAGAACAAAAGGATGCCATAGACAATGACTTCTTATATCACCAAAGGATGAAAGTTAAATGCATTTGACCCTGGTACATCCCAAGAAAATCTGGTAGAAAGCATGAAACCTAATAAATTCAGGACACTAAGGGAGCAGCTGTTCTTCTAGCTCCGAGTGATAACCTAAAAGCTTTATTAATAAGTACAAGGCACTCAGAAACCTTTAGCTCTCGGGCTCCATTTCACATACAAAATTTTGTGTCTCTCTCCATACGTCTTATTTATTAAGAATATTTCCGTGTGTTGACTTAGAAAAAAATGTGTTCTCTCTAAATGTCGGCTTCTTCAAGCTCAGTCTTTTTCTCCTGGCTTGGAAAGTAGACTATCCCTGTAGTCACCTTGTCATTTTACATTACTGTAAATGACTCAGTTGTGAATACTTTCTTTTAGACACTGACACTCATCTGGGTTGTCCCAACCAACCTGAAGACACTGGAAGTGAGAAGGAAAAAGGACTGAGCTGGTATCTCTCTGGAAAGAAAGGGTATACAATTTGTACCCCTCCCCATTCTGGGGTTTGTAAATGGAATTATCCTAGTTATCTAAGCTCACATGCAACCATCCCCAAGTGTCTCAAAGCTCAAAAATCTTTCTATTTGTATTTGACATCTACAGAACTGTGATGGCTTATAGATATGTTAGATATGTCCTTAACTATATGATGACTATGTGCTAAAATCAAAGAATGCAGGAAATGATGGTGATCAGGTCTGCAATGCATTCAATTTCCAATCTAACTCCTGTCATGTGCTTCTATCTCAAGTCCATGAATGTATTTATGTAAGACTTTTCAAAACAGAGAGAGACTTATCTCATCCAGAGGATTGTTCTCTTATGATCGACCTTATTAACATCTGATGATCTCTCCGTTTCCTAACATCTCTCTGCATTCTTCAGCCTTACAATGAAATCATAATCATGAAATGTCATCAAGATGCTCCTGTATTAATCATGACATTCCAGCGTTAAGGCTGTTCTTTTCCTACCGGTCAGAATCCTAACTATTCTGGCATGGAGAAAAGGATCCAGAACTACCTGATTTCAACCGATTTATTCAGATCTATCCATCTTCCTTGCTGTCCTAGTAGTAAAGCATACAAAAAATTTTAACCCATCATATCATTTTAAGATGCCCCAGAAGAATTCTCTTGATTTATCTTGATTTATATGGTTCAATTTAAATGTGTGTGGTGTGTGTGTGTGTGTGTGTGTGGGTGGGTGTGTGTGTATGTGTGTGTGTGTGTGTGTGTGTGTATGTTAATATATGAGGATATATATATAAAACTGTCCTATCTACCCACCCAATATCTTACTTCCTGCATACTTCTTTGATTTTAGCAAATAGCTATCTGGTATTCTGGTATTCAAGGAACTATCTAAATACCGCCACAGTTCTGTAAACAGCGAACATAAACACAAAAGATTTTAGAGCTTTGAGATTGTCATAGCTCTTTTCCATCGATTGTCTCATAATACCCCTTTCTCATTTGTTGTTTGCCCTTACTTAATTATGGACTTTAGGTAATGACTGGGTACTGTGTGTGGTTATGTGCTGGTGAGCCCCTGCAGGTGTGTCCCAGGTGCCTGCTGACTCTAGCCAACGGGACAGTCTTCAGCAAACATTAATTGGAAAACCCAGTTATAATGAGTTCCCAGTGACAGAACTCAGTGTGCATCTCTCCAAACCAGCATGCCCTCTCTTGGTGGAATCTTTTTTGATCTCTGTTACTTTATTTATAATTTCTTGGTGTTTTTCCAAGTTGCATCTTTATTTCACAAATAGCAATTAAACAAGAAATTAATATAATTTCTACAACTATGTATAGGAGAAAAGTATCTTTTCATTTGTTTTTATATTTGCTGGAAAACATTCTAAAAAATTAGGAGTTATACTGAAAAACAAAGGCTGCTTTGATGGTTAACTACATAGTGAGGATTACCAACAAAATTTCATTTTAGACATCTATCTGATGAAGAAGCCTAAATAAAACCCATTAAATACACTCAGGGTGACATGGTACATTCCACATAGGAGAAAGGAAAAAGGAAGGAATCTCAGAGGTAGTTCAGGCATGGAGAATACCCCATATTGCTCCTAAGAGGCTAGCTTATGCCTCATGGGAAATGATGAGCTAAGAACAATAGGTATCAGGATTGATAAAAGGAAGAGCAAGAAGACATAAACAAAGGGGATTTTCTAAATCAAAGTAAAAGCATCCTGCTACAAACCAACTGGAACGTCTCCAAGAGTTCATTGTCATTTACATCAATGAAGATCCCTGAAGCCACCAGGGAAAAATAACCCAGGGACTACTACAAAAGTGAGTCTGTCTCACAATGGGTAGCCACAAGAATGTGAGGGAGAACCCCTTATGAAGATGTGAATTTTGAGTATCTTGCTACAAGAATCAAAATATAAGGAGAAGCAATTGAGTCAATGAAACAGGGGTTGTTGGGTGGCTCTCTTGATGTATGTATTGCACTGCAAAGCAGGGATTTCTAGAGTATCATCAAGAATAACATGAGTGAAGCAAGTGTGATGTAAACATGTCTGAAAACTTGTCCCACATGCAACTGCCTCTTCCAATGTAAAACCTCAAGTGACAGTAATACGAATCTGGCTTCTCATAGGAGATATGCCTGAATAACCCCAAATTATCTGGTTTATGGTTTTACCAGAAACTCTTAGGAGAAAGAGGATCATATGCTCTCCCTCTCTCCTTGTCCTCATCCTCCCTACCCCTCCCAACTCGACTGTGTATATGACTACCAGAGCTTTAAGGGAATAACCCATTCTGCTTTGCCTTATTTATTTGGTTAGTTGACACAGATTTGAAGCACCAACTTAATGTCTGCCAATGAATAACACTGGTTGTTTCCAACTCACTGTGAGATTTCTTTGTGAGGGAAGTTCTACAATGATCCAGAGTAGATTTTTATGTGTCTTTTACTTAAGCTATCTATACTAAAATGGAATATGTATTATATCAAGAAAAAAAATAGGGTACACATTTTTGCTTCCTGGAGAGAGAAAACATGTAGTGATATTATCATCTATCTTTTCATTAGCCTTTAGAGCTTATAATGTACCTCAGCATATATTACCTAATTGATAGATTTTCTTTTATTGAGCATAATAGCAGCTACAAAGCCGAATGCTGAACCAGGCAATCAGCACATGGGGAGATGATGTATGTGCAAGAGCTCCTCACAGAGAAGACAGACAGGAGCAGAAATAGAAATGACTTGAGATGAAGACATTCTGTCTGGAATGAAGTCTGGAAGACACTGGCCTTTATATTTCACATTTTAGATTCCTGCAGCTGTCACATGTAAAGACAGCATCAGAGTCTTTCTAGAAAAAGATACTAAAGAGCAAAGCAGGGTAGAGAAGAGCAGAAATCATCCATAAAGCAAAACAATGACTGACTTAGCCACACTTTCACCCCAATGAAGTCATGAAAATCTATCAGATTTGTTCCTTCAGTTTGTTTAAAAACAAACAAACAACAACAACAAAAAAACAGGTTGCATATAATCTACAGTGAGATCACCACTATAATCAAGAAACTTGATGGTTCATCCTCCATGACTACTCAAGGGTGTGTTTGTGTATATGTAGGTAGTATATATGTGCAAGAATGTGTCTGTGTATATGTTGTTTATTCTATGTATGTATATATGCATGTAGGTGCATGTGTCTTTGCATGTATGTCTGTCTGTGTACATGAGATTTTCATGACTTCATTGGGTTGAAGGTGTGGCTAAGTCAGTCATTGTTTTGCTTTATGGATGATTTCTGCTCTTCTCTACCCTGCTTTACTCTTTAGTACCTTCTTCTAGAAAGACTCTGATGTTATCTTTACATGTGACAGCTGCAGGACTCAGTTTCTGTATAGGTATATGAATAAGTAGATATGTATGTATAAAAATTCTGTATTATATGTATGTGTGCATGTGTGTAGGTTCAAATGTGTCTATGTGTATATATGTATATGTATACATGTAAGTATTTGTATATGTCTAGGTATGGATATAATATATATGTGTGTATGTGTGTGTGTGTGTGTCTTTTTTTAGGTACATATGCCTGTGAGTTTGTACATGCTTATATGTAAGTATGGATATATGTGTGATTATGTGTATTTGTATATAATTATATGTATTATGATTTTTATATATCTATATTTATATTATGTGTATGATATGCTTCTTTGTATGTATGTATATACATATTTGTATATATGTATATGTGTCTGTACATGATTGTGTGTATATGTATGTAAATGCATGTGTAGGTATGTGTATAAAAGTGTATGTGCATGTCCAAGTGTATATGTGGATGTACCTACATCTTGTCCTTCTGTTTATTGGATAATGTTCAGCATACAGGAGCATGCTCATAGCTACAATCATGTGATAACCTAGATAGCCAAACATTTTCATCCTACTTGGCTGTAGGCTGGCTTCCTTTGCACACTTCTTCCCTTATCTGCCCCTTGTCACCCGTGGTAACTGACATTCTATCCTGCTTCTAGATGTAGGAGGGTTTTAGATTCAGACCTATGTGAGATCCTGGAGTGTTGTCTTATGCCTGGTTTATTCCTCCAGGTTCATCTGTGTCGTTAATGGCACAAGTCCCATCACTTCTACAAGTCTAGAATCTGTAGCACAGGTTTCTTCTTGGAGGAAAGATCCTTTTTTGTACACAATGGACCAATGCCATTGCTTTGAGTAAAGATGAAGCCCTGACAGGACTAAGTGCAAGTCTCACCTTCATCTTTCCTCTGATAGTAATGACATGCCTTGTACACTAAGCCAAGAATGTCTATGTGGCAAAGGATAATGCAGAAGGATTGTTTTTGCTCTTGTGGAGTTCAGATCCCAGTGGAAAGACACTCTTTTTTTGTGACTACAAAGGTGTTCGTAGAAGCAGCTCCTCAGTAGTAGCAACTGGAAAACCCATAATTACTCAGAACATTTCTAAAGCTGGCATCAAGAGATCCTATAAATGCTTACCAAGCACTGCCAGAAACATTATGAAATGTTGAAATGCAAAAAGATGTGTATGTGGGCATGTGAGTATGCATGTGTGTGCTTGTGTGTGTGTGTGTATGTGTGGTGTGCGTGTATGTGTGTGTGTGTGTGATAATCTTGTAACAGTCACAGAAGCAGCAAACCCACGCTATAATTCCCCTCTTCCTCATCTTGGTTCTTAGTGCTCTCTGACCACTTAAGCATCCCTTAATAGAAGTTCACATTTGGTCTTCTCATCACAGGATGCACTGACATCCCTGCCAATAAACCAAATAGGGTTCAGAATGACAGCTATTAAGCTAACATCATCTTAGATGTAGAAGGAAAATACCAAGAAAAGATGAAAATAAACTCTTTTCAGATTGCACAGTGATTCACTATGGGAAACGCCATTTTGCAGATATCTCTTAATTTATGGCACAGGAAGATTCTACAATATACCTAGCAATAGAAATAATGATGAAAATAATAAAGGCATTGTTATTCTAACTTCACTTCTATGAAGTACTTCCTTTGAACCTCATAAGTCACTGAGTTAAGTAACTATCAGCAACCACAAATACACTGACAAACAAGGTTAGTGAGCTTTTGTATGGTAGGAAGGATGTTCTAACAAGCTCCAGCCTCTACTTTGCAGAGTACAGTTTAACTTTCTTCATGCTCATGACAGAGTGGGTTGTAAAGCTTGTAGTCTTACTACTATGTAAAAATACCATGATTTGTTTTGCATTATTTACATCCCTTCATGTTGCATTTCTGATAGCTTCCAGTGTGGTGCTTCTCAGTTCTCAATGGAAACACCAGGGAAGATTCTACAGCAATAGGGTTCATGGCTTCAATGTCTGAGGTTGAGGTAAGACTGTTGGAAGAGCTAGAAGCCTGCTGGCTCATTCCAATAGGACTCAGGCAGGAACATTTTGCATATTCTTAGCTGGAGCTTTTCTATTTTAGAACTGGAATGTGTGAAATAGGAAGGTAGGGCAGATGTAGAGCATTAGCCTCGCACATGATTGATCCCTACAACTGAAAAATAAGCAAACCAGCAACACTCAACAAAGCTCCTGAAATCACCAAAGTATCACAACTAAAGGCTTGCTTCCATGTTATTCAGACTGACCACCATTAGTCTAATTTTCATGGAGCAATGTTTTTATATGACTAACTTAATTTATGTATATACTTGTTAGGGTACTTGGAGCATGACACTCTTGCTGCTGTTGTTTTCTCCAATTGCAAAACACACCTCTGCTTTGTTCACTGCAGAATTTGCTTAAGCCCAGAATTCTGGAGAGGATAAATGGGACTGAGTCTTCATCCTCGCAGGGACAATAATCAGGAGCAGGCACCCCTCACAGCCCATGAATACCACCTGTGTGACCTGAAGTTCTGAGAAGTCACTACTGTCCATCCCCATAGCACCTGCCCACTTTCCACTGAAAGAATAAAAGCAAGAGCTTTCTAGGTTAGACTCTAGGAACCCAGAGTAGGTTATGCAGAGAAGAAAACTTCCTATCCTAGAGTCTGTAACTTAACAAAATGTTAGTTGGTATTTGATTAATAATAATAACCTAATATGTATAATGAGTGATATGTAATATGCAAAAATGTACACTCATATTAAGAATTACTTAATTCCACCCACCACTCCTTTTAGAGTTTATTGTGTGGAGATTACTCTAGTTTGTAGTTCAAGGGTGATTACCAGCTTATTAGTACAACTGACAAATGGAGCACATTGTACCAAAAGAAACTATTTTATTAGGGATACATAGCAGAGGTGGGGGAATGTTTATGCTAATGTACTTTATCCTATGAGCTAGTATGTCTTAGTTCACTGAATTTGTATCTAATTGTCATATTTGTTAATTGGTCCATCTCACAGACACTTTGCCTCAATCCATGCTAATTAATGCAGTTAGATTTTAAATGTCAAATTAGTATGTTAAACACAGCAGATTAATTTCTTTCTATATATGTTCAAGCAGGAAAACATAACTCTAATATGGAAAATATGGTTTCTTGTCCAATTTCCACTTATTAATCAGAGAATACAGGCAAGTCATTTATGTCTATTCTGCTCTTTTTATTTCTTTATTCTTCCTAAAATAATGGAATTTACACAATCATTACATGGCTGAGTTATAGTCATGCATTTTTCCTGTCTTAAAAGATGTTATCGGCTTTTGAGATCACAGGTTGCCAAATACCAATGTCTAGTAAAGTGCCCTCAAGGAAAATCATCCCATCTTCCCCTTGCCAAACTGCTTTAGCTAATGTTTTATTCTCACCACTAATTATGACTCACTATGAAGTACACTGTAATGTTATAGTTCATACATCGATGGCTGATCCTTTCTTATTTTAATTTTATAACCTTTATTATAAAAAACTTGCAAATAAAATACACACACCCAAGTCAACCATGCCCAAGACTGTATATCTTAGAGAACTTCTTTATACACATAACCATTCTGAAGCCATAGGGTTTCTCATCAGCTTTTACATCTTCACCATAGTATATGTTTTATCCATTCATCCACTGTACTTCTTTCATACATACAATGCATGAACCTGTCCTTCATTATATCTTTCGAACTCTCCACAAGACCCACCTAGCCCCCTCCCTCCTGACTTGGGAATTTATGTCTTTTTATTTCCCTTATTAATATCCACTGGAATCCAATTAGTTATAACATCATGCAAGTGAGCCTGAGGTATTCAGATGGGCTATGGGCCATCTACCAGTGATCAGATCACAGAAAATCAATTTTCCCAGCCTATAACACCCCTAATAGAGATAGGACCTCTGAAGCCCCTCCCCATCCATGCTGAAATTTGAGTTGGCTTACTCTTTTATGAATAAAGGCAAATAGAGCTGATATGAGCTGATGTTTACAATAACCACGTCATGTCCAGCAGACAGTATTTCCTAACTCCTCATCACTTCCATTCTCTTTCATCTGTCCTTCCCACTCATCTACAATGTTCCCCAAGCTTTGGTTCAGTGAGATATCTACAAATGGGCCATCTATGGCTAAGGAATCACAGTTACTTGTCAGCATTTTGAGCAGCTGTGAGTCTCTGCAATAACCATTAACACTGCAATAACACTCAAAAGGAAGCATCTCTGATCAGAGTTGAGAGGGGCACAAATATGTGAGTACAGCGTGGACATAAAGAAGGGGGTTTGCCTCATCAGGTTCCATATCCCCAATGTAGTGAGTCACAGCTAAGATCATCCCCCATTGATTCTTGGGTGCCTCCCTTATCCCAGGTCTCTGTCTTGTCCTGGAGATGGCCCCCTCCCCACCCTGGTCACTTGCAGATTTCCGTTCATTTACATAGCCATCTCTCCTGTCCTTTCCCACACCTGATCCCCTCCCCAACCCCTCCTTCACAGTTCCCTCCCTCCATCTGCCTCTTATGACCATTTGATTTCCCCTTGTAAGTGAGATTCAAGCTTCTTTGCTAGAACCGTCCTTCTTGTTTACTTTCCTTGAGTCTGTGGAGTGTAACATGACACCTGTATTTTATGGCTAATATCCACTTATAAGTAAGTACTTACCATGTATGTCCTTTTGAGACTGGGTTACCTCACTCCTGTAGCCAGACAGGAGCCCCAATGAAGTGATAGAGACACCAACTCACCCATAAAATTTTCAACCCAAAATTTATTCTGTGTATAAGTAACATAGGCATGGGAAAGGGAGCTGAGACAGAAGGAATGGTCAATCAATAATCATCCCAATGTGAGACCCATCCCTTGGGCAAGCACCAGTTCCTGACACTATTAATGATACTATGTTATGTTTACAGACAGAAGCATGTTGTTTTCTGAGAGGCTTTACCCTCAGCTGACTCAGACAGATACAGACACCCACAGCCATACAGTGGATGGAGCTTGGGGACTTCTGTGGAAGAATAGGAGAAAGGATTTCAGGCCCCAAAGGAGATAGGAAGACCAACAGAGTCAACTAATCTGGACCCTTGGGGTTCTCAGAATCTGAACCATCAAGCAAAGAACATACAGGAGCTATTCCTAGGCCTCCCCACTCATATGTAGCAGATGTGCATCTTGGTGCAGTTGGTCCTAAACAACCAGAGCAGGGCTATACCAAAAGCTGTTGCCTATACATAGGATCTGTTTTACTAGCTGGGCTGCCTTGTCTGCCCTCAGTGGGAGAGGAAGTCACTAGCCTCACAGATACTTGAAATGGCAGGGTAGGAGGGATACCCAGGAGGGCCCACCTACTCAAAGGAGAAGGGGAGGAGAATGGGGGAAGGTTTGTGGGATGGGGTTACCTGGAGAGGGGCAGTGAGCGAGATGTAAAGTGAATAAGTTTAAAAAAATTCTTAAGTAATTAATTAAATTTTAAAAAAAAGAAGTTGGTTTGCTTTGATGGCCCAATTGTTTATCAAGGCAGCTCCAGGAAGTCCCTTAGGGTCCCTGACCTCACCTGTCTTGACTTCTGACTGTATTTTAATGTATTGATAGTGAGGACTACAAAGAAGGTCAGTGTTCCCTGTGTTGTTAAGTAAAACCCACTGTAGTGTACCTTTAAAACGGCTCTCTGCAAACACAGAGCCTACATTTACTTTCCCCTAAGAACAGTTCACTGGAAGGCATTGTTCTCTTGATTCACATGGAAACATGGACATACATAAGTAAGAAATTAAAAAAAAAAATCTGGCTCTCAATCCCTTAGCTTCCCATTGCACCTTTAAAAAATTGTTCCTAGATATCTGATACTATCACTTGTAACCTAATCAAAATGGTAATAATGTATAATTGGATCAAAATACACCAAAGTGGAAAACATTACAATCCAAGAATAGCTTCTCTGTGGATTGGTCAAGGTGATGGGACACTGTCTCTATTCCTACTCTCTGCTCTTGTCTTAGAGCCACACTCCTCTAAGATGTAGAGCTGGTGATGATAGTGAATGGTCCTAGGCACCCTCCACTGCATAAAAGTCAGTTCCTGAGAACAGTGAGATATACACATAGAAATGAACAAAGCAGAAAATGGAGAGCAAGTTGAGCATTAGCATCTAGTTCTCTCATTTCTTTTATTTTTCTTTTTTAAATTTATTTTTCCTACTTTATTTACATTTCAAATGTTTCCCCCTTTCCAGATCCCCCTTTGGAACCTCCCCATTTCCTCCCCCCTCCCCCGTTCTCATTTCTTGATAGACTGAGATGTGAACAAGAATCTTCTGGCTTCTCACAACATAGCTACAAGCTGATCCCGATGCAAGCCTTCCTGGTCCTGACAGAAAGGGCCCTGAAACCCCAAGCCAAAATAAACCCTACCTTTCTTTTAAGAAAATAGTGAAATATAGAGTTTTGTATGGTAACTGAAAACTTCTTCGACAGATCCTTTTCTTTACTTATTCATGATTGCCGTAGTTGCCCAATATAGTCTCAGGTGGCTCTGCTCTCACCTAATGTATCAATCCCCAAATTGAATTCTCTGTCTGGCATTCCAAATACTCAACATCAGCTTCATCTGTGTTTTTTTTTTTTTTTTCATCATGTGGAAACATACAAGTGTGTTTAATGTGCAGTGAACATCTCCATCAATACCCCAAATTCTACTAATAGAATTATGAAATGAAAGCACACTGACAGGTAAGTGTACTGCGATACTGCTGAAAGAAGCAGAAGTCTAGAGCAAAGACAGAAAATTAACTGGCAAACATGCAGCAAACACGTGGCTCTGAACTGGCGTGTTCAGTTTGGTTCATGTTAGGTAAGGAAGATTCTGTCTGTGGCTTTGATACTGAAAATGGCAATAACAGGATAAATGTCGCTATGCAATCTAGAGATAAAAGTGTTTATAAATATTATGGGATAGCACACAGGAAATAAAACTACTTTTAATTTGGGAAGGTATTTTACTCAAAAGCCTAACAGAAATCTTTCTTTTTTACTTTACACAGCATTCTTTTCTTACTGTTTGTTTTTGTTCTTGTTTTTTACTTATTTATAATCTTCTACATGTATTAGAGACTACTGCCAAGAAACGCTAATGGGCTTGAAATACTGTAAGGAGAATCGCAAAAGCCCTTATGACTTCTTCATTCTTCTCTTTTTAAACATCACTTTTCACTAGCACGAGGATTCAATATAAACTTACAAATCATTATCTGTATGTATTGGGGGGTGTACAATAAAATAATTAAATGGTAGTTTTAACCGCTTTCTCGGCACCATGTACTGTGTCTTAATTATTTGCTAAGTCTAGGAGTATTTCTTAAATGTTTATCAGTATCTTGGCTATTATGCTAAGAACATGTACTAAAAAGCCAACCACTTCAGTGATCAATCCAAACACAGCCAAGTATATTGTGACATCATTACCTTCTGCATGGTTTCTTCTTTAGTGCTTGTATTAGGACTCTCCAGAGACAAACCAAGGCCAAGGACAACTTAACACACAGAGCTCCCAGGAGGATCCTTCCTCCCTAACTCCCTGCAGAGGAAAGAGGAGTTTCTAGCATGTGGGACTTGTTCTTTCTGTTCAAGCATTGCAAATTCATACAGGTTTTATATTATTTTCTAAATGGATTAATGAAGGATATTAAAATATCTGAACTGTATAGTAATGTAAAGGAAAACAAAGAATAGATTTAAGAAAACAATCCTTATTCTTAAATTTGCCTGAGATGCATGGTAAACATGGTAAACATATGCTATTACTGGTGAACTAGGCACTAGCCTGGAGGCTTCTATTGTTCATCTAAAAAGATATTTTGCTCTAAACTCCCCTAAGGAAGGAAAACCATGAGGAACTGACCAGGATTTAAGATCTGAAATGCATTGGAAATTCAGTTTAATAAACCATCTAACAGAACCTCAAAAGCTGTAGTATTCTTGGTAAACAAAGTCAGTGCACAGATGTGACTATGATGCAAAAGTTCTCATTACAATAGTGCCCTTGCTGCCTTCCCATAGTTCCCTGTTCTCTCACAACCCTCAGAAACATATCACTGTGTGGCCTCACCTGTCATTCAACACTAGAGACTCCTTCAAGTAGATATGGGGAGTGTGGAGGCATAGCATCCCTGATTATACACACAGCCCCAATTCTATCATAGTTCTGAGGTGTACCTCTTCAGCAAACTGGTCTCTTCCCACTGATTTCTTCATCTGATATTTTTGTCTCTGGAACATACAGGAAGTATGGAGGCATAGCATCCCTGATTATACACACAGTCCTGATTCTATCACAGTTCTGAGGTGTACCTCTTCAGCAAACCGTCCTCTTCCCTCTCACTTCTTAATCTGGTATTTTTGTCACTGGAACATGCTCATGCCTCACCTACACATTGGCAGACAATATCCACTGGCCTCTCTTACCCTGTGATCTGGTGTCTCATGAGATGGAGTTTTAGATGTTTTCATTTTTCTTTTATCCTGCTCCCTCATGCAAGTCCCTCTCATACACACTCATATGTATGATCTCTTTCCCTCTCCCATACTCTACCTTTTCCTACTCTGCCTCTCTTTCTTTCTCTCTCCCTCTATTACACACATACACACACTTTCTCACATTCACACAATCTCTCCCTCTTACTCTTGGTCTCTCACACATAACTCCCTCTCTTTCCTTCTTCGTCTTTCCTTTATCCTCTCACCCTCATTCTCTCTTTCTCTCTACTTTTTCCCCACCATGACACTGCTTTTTCTCCTGCTCATCCCTTCCTGGTTCCTTTTCCATTTCTCTCAGTTTTACATATAAGTTAAACAATACATTGGGCATTGTCATATTTGATTCAGGGATCAAATATCAAACAGGTGTACAAAGCAATATCTATGTCCTGTGGGTGATACAGGGTGGGGAGTACTTCATGGGTCAGTATAGAAACAGATGGAACAGGAATTTATCCTTCTACAAGAGATGTGAGAGAGGGCTTTGGATAGTTTTTGATCAATGAATGGGCATTAGGTGATCTTTGTAGAGCAGCCCAAAGAGAGAGCATCCTGAATGGTGAGGACCAGTATGATGAAGAGGCAAAGGGTTGATGTGAGCAGTGAACTCACCTAAGAATCTAGAGTGAAGATACTTTAAATGATTAATCCTTCATTTCACTTTGTGAAGGTCTATCCCTGAGTGTTTCTGAAGGTCAGAAGAACAAAGGGAAGAAAGAGGCTAGGATGGAGGGTCACAGGCAACATGAGACATATTGGCAATTCTAAAGCAAGAAGAAGTGTTTTTAAAAGAAATCAGAGAAGATATGAGCAAGGCTAGCTGCCGTGCAAAGACTTCATTGTACAAGAGAGCCAAAGACAGCAAGGTGTGGTAGAGAAAGGAATCTGCCTTCCACAAGACCCCTCTTGTTTCTGGGGAGCACAGAGTCGGTGACAAAAGTCTATGATACCTTCATTCACCCAAAGGATGCTTAAAACATTGAAACTTGAGGTTTGGTGAGATGGCTCCTTGGCTAAGAGCACTGGCTACTCTTGTAGAGAACCAGTTTGGTTCTCAGCACCCACATTGGATAGCTCACAACAATCTGTAACTCCAGGGCATTGACCTCCTCTTCTGGCCACTGCAAGTAGTCCACTGAGTTGTGCATACACCCCTGCCCATACACAAAAATAAATCTTTTTTTAAAAAAAAATTTCACTGAAATCTCAACTCCTTAGAGTAGGTTTTTTTCCTTTCTTTTTACTCCTCAAGATTTGTCTCAATTCAATGTATTTAGGTCAGCATATCATTACATGTGATTACATCTTCAAAACTGAAAGATCTACAGTTCTTTACAACTCCAACTGGCCAGAACATAAAATGTTTTACAACAGGAAGTGCATGGAATGAGTACATAGGTTAAAATAAAACCTGCAGGTCTTCCTGCAACTGTGCTGAAGCATTCCTGTTATCTCAGCACTTGGGAGGTAGGAGCATGAGGGTCAAGACTTTAAAACCAGTCTAATATTCTTAATCACATTCTTTGAAGTAGAAGAATGCTCTGTTTCCCCCACTCCCAAAATGAGGGCAATACCTTCTGGAGGCCAATAAATAGAATGGAAGAAGAAATCTTTGCTGTGCCTTTTTGCCTTTACTCGTATTGACATGATAATCTACTCCATTGCTGCTACTGTTGACTCATTCATTGAGATTATAACCAGATTTTTCAGGTTTCCAACATGGACAGAAGACCAGTAGATTTCTAGGACTCATCTAGACCTTTGAAACTGTGGACACATCCAGGCTCTTTGATTAAGCCACTACAAGATTGTCTGCTTAGCCTCTTTGACATGAGACAGCTACTGTTGGACTACCCAGACTGTAATGTCCACACCAACCTAACCAATCATCCTTTAGTATGTATTCATTCTGTTGAGCTGTGTCTCTAGCAAATCTTGACACACTCAGTTATATGGTGGGTTCTAACCCAACCAAGGCTAAGACACCAATCTAAAAGTTAAGAAAAAGAAAATACAGTAAAACAGGATAACTTGATAAAAGCTCTTCCACGCCATGAGAGTTGAAGACAATTGATTCATAGAGACAATGTGAGATGACAGCCTAGCAGAAAAGAAAAACCAAGAGAAACAAAGATGCTTGGAGAAAATGAATGCAAATGACCATTTTCCAGACATACACAAACAGCCAAAGTCTCTTTAGAATGCAGTATTCCCCAGGGAATTAGGGCTCTTTGTACAACTACTCTAGGCCCTACTGTCAATTTCAAGTTGACTAAATGAGATCCCCTAGCAATCTAGTAGTGGCTTAATCAAAGAGCCTGGATGTGTCCACAGTTTCAAAGGTCTAGATGAGTCCTAGAAATCTACTGGTCTTCTGTCCATGTTGGAAACTGGGGTTGATAGACAGCAGAAAGCAAAAATGTTACAGAGCACCGACAGCAATGCTGGTCACACAATCGAAACCCAAAGTGCTTGAGATACCAGACACTCTGACTTGTAGGTGGTAGGGCATCTATTACTGGACCATTGCCACTGGGATGCCAATCCCCTCCCCCCATCATCCCCAAGAGCAAATATAACCCATCTGGACAACAAAATAATACCCTTGATAGAACATCACAAGCCCAAAGGATGAACCTCAAGATGCCCTTTGCTTGCAGAGAGGAAGGGAAAGTTCTCTAACACACAAGCACTTTAAGAGGAGAGGTTCTCAAGGAAGAAGCTTTGAAGATTGTATGTCAATCTCAGAGTTTGCCTGCAGGGTTAGTCCCAGCAATTCCAACTGGAGGATGAGTCCCAGCAGTCCTACACATATTGACAATTGTTTTTCAAAATGAGTTTGCAGCTGGTGTGAAGGGAAGATGGTATAAATAACATTATCAAGTGTGGACCTATGGAGAACGGCAGTGTACATTCACCTACTTTGTTATATAATTCCTACAAAAGTGTCTCAATTTTCTGTGCTGACAGCTCCATTTCCCCTGACTGGCTGTGAGTGCCCAGCAGTTGAAATTGCAGTGGATTGACACCTCACAGCATTTGGAGGAAATCAGCCTTTCAGGCAGGGAACCTCTTGGGGAGAAGGGTGAGGAAGGAATGTAGATTTACTAAGAAATCTTCATTCCATTCTCTGCTTACTTTGAAAAAAAAAAAACAAAAACAAAAACAAAAACAAACTATTCACTCCTTCCAGTTTGCCTCAAAGTGTGCATGTTTTGAAATTCAAATGTCCTGCACTGGGAGCCATAAACAAGGGCCACTTCTGGATTCTGTCTGGCCACCTGTAGCAGCTGTCTCCCCATCAAGCTCACCCAGTAATAGCCTCTCTTCATCACAGTTTGAGCTGTTTGAAATGGACTTGTCAGGGCTGGAAGTGGAGCTTCCTGCCATGCGTGAAAGCAGACACTGGGATGGATGAATGGAGCTGCTTTGTAGCAAGCACTGCCATCCTCTCTTGAGCTGCATAATCAGGACTCATGCATAGTCTGCATGCTGAGCTCTTCCCTTCCACCGGGGTCTGGAAGGCATAGTGTGAAAATGGTTTCTAAAAGAAAGGGATTGTATGGAATTTAATGAAGGCTCCTCTGCCTTCTAGGAGAAATGTCACTGATAAAGGCACCTGGGGAAAAGTTACCCTGGTGTTCTTTGCAGGGAAAACCCTAAACTCCAGCCCTGCTGGAGACAGTCTTCCAGATTTACTACAAAATCTATCCCAAACTGCCCCACCCAAAAATCAAAATAATCTCCATTTTAGTCGAAAAGAAATTGCCATGGCCTTTTGGAGGGTGACAAAGCATTATATGATACTTAATGGCTGAGGACACAGACAGGTGTTGAGTCCTTCCCCCATGGCAAGGCTCAATACCCAAGGTTGTACCTACATATCAGAAGAACCATGTGCTTACAAACTCACAGACCCCTGAGAATAGCCCTAGTGTATCTATGAAGAGAGTTTGTGATTGGCCAGGGTCTTATGATTGAATGCTAAGAAGCCACTCTAGCTCAAAGGTCCCACCGCCTTTATTTCTAAACTATACTGAATTGTCATACATTAGGTAGACCCATGAAGAGAAGAACAGACACAAAGTCTGAGTCTGGAATTGATTCTGATCAGGATTGAGCAAATTGTGGTGTATCCCTCTTCATACTAATATTCAGCTCTTAAAGGTTTCAAATAAAAGTGTTGCATGAAGAAATGTGAACAGATTCTATGATGATAGTGTTGCCAAAGAGCCCAAACCAGGACATCTATGAACAGACTGGTCCCAAGTCTAGAGCTTATCCAAACAGCACTAACAAGTTTTGCCAATTAGTGAAGTGACTAAGGCCCAATGGCTTAACTCAACCAGATCAACTTTATCTGACATGGTCATTAGAATCTAGAAATGCAAATCTATCAACTGACTTAAACGATTTACATGTCTCCACAGACACATCGTGAGTGTGCTCTTTTTAACAGGTATTGAGAAATTGTGTCTGTCAAAAATCTACTTATCTAGTCTGTCATCCATTGTCTCCATACCACCTGTCTGCCACCTGTTGGTTTGTCTCTTTCTATCTCTTTTTAACTTGTTGATAGATATGCAATGCATGGTGTTTATATTTATCAATACATGCTAACTTATTGATACTTTAATTCACTGAGAACACAGATGGAGAACACTTAGGAAGAGATAACTAGGTCGAATTTGTTGCTTGGTTAGAAAGAACATGCTCAATAAATACATTACAACTGACAAAAGGTTACTGCCAATCTGTGAGTGTCTTTGAACCTAGCTTACTGAAGTATTTTAAATTAGTGCAGCAGAACCTTAGAAAATCTTATGTACAGCTTGTTATGAACTATAAACAAAATGACACACTTAAAAATACGTCCAAAAGTTACCTACAAATTAATGCTTCGGGAAAGATGAAAACCTAGCATCAGAAAGTCAACTTCCATTACTACATAGGCAGCTGAAAGGGAAAAGACAGTTCCATTGTTGTCAGTGAATACAAGCTGACTGGCAGCTGTTCACAAGAGTCAATGTTATCTTCTAAGGAGGCGACTGCTGACTCCCCTTCCCAGATGTGTACACTGCTGACTCTCCTTTCGAGATGTGGTGAGGGGATTAATATCAATCGCATTTGCCTAGGAAAAGTGTAACTTTTATCAATAATGAAAACTTAGGCTGATTCTGAAGTAGCTTGACTGATAACTATACTTACAGATAACTATACTCACTTTCTTACAGAAATGGGTTTTTCTAACAGTGATGTGTGATTTAAAAGACCATCAGGAAAGGTTATACTGTTGGTTTACTAAATGGACATAATATAAAAACTGCCTTCTAAACATGTCAGCTCATACTCATAGATTAGTGCAGGGCTCACCCGTCAGAGAAACTTCTCCTGACAGGGAATGGTGGCTATCACAGAGACTCATAAAGTGCAAAGAATAAGCAACTGCAGAGTTCTCAGTCACAAATGGGACATCTGTACCACCTTTCATCCCAGAGCTCAGGGACCAAATCTTAAGAGAGAGAAGAATGGTTTTAAAAGCCACATATTGGAGAGGACTGGGGTGAAACTATCACTAGATATATAACTAGATATGACTGGGCCAGTGAACTTACAAGCTCACAGCAGCTATAGCAGACTACACAAGATCATACCAGTCAATATTTCAGCATGGATGGATGAGGGACTCATGAGGTCTCATGCCCTATAAGAAGAGTTATTGGCACTTGATTACTGCTGGGGATGAGATGGCTGGTTTTTGATATGGGTGTAGCCTCTCACCGTTTGCCCACAGTCCAATGTAAGGCCATACATATGTGCCTGTATGGAAATCACTAAATGAACTCAGTAGATGATAAAGAAAAATGATATGAAATTGGGAGAGAGATGGGAGGGACTCTAGGAAAAGTTTCACTGAGAAGAGGAGAGTGGATGTGAGAATAATACATTTTATACATATATTAAATTCTCAAAGACTAGATAACTAACAAAAACCATTAAAACTATCAAAGGATTTGTGAACCAGGTGTTGGCAGATGCTGTCTGAGGAATCATACACTGCTCAGGAGCATTGAGATCCATAACACAGCTCTGTGTTTCCCACAGATTTGATGTGATGTTGAATGACAGCAATGGCTCTCAAACTTTCTTAGGCATTAGATTTTCATGAAGGGCTCAGAACAATAAAGGCCCTGTCTCAACTAATACGCATACAGTCCTGAGTCTTTGAACATCCAACAAGATGGCCTAGCTCTTTGTAAGCCATATTCTGGGAAAGAGGAAGCTGGGAAGTTCAACAGTTCTGCAGGGAAGCCCTTTAGTTAATCCAGGGGAGTGTGGTGCTATGAACCCTGCACAGGCAAGGTTACAGAAACAAAATCTCCAAGCTTGAAAATTTAACATGGATACTTGCCTAGAACTCAGTAGGGTAGACAAACATGATAGAATATTTTCAGGAACTCAGAGTTGCAGTTGCATGGGTGTCTGAGGGAGCTTTGCAGGCCTCCACCAATAGAGGCATTGCCTCCACTCAGCTGCCAGTCATCTCTCTGCTGTTTAGTGAACTGGTCCACAGGAGCCTGACCCACCCCCTGTCCTATACAAACAGAAGCAGTACACCGGATGGGCCTAGTGCCTGAGACCCAGTCACAGCTCACAGTGTTTGAATATGAGATGTTACAAGAGGAGGGCACTTTTCAGAAACTTGGATGATGTTTCGAATCTTCACTTTTGAATGCTATTTGTCTCCTAGGTTCAGACAACACTCTGCGAGGAAATGGTAACACAGTCTATTAAATGGATCAACTCAGTAAGCCTCCCCATAGTAGATGGGGTTAAAAGATTTCTCGGAGCTTCTCAGGTTCTATCTATGGCCCAAGAAACAGGAAGGCAGAGAATCCAGGAAGCTAAGATTCCAACATGGATCTACACACTAACACCCAGTCATCTCTCTATGTTATGTCCTGAGGGTCATTATTGAGTGAAGATAGTTTTAAACCTGGCACCTTTTCTTTCAGAAACTAGGGAAACAGTAAATTTGAGTTAGCTTTAATAACTCTTAAAAGAATCACTGCTCAAGTAAAATATAATTGTAGTTTCCTCTATAAACATGGCAAATATTTTGGTAAATGTTCACTACTAACACAAATATGAAATAATGGAAAGATTTATATGATGTTGTTAGAAATAGAAATTTGAGAGTCATTTAAAGAATTTAGTAATAAAATCCTGTGAACTGTGAGTTTCACCTCTAAGTATCTAATGGTAATAATTGGCATGTATAATGTACAATGAGGCAGCTTTTTAAGTTCTACTGGAAAATTAGCTGTCCAGTAGTAAATTCTTCATTAAAAAATAATGCTTTTGCAGACTGGAATTCTTTTTATTATACTTTTAATTGAACAAGTCACTTAAATTCTTAGATTAACTTAAAATTATATTGTTCTAAAATTTATTGAACTAAAACTGTCAAATGAAGTTTTTAAAGGAAAGAGCAAATTTAAAGTCAGAATCTGTAACATAAAAATGTATAGTCATAGAAAAACAAATATAAAGGAAAGATGAATACAAAAGATGTAAACACAGCTGTGCATGCATAGCAGTTATATAAGGTTTCATTGGTTCTGTTGACCACATCTTCCATAATGACTATACATTCTGAATAAAGGGTGTGGAGGACAAAGCTTTTTTTGTTCAACAACACCAGAATATGTATGTATGTTATAAACAGCTTTATTCTGTACCTTCCCCCCTTTCCCACTGAAAGCAATAAGAAAAGGTAGTGATCAATACATTGGGTTATTAATTATTTCACCTTCCTTCACTCCAGGACACTGTAATTCTGTGTAGCATGATTGTCAATGTCTGAGACTGTTTGCAGTAAAGTCCATTCATCCACAGGATTGCTTTTCCATGTTGGCATAACACTGCTATCTTCTTCACTGCATATTAAGTCCAAGCCTGACCCTGTGTTGGGCACAAGGGCGATTGTCAAGAGGTCCATGGAGCACAGTCTGGAGTGTTTCCATCAGTCTCTGATACTGGACATTCAGGTTCACAGAATTCCTCAATCGTTCATCATTGAAGACTATGGTGGTCAAATATGCTCACTCCCCATCAGAATGTCACCTGAGTCTCTCCATCTATAATATAAACAGAGATATCTCTATAGTTGGTTCTCTGATGAATTGTCTCAGCTGTGGGTAAGTTACAGAGCTTGCTCAAATGCACCATGGCTGGTGGTCTTCCTCACTGTCATCCTTTCAAGAGAGCTAAAAGCCGTGTTGATATTACATACCCTGAAACTAAAACACCCTGGTTGACTTCGATGAGTTCTTCCATTTTATTCTCTAAACCTCAGCCCAAGACAGCAGGCTGGATAATGGTAGCATACAGAAGGTGAGCCTCTGTGATGACAATAAGCAAAGTGACCAAAATCTGAAGCCGACTTGGAAGCAAACAGCTTGGAGCTCAAGTTTCTACTAGATCTGGTTTGGCCAGTTGACTTTTGCTGATGTTGTGGAAAGAACACCAAAACAAGTTACAAATGTCCACCTTTTTCATTTTCTATTTTTATTATTTTTTGGTGAAACCACTAAGCCTAAAACAATAGCCTTAAATAGTCAAAATATCTCAGACTGTATCTCTTAGTATATGTTTTTTGTTTGTTTTGTTTTGTTTTATATAATCATTCTGCTGGGTCCTGCTCAGTATTCTCTATTCAAAATACATTCACATTTGCTTACAGAACACAACATAGGCAGCTGTGAGAATGTTTCTTTCCTCTGCTAAGGAAATGCTGTGACCCAGACTGTCACTCCTTTTTAATAAACAATGGTCCAAAGCATAAGTTGCAAATGAGCTCTTAAAAGCAAAAGAAATCAATGGGGCATTGCATCAACAGAGGCTGGCTTACAGGAGAGCAGCATACATCAGAGGACAGATTTTGGAGGATCCTAAGTGCAGGGAAAGCAGGTTTCTATAAACCAAGGGCAAAGACTCTGAGCTGAAAGGCAGTCAAATGCAAGGATGGTCTGTGTAAACTCAGGGTTTTCTGCTTGGCTTGAAAGCTTCAAGCTCTTGGTTGTTGTTGCTGAGAGAATTTCTATCAACCCTCCCAATATCAACCCACTCTCTCCTAGAAACTTCTGGTTGGAGGGGGGCATCTCCTACTGTTCTTTCTTATTAGTTCTGCTCGAGGCAGCAGAGGGAAAGAGCAGTTGGCAGGGGAAACACTTGGTCTTACCATATATTTAGGGTTGCTGTATAATAAAAAAGTGTTGACCCACCTTAAGTCTAAGTCATTTTGCTACTGTAGCTGACCAGCCTGAATTCCTTTTGGGCCAAAAACTGCAGTCTCTGGCAATTAGCAACTCATGCTAAAACAGCAGGAGATTAAGAAAAGGCTGAAGCCTTTTCCCTCTTGTTCAAATGCCGTTCACTTGTCAGGAGAAATAAGCTTCTATTGAACCAGGAGAAGAGAATCAGATTTGCAGAAGGAAAAACTTTTACACATGCAAATATGGATTCAACTCACATAAATTCATATACAGATTCATGCACATACATTCATAAATCTCCATTGCAATCACTTGGGCTCAGCTTACATTCTTATCTCATAACTGCATATATGCACACACACACACACACACACACACACACACACACACACACACACACCATCCATGCTTACATATGTTTGTAGAGCAAGAGACCAAGCACCAATACAGAAAGAATTCACTCATTCTGAATGAAAAATGAGCTCCAATCTTTATTGCATACCAAAAAAGCTTTCATTGCTAAATTAATTAAAGCCAAGTCTGTAAGAAGAAAGTTTTATCCTCTTTAGTAAGACTAAGCTGACTTGCTATTAAGGAAAGACCTGTTCTGTCCCATGGTAAGGAGAAGCCTGCCTGCTCCTTCTGCTCTCTGCAGCTTCTTCTTTTTTCCTCTTCCCTTAGCATTCTGCACATTGCTCTCTTAATTTTTTGTCTTATAATTTCTAACTTTATCCACTCTGCATTCTCTTTCTAATATTGTTCTCTCCTCCGGGTCTGATGTAACAATGCTCTGGCTCCCAGTGCCTTACTCCCAATTCTTTTCAATGTTGTATATTCCAGTGTGATCTTTCCTAGTCTTCTGTGCCTTTTCTAGGGAAATCGATCACATGATTTTTCTAAGCATCCTTTTTTTTTTAAACAAAAGTTTATTAGAAATTCAAACATAAACTGATTAAGAAGTTTACAATACAGAATGTTTACGTAATCATTAAGAGCAATTATCTGGTTAAACATTCAGCATCTGTTACCAGTTCTACAAGTTCATGGAGAGTGAAAAACCATAACTTTTATGACTAAGTTATTAGTGAAGTTTTATATAGATAAACACAGTCAACAGTTTATATCATGTCTTTGCACCTATAATAAATCAAAAGTTCCCTTTTTTGTGACCGTTGGTTAATAGTTTTACAACCTTTGTAAATGTGCTTTTAAGTTGCAAATGTCTACTAACTATCTTAGAAGAAATTAACTCATGACATTTGAAGATTGGCAGAATTCGCAATGCACTTTTGACATCAGAAAGGACATTAATAGCAGCCCTATTACAAAAGAGCTTAATAATTACTAATATAATTTTAAGAATTATTATAAGATCACCATTAAGAATTAAGAAATCATCTATTTGTCTATATAGCATAACTACAAGGAAATATATCTTTATTGTTCTGCAGAAATCTGTTCAAAAGTGTGAGCTAATACCTATTGGTTGTTAACTATATTTAATAATACCAGAAAAAGCATGAAAAATAGCAGAAATCTTTCCTAAAATGAAATTCTCCTCTTTGTGTGAGAGAATATTTGTAAAAAATGTGAGGAGGAAAGGAAATTGTCAACAGTAAAGAGACAATCACAAAAAAGATAAACATGCCTAGCTACTCATGACAGAGAGCTAACATGCAGAATATACTAAAAGTTCAAGAGAAACTTTTTAAAGTAACCAAAGGCTTAGGTGAAGAAGATGTGTATACTTTTGTTGCTTTTTGAACAAAAGAAGTTTTCTGGTCTAAAGATTCAATAGTGACACTCATACCTTGGTATTAATGAACAGAGGTCTAGTTAGAATTAAGGCATGCTCAATAGTAGTGGGCAGGTCATGCTTGGTCTTGGAAACTTAGCCAATTACCCAGACCAAAGGAAATCAGGGATTGAGAGGAGAACCTACTACTGACATTTTACTAAACCAGCATAATTCTTAATGACATTTTAAATACTTATCCTTAGACTTACAGATAAGTTTTGCTCTTATTGACACCAAAAAAACTTCTTTTGAAACCAACAAGAGATAAAGCCATGAACGGTCAGATCAGTGAAAATCTGATCATTGGGTGCTTAGTCCCAGTGAATACATCTGCAACATAACTCTTATACCTAAGGCTCAGGGACTAATGCAGAAGAGGTATGGAAGGATTCTAACAGTCAGAGAACCAGAAAGTCTGTTGTACGGTTGTGGCTCCTAGAAATCGCAGAGAAGATGCACCTATCCCACTTCAACTATAGGGCTCCCTAAACAAGATTTCAACAAGCACAACATCAATAGTACAGCAAGTCCATCAACACTAACATAGAAAGGGGAACTCTCGTGGGGCTTCACTCTTAGATAAAGAATTATGTGCAGTTAAAGAATATTGAAGGAGAATTAGTTTTCTCCGCAGACAAGCCAATAAATTGTTATTCAGAGTAAAGTGGTCACCCGTAAAATCATATTAATATAAAAGCAACAATAAGTGGATTCATCAGGTATATCATAAGGGGTGTGTGTGTGTGTGTGTGTGTAGAGTAGCAATTAAAGAAAAAAGGCCATGAATGTGAGAGGGAGTAAGGGGGGGCATTAGATGGCTCATATGGAAGAAAAGAAAGAGGAGAAATATGTAATTGTATTTTGAGTTTAAAAAAAAAAACAATAAAAATTTTAAAAAAGGTTTCTGGTGCCACCTTAAATTATTTTCTCTCATTTGTTTATTATAAAAATGATGTTGTTTCTACTTCTTAAATACATAACATCTAAGAAAGAACATCTACAACTGTGCAAATTGTGGAAATAGACATTTTTAAAGAAATAAAAATGGTCAACAAATAAAAAACCTCAATATTGTTAGCTATCTGAGGAATGCAAATCAAAACTATGTGATTCTAGCTCATTCCAATGAAGGAACAATTATTAAAAATGTTGGTAAGAATACAGAGAACAAAATATGCCCATACACTAGTGGTGATAATGGACATTAAAACAGCTACAACTGAAGAAAAACTAAATATAGGTTTACTACATTGTTCAGCTAGAGCACTCTAGAGTATATAACTAAAGTATATCAAGTCAGCAGTGCTTTTATGTACTGTATACAATATTTGAAATATAGCAATAGCCCACCAATGGGCAACGATGGCAGTAAACCATTACATATTTTCATCTGAAACTAGAAACAGAAAAATATAGTAATTAGCCAGCCTTTCTTTCAACCATTTTTTTAAGTGACTTCTTTGAAGTTTTGATAAGGGACTTACCTTGATCTTTCTGTACAGTTCACCAATAAAGGCAAAGCATTGTTCTACAAATTAGAACATGCTGCCTCCTCTTCCACCCATTGTGCCCATTCTAGGGTCCTTCTCTTCCTTGAGAATTTCTGTCTCTACAGCTTCTGCTCTAGTTAACAGAGAGACCACCCTGGCAGCAGTCTGTAAAGCAGTTTTTACAACCTTTGTTGGATCAATGATTCCCTTTTTTACAGTGCTCACACAATCTTTGAGCATGGTACAGTAATCAATTTCTGAGGAACTTCACAACATTTTCTCAACTACCAAAGATCCTGCAACACCTGGATTCTTATCAGTATTCACAGCAGGAAAGGTGAGTGCTCCTTGAATAATTTCTAAACCAATTTTCTCATCTTCCTTAAAAGGCTTTAATGAATCCAATGCAGGATGCACCAAAGCAGAGTGTAGCCAGTCCTAGAACAACACCTTCAAGTTGTTCTCATAGAAAGAGAGCCTCCATAATTCTGACTCTCTTCTCCTTCACCTCAACAGCACTTGTTTCTCCAGTTGTCAGGACAAGTACTCCATCTGAGAGTTTAGCCAGCTGCTTGCTAAGCCTCTCCTTTACATACTCACCAGTTGTAAAGTCACTACCCAGGAATTATTTAAGTACCTTTTTCAATTTGAGCTTTGTCACCTTTTCCTTTTGAAATCAACTTTGGTGACAATGACCTTTCCAATCTTTCTTAAGTCGTGAAGTTGAACACCTCAAGACTTAGAATCAACCCTACTTTTCCAAATACTATACCACCAGTAGCAATAGCCACATCTTTGAGCTTATTTCTATTGTTTCTAAACTCTGGGACTTTGACCAATAGTGATAATTTTGAAAGCATAATACTAACTGTACTCGAGCCAACAATCGCATGAGTTTTCAGGGCAGGCCTTCCGATCTAGATGAAGTAGATTAGGAATGTTCTGACAGGGACAAACAGAGACAGTCTGTGAAACAGAAACAATCATCAAAGTTGCAACAGCTTGACACTCAGCTGTTTCCCCCTTGAGTTACCATCACGGCTATCTCATATGTTCTCTCTCTCTCTCTCTCTCTCTCTCTCTCTCTCTCTCTCTGTCTGAAAATGTTAGAGGTTCAAATAATACAAATTTCAAGTGTATATTACTTTATTTGTATGTATTTTGTGGCCATTGAACTGTGTTATAAAAACATAGTGTTTAAAGTTTGTGAGCTTCTACACTACACCTGTTTCAGTCCGCAACATTCCAGAATAGGCCTGGAAATCGCCTGCAGTGGGTGCGATAGTGTTCAATTAGTCATTTCCTCATCTGTTCCAAAGGAGATGAGTGGTCAGTGACTTCTGTCACTCAGGCACATGCAGGAAAATTCTAACTGTGTGGTGGACAGTTCTTATAATCCATATGATGTAACAAATAAGGGACAAATAAGTTTAAAAAAAAACCATGGAGATTAATCTTTGTATTGCTTTGCTAAATGGAGACAATTTTTTCACTGATTAATTAGCTAATTTGTTATTGCTCATTTTAATGGCATTTTTCACACTGTAAAATCTATTTAGAGCAGTTTCAAGACACACACAAAAAAATAATGGCCATTAGATACATGTTCCTATTCATCAACCTCTCCATAAGTTTTTTATCTAATCCTTGTTAAAAGTTGTTCATTCATCTATATAAACTCAAAGGTTATTTTCAATGAATGATACTAGATATTGATAGTCATGTTCTAACCCTGTGTATATGCTAAGTATTTTTCTATCATCCATTTACCTACCTCCTTATCCATCTATCTCTCTATCATAGATCTACCTATCACCTTTATGACTATCTACTTAGCTACAATCCACCATCAATCTGTATACTATATGAATCTATTATCATTTATTATATACCTACTTTTTATAACTATTTCCATCTCTGTCTCATTTATCATCTACTTCATGAAGCTGTCTACTATCTATATTCATTATATATCCACCATTAATATCTATCTTTACACATATCCATCAATTGAATATATATAATCTAAATCTACACATTTATGATATATGAATAAATATATCTGTAACGATATATCCTAACCACTTGTTTCTATCTATTGTCTATCAACTATTTATTCTTTTAACCATCATATCTTAATTTATATTGCATATTCTTTATATTCCCATGTAATTTTTCAACTATTTGGAAGTTCTTCAACTATTTTGAAAATGTGAAGTCAACAAGCTAATTTCTCAGCACTAGTTGTTATTTAACTTTCTGGAATGGAAGAGTGTGATAGTTTGAATAGGTCCCCGTAGATTCATGTGTTTGAATGCTTAGCTCATGGGGCATGGCACTATGAGGACTTATGACCTTGTCCAAGTAGGTGTGGTCCTGTTGGAGAAAGTGTGTCACTCTGTAGATGGGCTTTGAGGTCTCCTATGCTTAGGCTCTGCCCAGAATGGGATCAAGTCTCCTCTTGGCTGCCTGTGGAACACAGTCTCCTCTTGGCTGTCTTTGGATCAAGATGTATAACTCTCAACTACTCCAGCATGAAGTCTACCAGCATGATACATGGTTCCCACCATGATGACAATGGACTAAATTTCTGAAACTGTGATCCAGTCCCAATTACATGTTTGCCTTCATAAGAGTTGCCTAGGTCATGGTCTCTCTTCACAGAAATAAAACCCTAACTAAGACAAAGACTTTTCATATCATCCTTCTCATTGATACTGATATTGAAAGAATCCCTTAGCCAACATGAATTTTCATCCAGAGTCAATGTACTACTATCTGTGTGGAGAGAAAAAGGCATTATCTTATTTGTATTGTTCACCACAAAGCATGGACCCTTATGATTTTATTCTGGGCTGTGTAATCATCATTCTTGTGATTTCTCTTCATGCAGTTCATTTGATTCTCTTCTTTTTTTCCCTGTTCTTCACACATCCCAAAATTTCATTTCTTACTATAATGTGATCAACTCTTACTTGGGGAAATATCCAGGTACAGAAATGTTCAGAATATGACTATAAGAAAATATTGTATTTCTTATCTGTTTTTAAAGATATGATGTCATTTCTTATCATTTTTATTTGAAATAAAAGTAAGCTTCAGAACAGTAAATATCATACGCATTCCCTCACATGTGGTTCTTATAGCACACACATGACACACGCACATATGCACATGTGTCATGGCAGTATAAGGGGACTATTTGGAGAAAGTAAAGAAAGTAGAAAGAGAAAAGGGATGAGGGATCAAAAGAGAGGCCATTCTTGAATAAAATATCTTTATGAAGGTCATACAATGATTGCATACAAATATATAATATTCAATATAAAAAAGGAAAAAAGAAACAATCAAGAGAACTTCTATATCATATAATCTAAGAATCCAAGATCCAGGTGATTAACTGAAGGCAGAGTTTTAAAGATGCATTTGTACACCTGAATCACAATATCTAAGAATGCTACGCAAACCAAGTGTCTAATTCCAATTAAACAGATGGTGGATTCAATTAAACAAAGCCGCCCTACACACACACACACACACACACACACACACACACACCTAAATCATTTGATCCTAAAAAGAGAAAAAAAAATACTCCTACCACCTAGATGAGCCTTGATATGATAGCCATGTAATATAGGTAAAAGAAGCCAATAGAAAGGAAAATGCTGCACTAACCCATTCTTCTGAGCTATGTTAAGCAGTCAGGATTAGCAGCTTAGATCTTGATTGTCAGTGACAAAAGAGTGAGGAGCCAGCTTAAGTTCTACAAGGTGAGAGTGTTCTAGAAGTCACCAAAGCTGACTCAGTGACCATATAATCATGGATTCTCAATTAATATGAGACCAAGGATAAGTGTTGACCATATAAAGTAAGGAGTCTGCTCTAGAGAAACTGAAAACAGGAAGCGCAGGGCAGTCAAAGACAGCATGCCAAGGACGTTTATGGACATCTTTAGCAAAGGACTTTGTTTTCCTTTGAATATGAAGTATCCTTAGAAGGTCCCATGATTGAACTCTGCATCCTCAGCTATGACAGTTATTTCAGAAAGTTTGTGGAACCTTTTGAGAGCGGAGCTTCAGTTAAAGAAATATATCACTAGGGGGAGGTGTTGAAATATTATAGCCTGCCCCCCGCTTTCTATTTCTTCTCTGTTCCCTAACTGGGGACACAATGTGACCAGTTAACTCACACACCAGCTGCCATGCCCTTCTTACCAAAACAGAAAATATATCTCTTTCAATATAAATAAAAATAAATCCCTCCTTCCTCATGCTGCTTTTTGTTAAGTATATTTATGGAGCAACAAGAAGGCAACTAGCTCAGACCTTGTCATTCTCAGCACCAAACTAGCTACATACAATCAGGAAGAAAGTCTGCATCTTTGGAAACATTTCATAGGAAAAATAAAAAGAGAATTGGATTAGGGTAGAGAAATTTTGACAAATTGGTCTTAAAAGCATGTAACTCCCAAGTTCTCCTGGACACTCCACTGATGACTGGATGAGCAACTCTTCTTCTGGAGAGAAGATAAGGACTACCTTATCCTGAAGGCAACATGGTGGTTCTACTTGGAGAAGCTGCTCCAAAATAGTGCTGTCCTTGTACTCAAGTCTTATCTCCGACCCAGGTTCAGCATACATGGATGGAAACCAGAGTGAGGAAGCACAAGGCATGCTGAAGGATGGATATACTTATAGAGATGATCTGACACAAATTCAGGCAAAAGTACAGAAGTGGGCAGTTGGAACATTAGACATTGGGAATTCTCAACACAAGGTATTCATCCTTGCTTTGAATTTGATGCCCCATCAGGAATTCCTGAAATTACAACTAAATGTTTCGGGAGGCTATCTGAAGTACAGTAAAGAAAACAGCCCTATCAAGATATTTTAGTACAGTGTAAAGGAAGGTTCAGACATCTGAAAGTAGGAAGATCAGAGTAGATTTATAGATAAAGCCCAGTGGACAGACACTAAGGCATGGATAGTTTCTGGTAATTGAGTTACCCTGCATATTTAATTGAAAAAAAAAAATGCTGCCTAGCCTCAATCTGACAGAAGTGGCAAAGATACAGTGGCAGATCTGGGACTCTGGGTTACTAAGGATCTCAGGATTTTCAACAACCAAAGTCAACAGGATGTCTCTATAGTCAGAGCAGAACTGATGTAATCTCAGCAGTGATAGAGAGTGGAGTGGGTAGCTGGTACCTACTTGTGACAATGAATCATACCTTATATTTTCCCAGAGGCAGCCAGATGAGCATCTGACTAAGCAGAGATCTTCCTAATTACAACAATTTCAGACAGAGAAACCACCAGCATGAACATTTGTTCCTTGAAAAAATAGACTGTGTTTATCCTGTGGACATGCTAGAAACAGTCTTCTGAAACTTGCCTAGAGTACACCAACTCTCCTCTGATGTCTCCAGACATAGGGCTATTCCATTTAGACTTCTCAAAGACTCACACAGCTAAAGATAAAACAACACCACCTTTAGCTGCAGGTTAAATGTGAGGTACAGTAAAATCAGGTGAAGAGGGGAATTTGTCCCAAATCTGTAACACACAGGATTGTCATGTCTCACCATAACCTAGTCTGTGTACCAATGAGTAGATTAGAAACAGTCCTGCCAAAACCACACCTTCCCTGCTATAGTCTAGGACTCTACTGATCAGTGCTCTAACTTCCTAAAAGGAAGGCATTGTGCCTTAGGAAACAATATAGAGTCTTCTATGGTGAAATCCACTTTTAGCTCTTTGTAGTAACAGATTGGTGGGACTCTCTAAGGAGATCAACAGTCATACAATGAAAGGAAACAATCTATGGGTTTAGTTTTCTCAGATATCAATATCTGTGTCAACTTACTGTGCTGGTAACCTAGGTAGGACAAAGGGACAAAGGGGAACCTCTTATGAGTAGTCAAGGTGGTATCATGTATGAGCTTGGACCACTCACAGCAATAGAAACCCCAGCTGGCTTCCAGACGCTTCATTCAGAGATTTGTAAAAGTTCCCAGGGGCCATAAGCTTTGAGAAGGAAAAAATTAGCTGCATGCTTGAATTTGTACCCCTCTCTTATTGAAATTAAAAAACGAAGATATTTTCATCCCCAGAGGAAAATGAAACCAGAACTCATGTCACTGCGTTCAACCCAGAAAAAAAGGAATAGGACATCTATGAGTAATTTGGAGTTAGGTTTAATAATAGAGCCTGTATGATTTCTACTATAAGTTGAGGTGTGATTTAAGCAGTTAGAAAATGCCACGTAAGCATGTAAGGGAGTCAGTTCCCATGCAATATAGACAGACTCACTCCCTCCGGGGAATGCTCTGAGGAACATGTTCTCCTTGCTTGTTTTGTAAGCATCCTACCTATGCTGAGGAATGAATTGCACCAGCTGCAGCTGCTGCTTTTTGCTATGCCGCTGCTCTTCCCACTCTCAAGTCTCCATCATTGGGTCCCCAGAGGTACTGTCAACATTGTGCTCTGTGACTCATATTGGCTTTCCAGGAGATCCTGACTAATACAGTTAACTTAAATCTCCATCATCCTAAGGGCATGATAAACTGAATGGTGATAAACATGGTGGCTCTGAAAAAGATATGGAGACAAGAGAAGGAATTACAAGTCTAGAAATTTCCTTGAAGTCTGAGACTAAGTACTGGGAAGAGTGTTACAGGATGAACTTCTACCCTTTAGAGATAAGCAAGCTGATTCTCAGAGCAATCTCTCAACTTTCCCTGAGTTATATAAGCACAGACTGCCTCATCAGAGATTAGAACTCACATCCCAAAGGTCTTAACCAGAATGCTTTCCACTGTATCATTTTCTATCCAACAAGGCTTGGTTAAAATTTTCTACTTCCCAAGTGGGTAGTTTCCAGCAACTTGTTATTTGAGCTTCAGTTCTGTGGAAGAAGATACAGATATCGTCTGGGCAGTAACATTAGCAGAAATGTCTTGGGCAATACTAGAATTTCTACATGGACCTTGCTGTGAAGGATACTGCTGCTTTTAATTGCTGGTATTTTCATTTTCCCCAGTGTGATTCCCACATTTGGAATCCCATGAGTTTTACAGAGTCCACTCACAAGCAGATTCCAACTTTCAGTACATAAGCAAATCTGTTGAGCATCATCTGTTTGCCAGAGCTTAACCACTTCTGGGTAAATGGCCAAAATTAAGTTTCCTGAACTCTAAGTTTGAACATCTCAGGTCCTGGACCATTTGAGTAATTCCTAAGGCCCAGCTTAATCTCTACATGGTCTGATAGCCTGTGAACTCAAGATTACTGTAGGGATATTACCATTTCAGAGCACCCAGGAGTACCCTAGCTGGCTATAAATGAATGGAGCATCCCCAGTGCCAAACATGTTCTAAAGTTATGTTCCTGAAGCAGGAATGTGTAACAAGATGATATTCTGTAATGTTACGTAACAGCAATGGAGTTCAGTCCTCTCCCCTAAAAGGAAGGCAGTCTCTGAAGACAGATTACATCCCACGGCCTATGATTCATTATAGAGTTTCTCTTAATGTATTTCTCCCTTTCTTGTTTCATTAAGTTTGGTATTCCAAACTCTTTATTACTTCTGTTTACAGATCTATTTTTAAAATCACAATACCTTGTTCTTCTCTAAAGAAATGTTGGGGAATTTAATTAACTTTGGTGAAATATTTTGATATGAGCTGCGATTGGAGACTAGGCTATTTGTGGCCACATTACAGGTACATTGCATTATAGCCTGCAGGGATTTGGTCCACAGTGTTCCCACCTTCTATGGGAGTAATACAGCTTCTTGCAATGCAGGGCTGTCTGAGTTTACACTTTGCTCTCAGCTGTTACATAATGCATGATAACATTACGTTAATAGGAGCAATTTGGTAAGCCTAAGAAAAACAGAAGAAAATGCACTTAATCAAATGAATACTTGCGATTCAGCTATATTTTTCATAGATGTTGAAACACTCTGTGTATTTTGGATTTAGACAAAATAGACTGATTATGTTCTTAATGCACTCTTGGAAGTTTATTTATGTATGCTTCTTAGAAAAGAGGAAGAGAGTAAACAAGAATATGATCAAAGAATAAGAAAAAAGCAGAAAGTTTAAGGGCAGAGGAATTAAATGCAGAGATTCACTTGATAGACTTTGATTCCATTCTCAAGGCAAAAAAAAAAGAGAGAGAGAGAGAGAAAGAAAATACACACACAGGTAACAAAAGTATTAAGATGATAAACTTTTACCCTATTTGGTTTGCAGTGGCAAGGCAGGGCTGGTGTAAAAACACTTGAGAAAGTCGTGCACCAGAAAACTGGCAGAGGAAGCCTCTCTCTACCTTTACAAATCCCAACTCTGAGCTCCCTATTAACTTTCATGCACCTATTCTGGTCTTCCATGATCCAACAGAGTCTACACTTCCTCATGCATTTGCTTTCCTGGAGAAACTGAGTCATACTACAAGATCCTTCAGAATGGAGAAGGAGAGTGCTTCGGAGCACTGGCTCCTTCCGTGAGGTTTGGGAGGGAGGGAAGGCAGCTGTGCTGGTCTCTTGATTCTAAGGTGCTGTCCATCACTGCCTGGGACTCCTTTTGTTTTACAATTTCCATGTTCCACTCCAAAAGATACAGATAGCATGGGCGCTTGCTACAGGACAAGAAATCAATTTTCAGACAAATCATCTCAAATTTTTGTCAAAGTTAGTCTTCCATTCCCAGCACTTGCCTTGAGTTGAGCGACAAGTAAGTTTTAATTTCTCACCTGATGCTACAGTTCTGATGACCCAGACTGTGACCAGAACTAACCCAAGGATTGTGAATCAAATGTGCTTGACTGAATTTAAGTTTACAAAAAGGCAAATGAATGTTGGTATTGATCAAGCAGGACAAGAGCTGGTCTTTTTAATGAAAAGAGATAAATGAGACCCATCTATGTCAGAAAAGATGTACTTTTGGAATGGCTAGCTGGGTAAAGACCTGTTCTTGTAACCATGAGGTCCCAAGTTTGTATCCCCAGAACCCACATCAAGGCTTGGTGTAGGAATCCCATTGCTCTTGCAGTAAAATGAAAAGCAGAAACATGAGGATTCCCAGGAGCTTTAGGGCCGGCTATGGCCTTGAAACAGCAAACAACAGACACCACCAATAACTGTGTCGAGATAACTGTGTCTCAAATGAGGTGGAAGGCAAAGAAGAGGGACACCTAATGTCTTCCCTGACCTCTCCAAGCATGCTGTGGCATGTGGGAACCTGCACTCTCATACGTGAATCATATGCATGCATACATACATTTGCATGCAAACACATAGGCATGTAAACACACAAAAAGAATATGGACTTTTCTGACCCGTTTCAACTTGACAAAAATCAGAAAAAGATTATTTTCCTCTTTTACCAGTAATTTTGAACAATAGCAAGACTGTGGTTGCTTCTCCTCACTCTGTTACCCAAAAATCAAGGATGTCTGAAGACATCACTCCCTTATACAGCAAAGTAAATGAGTGAGAAAAGAGGAAGGTCATTGACTCTCTGTGTGACAGTCACCTTGGAATTACTACACAGACCTCTCCTCAGTTCCTTCCTATTCTCCTACTATCCTACATTCGTGCTAGTTTAAATCCAACGTAGCCCAAATTTCTACTTTTGAACTCCATCTTCTTCTGCTCTCTACTCTCAACAGACACACTATGGCCACATCTGTGGTGAGAACACAGACTTCCAAATAAAGCATTCTTCACTCTAAGCTGTAAACACAGACTTCATGTCTCCCAATGCCTCACTGTTTTGCTGGAAAATTTGTTGCTTTAGAAGTCAAAAGCATTTCCCAGGCTAGAAGACTCAGAGTCATCTTTCTCTTCTGATTCCTCACCACCCATGGCCAATCAGTCAAGAGTTGAAGTCTGCAGAAGCATCTTCAAGCTCTTTCCCATTCACGCCTGCACCTCTCATTCAAGTCCTAACTCATCCCAGAATTTTCAGGCTAGGATCCTATCTTCTGACTCTTCAGACTATGCTACCATCACAAGAGAGTCACCTCCAAATGCAGAGGCTCAAAGACCTCTCCAGAATCACTTGGTCAGACTGAGTTTAGCAAAACCCAAGAGATTCATGGTGTTTAACCAAAGCTGTACTGACCGTGCTATGGACCTAACTTGATTCCTTCATATTCCCTCCCCTGTTGTTACTTACATGCTTAAGACAATATACTTTTAGCATAAAATAGCTGAGAATAACATGAAACTGAGTCAGAGCTGTAGTGAGAAGTTTGGCCTTCTTTAAAAGCCCAGTTATGCTACGCTAGGCTATGCTATGCTAGGCTAGGCTAAGCTATGTGTTTGTGTTTTTGTTTTAATTCCAGGAGTAGGATATGGGGCTGGTTCAGTTTGTCCACAGCTCTTAACTATGATTTGCCTCTTTCTCATTAGCAGGGTTGTGATATTTGCCAGCTGCAGATAGCTTAATTCTTGGGACTCTGGAAAGGGTAGAAATGGGAGAGCCCTGAGAGGGCCAGGAGAGGCCACTATTCCTGGTTGCTGTTGTTTCAGTTTGTCAAGTAGTTGTGAGCAATGAAATGAGAAGTTGGAGATATCCTGATGATGGAGATTTGACTTACCCCAAGGAATCCAATGCCCACAATTAATAAGAACTAATCTAAAGAGGTCTATACCCCTTTCTGTCTAACCTTCTGTCTCTCCAACCTAGTGTTGGGGAGTTGGAAGGAATTATATTAGAATAAGGGTTGGAATGGTAGTATATAATAGAACCCAATAAAATAGCTAAACAAATATGCCAGCACAGATCGGGGAAGTTCATGGTTCCCAAGCAGCATTCAACAGGTAGTGCCAGAACCTGGCTCCTCTTCTGTCTATGTGCCTCAGACTCCTTGCCTGTAAAACAGAGGCTACCGCTGTCCTGCTTCATAAGACACTGTGTACTGTCTGTGCCAGACCAAGGACTCTAAAGCACAGGCTGGTACACTAGTGCCCTTGTCTATTACATCCTCAAGTCACATTAACATCATCAGGACAATGAGGAGAAAACATAGAATCTATTTTCAGAAAATTTGCATGTGCATACAATTAAAGGAGTGGTGTACTGATGTTTGAGGGTCCACTGGGACCAGCTCCTAGGAGAGATGGAAAGCTTGCCTGAAGAAGCTGGAATTATGATTATAGCAATCATACAGACTACTAAAACTCTTGGATTAATTTTGTTTCAGGGAAGAAAACAAAAACTCTCTCTCATGAAGTTTATAACAGGGACCTGTGAGAAAGAGGTGATCCACTACAGCCTTGACAGAGAAAACAAAAAGTGACTTGGAATTCCTTCTGAGGACTCAGACAAATAGCCAGACCAGGAATAGACTAGAATAGTAGGCTAGATTGATAACTAGGTAGTTTTATATATGTACATACATATGGATGGATAGGTGCCTGAATGGATGGATGGATGGACAGATGGATGAATAGATGACAGAAATACAGATGATAGACAAATAAGTAACAGAAAAATAACTGGATAAGTGGATAGATAGTAGATGATAAACAAATACATGATAGAACACACACACACACTCACACACAAACACACTGCTAGAAATCACACATCACCACACAAGACTTTATCTTATGTGTGTATTTTCAATATTCTCTAAGAAAGCTTGGGTTGAGTAATCTGTGTCCCATGCATGCTACTCTCTCATAATGGGCCCTCATAGGCACATAAAGTCAAGTCATCCTTCCTGCCTTAAGATGTGTTTCTGGTCTGACAACAGGGACTTCTGTGTGGCCCTAAGAAAAGATGATCCCTGAGATGCTCAGCATTATGTTCACAGATGCAGAGAACACAAGTACGGCAAGCTGGTACCAGTTTCATTTTTCTGCCTAAGTTCTGATGAAAAGTCCCTTTTAATTTCCCTATTAAGTAAACAGAAATGTTCTGTTTCCAGAATGAGGTGAAATGGAGTTCATATCTTTTTTTCTTCTATCAACAAAACAACACACATCACTCAATGATTAGGTCATCTCTTCCATTCCTTGAGCCCTTGAGCCAACACTAACTTGATTTTGAGACATTGTGGAGCAGATCCTACTGAGTCATCTTTGTATCTAGCAGATGATGATGTAAGTGACAGCTTGTGAACAACAGTCATCCTACGAGCATAGAAGAAACTAATCATGAATTTGTGTTGATAAAATGAGCCAGCTGCTTGGTTTGTTTCATGGAGCACTGACCATTGTCACAGTCAATGTCTTCAGAGTTAGATGTCAATGCAATACTCATTCTTTAATGGTGATTTCATTGGTGTGGGTTATTTCCTCTAAGCTGTAAAGAGATTCTTTCAGAGAAGCTTTAAAGAATCCCTTTGAAGGTGGCAGGAGTCAGTAGGGCCCTGGTAACACACAGCAAATTTTGTCCACATTCTCTCTGTGGCCCTGAGAAACGAGGTGGATTTTAATTTGCTGAGGAAAAATCCATAGCCAGCCCAGTGCCATGCAGCTTCTTTCGACCCATAGAGTGAGAGTCTGATATCTCACCTGCAGCTCTGTAATTGTCAGAAGTAATTTCAATTCCAACCTCGGCAGGAGCTGAGGAACTGTGCCTGGAAGGTTCCATCTTGGTGGTCCATACAAAGAAAGAAAATTCCTTCCAAGGAGCTCAATTTTGATTTGTCATTATTGATGGACGCCCTCTTGATAATTCTACAGCATAGACTGAAGAACTCATATAGCTTAACTCTTACAAATAGAAAAGCAGAGTTTCCTCTTTGAAGAACACATCTCGTACACATATAAAAGATTTTTCCCTTCCCACTGTTAGATACTTTCTTCTTTCAGTAAGCCCCGCTTCATCCTGGCCTCCATCTCTAAGCTGATTTTCATTTTGAGAAGAACAATAGAATTTCTCAAAGCCAGTAAAGAGGTCTGCAGTGCAGAGCCTGCTCTGGCAGGCATGCCTTGCCTCACATTGCCATTTTGGAAAAAAACTTTAGGATTCCTTTTCAGCACGACTCAGCACAATGTATAATATCCTTAAAATAAAGGTGTTCCCCTGTGGCCACTTCCACCACTGAGCAGAATCTTTACTTGTTGTTCCCCATTACAATGGTCAGTTGGTAATAATTATACTCAAAAGGAAAAATAATGAGCACTGCATACAAGAAAGTATGCATTGCTTACTGTACATCTTACTTAGATGTGATATGGCTATATGAGTCCTCCCTCTCCCTCTCTCTACCTGTCCTCACCTCTCTCTCCCTTCTGTTGTTCTTTCTTACTTTCAATTTTTATTGTAATATCTTTAATAATTAAATGGGTATGTGGGTACACTATTAGAATCTTCTAGTTGATTTCTGGGTCAGTCATGTGAAGGTATTCCTAAACAGATGCTACTAAATTAGAGGATACTTTAAAAACTCTTGAGGTTGCTCTTGAGTCAAAGATGAGAAGGATGAAAGAAAAATTAAAGCACAACATCGTTCTTCTCCTTGGTCTTACCCATAATGCCACATGTTTTCTTTAACAATGCCTATGCATTGCTACTTGCTGAGAAGTTTCTTTAAGATGGAGTTATGAATGGTAGGTGTGTGCCATGCTCTGTTGCTTTGCTGACATATGACTTCATATCTAGACCATGGAACTAAGTAAACTCATGATCATGTGTTAAAAGAAGCAAAATGAAATTTAAAAAATCGTGAATGAGCTGAGCAGAGATCTCACTGAAGTCAGGGTAAGACATCAGTTACTACTTGGTAAAATGAGGAGATGGCAGTGGGGCATTTTTTTGATGCTGATGCAGAAGGAGGCTTCATGCCTGGACAGACTGAGTGCCATCATGAATCTTTGCTCATATGGAGGTTCTATTTATCAGGAGTGATGGAGGGGCATCTCTGAGAAACTAAGCAGTAAAGTACAGCCAACCACAGGAAAAAAAATATGTAGAAGAAACCAAAGCCTATGCCTGGGTACAGTCCAGATACCCAAGTTACCTTAAAACACCAACCCCCTAACTTGCCCCTGCCATAGCAAACATGTTAACTAGTTTCACGTATATATATTTTATCTCTCAGAAAGACCATATTTGATCACATACAACAAAGACATGCAATTAAGAAATCTTTTCATCTGAATTGTTTTGTACAATGAAAACCAAGTCCTATAAACTGAGCTGATCATTCAGCATTTACAATACGTTGTACTCCAGGTCCTGCTCAAAGTAATCATTACTAAAGGAGTGAATTACCATTTTTAGTTTTCACTATTTACCAGAGATATCTTCTAAGAGTATTCTGTGGAAGCAATCTGCTCAAAATCATATTTGGCAGCTAATAGCAAAGGGTCTGTGGTTCCCCACAGAGTACAGGCTTTCTCTGTGGGGTGTACTCTAGTATAATTAGTATGTTCTTAATTGCCAGACCATATTTGCTAATACTGCCATCAATATCTCTGACATCCTGAAGACACCTCTTAACTAAAGCATTGTAACAAATGGGCCAACAGCGAATTTGTGGTCTGAGCCAAAATCTTGATCTCTGATAAATAAACTTTCAAACGGGCAGCTCTAACTTCTAGGGATGAACATCATACCAGGTGCTCATCCACTAGTCATAATGCATTTTGCCAAATTATACTTCCATAAACCAACTCCACAGTGCAAAGCCCATCCTTCTGAAATCCTCACAGCAACAAGAAAGCTTTCTTTGGTGCCCCAGATCCAAATGAGAAGGATTGAATGGTTATGTTCATTTTCTCCCATAGTTTTGAAAATTAAGCTACCATAAACAACTGCTTTGATGCCACCAAAGCCATCAGGAATGCCCTGTGCTCAGAAGTTGCAGGACAACAGGAGGAGAGGGAGATGGCAAGTCCTTCATGTACTTCATCCTCATTATTTTGTGTTTTTGCAATGTTATAAACCAGGTATTTCTGTCTCTATTTTCCTACTCTGAGTGCAGCTTTTCTATTCAGAATCATTGTGATAATGTATAATGAAGATACTTCTGGAATCATCCTAGTGGGAGACTTGGATCTACTGTCATAGCCTTTGCTACAGAACATAACTATCTATAAACTGAGCAGCCTGAAAAAGATGCAAAAAGAACATTTGTCAAAAATACATAATAACATTACAGAGCAACAAGATTTCTTTGCTTAAAACTGCCAATAAAGATGGATTTTAGACTTTAACTTATGGATAAGAAAGATGAAAATATCATAAGTCAATATTCATATCTCTATATGTATTTATAAAGGAGTCCATCCATCACCATCACCATAAACTATGCTCATCAACATAGAAATTAGTTGGTTTCTTTACTGGAGATTACGCAGCCTCAAACTGACACATGCAGAAATACGAAGGCTCTGAGTGTGTCTGAGAAAAATGACCACTGTTCACATCTAATAGAGGGATTAAGCAAATTACACCACAACTAACTTGAGACATTGCGATATCAACAGGAGGCCTTTCATACTAAGACAAAAACCTTGCTTCTCAGCTGCCAGCAGCTCTCCTGGCAGGTGGCCAGAGTCTGTTTCAGCCTCAAGTGTCAGCCACCATTTTACCAAGTAAACATTTAGTGTACTTAAGGACAGTTTAATATCTGTTTAGGACCCTAATTTGTCCCTCTCCTGAGTATTTTTGAGTTGTGCTTTTGATGCAGTGCCAACAGCAACTGCCCAATGAGAATTCTTTTTTCTCTCCTATTTATCCATAAAGCCTCAGGTGAAGCACCATGCTCATATTCCACAGAATAATTACTTGAATTTCATCCAGGACTTATTCTGTGGATCAGAACCCTGGAAGATGGATTTACTCCAGGGTACTCATATATTTTATAAATCTAATCTCAATATTGTAATTCATATAGTTTGTGAAGTTCAGCCTTGAGAGGAGAAGGTCTGATCTGTTTACAATAGGAACAAAGGAACAAGAATGAAAGTAGGATTGCCTCTTACATCTGTACTTATTAGAGAAAACTCTATCTCAAGAGAAAGGGATGGTGGCAGAGGTCAGAGCAACCTAAGAGATGTGCTTACATCCAATTTCTGTCAGCTTTTTGCTGTGAGATGGTGGAAAGTCACTTCACCACTGTGGGTTTTCTCACAGGAGAGAAATAAGAGTGTAAAAATTGAGACTGTAAACCTAATGCAGAAGGTGACTGTGAGGGTTAAGAACATGTTTGGGAAAGTACTGATTCATAGCCATTCCTTTAAGATATATCATTTCTAGGAGCTAGATGAATAGTTCAATGCTTAAAACAGCTTATTGCTCATGCAGAAGATCTGACTTTATTTTCCAACATGAACATGGTTTCTCAGACCCATCTGCTAGTCCAGGTCCAGGAGACTGGATGCTCCTCTGAACTCTATGAGATTCTAAATGTACATTATGCATATATACACATATTCAGGCATGCATAGTCATATGTAACATAAATAAATAAATAATTTTTAAAATGATTATTTCTAAGCCAGAATACACACTGGCCTCTTCTTGAGATTTTTCTTGGGATATTCTAATTATTATGAGTTCTTTCTCTGGACTGTCAGCAACACAAATTTCAAAGTCTAAAATTTTTCAGAATCTGCAGGATACTGAGACAAGTTGGAGGAAGCCTTCCCACCTAGTGAGTAAGCTTGTACCTCAGTGCAAATGTAGAAATGGCCAGCATCACCAAAAGAATAGTGTGGAGAGGAAAGAGGCACTCCTGAAGCTTAGCTGGTGAGAAAAATAACAAACATACAGAGATAGGTCATTTTTAATGGGCACTGAATAAATTCTAAGGTTTCTAACAGTGAAAAATCATTGATTTATGATGAAGACAAATTTGGATCTTTATCAACACCAACAGCTGACTAGAGAAAAAGAAACCTTATATCTTATCAGCATAGACGTTTCTGTTGTGTACAGTTAAATTTGTGAAATGATAGTAGAGTATTAATTTATCCACATTTATTGGTTTCTAGAGTTTATAATGATGATCGAAGATACAATCCTAGCAAGAGCTGACCTCTCTCTACCCTCCATGTGGTACATAAATTATCTACCTGACGCCAAAAAACAGCTCACTGGACTCCTCACCCCACATCACATGGTGTTCTTTTTATTTGCAGCCCATCTCATCCTTCAGTGTATCAGCCTTTAGTAGAAAACAGAAGTTCCCCAGTGCTTGACTGCAGAGGTCCTCCACTGTAAAGTTACTCAGAGCTCCTGTGTGCTAGTGGGTTTCACTGTTTCAGATGGGAAAGCAATGGCAACTAAAGACTTTGTGTCTTGTTCTCATATTCCCAAAGTATTAACTAACATTCATCTGATTCCACTATTACTGAAACCCTTCCAGCTATGATGACAGTCACAGCCATTGAGGCAGGTGAGTGCCCTGCCCCAGTTGAGGCTGTACCTCCTCCTTAGTCCAAAATGCAGCCTCCCTGTCTGAAGGCTTTCCACTAGGAGAAGCTACTGTGATTCAGGAAAGAAACTGAAGGAATCCTGCTGCAGGAGGCCAGTTGAATTGAAATAAGCACTATTTCCTCCTCTCTCTGGATTTCAGATATCCACACGATCAAGGATTCCTGGAAAGAAGCTGTGACTACACCAGATGATGCACACATTAGAACTTCAATGATGGAGATGTTAGAATGTGGTAAGCCCAAAGTCAAATTATCTTGGGCCATCTTTAGGTCTCTTAATAAGCATTCATGACCCTCCTTTCTATGTGATCTAACATCTTTGTGGCAAATATGTAAATCCTTTGGAATGTTCAAACAGACCTTTAGTCCTACTAGCTAATGGCTAAGAATGTCATTCCTATCTGAGGCCTATAATAGAGATTTTCCTGCTATGCTGGCTCTGGTCTGATGTTTCCACCGGACATGTATTTGTAAAGCATGTTGATTTATGACCTGCTTTGTTCTGTTCCTATAAGAACTTGGTGAAATTGCTACCTCGTCAGAACATGGTGACCTGAGCCTGTTTTCTGGTGTTGTGGTCACTCATATTTGGCTCCAGAATAAATCACCTGTGAGGTGAGAGCTGTTTCTTAGTTGATGTCTATAACATTTCTGCCATACTGGTGAAAAAAGAAGTCATGAAGATATATTGTAGAGACTTCTATAAAAGGGTGAGTGTATCACAGGCTTGCAAGTCACAGAGCCACGGGATTTCACCTGTCACTTCTAGAAACAAATAGACATTCTTTCAATATGTGATTGCTGATATCAATCTGCAATTGTCTCTCTAAAGCTTTGCTTCTTACACCTGCCCAAGTCTGGTAACTGGAAAGTTTGCAAAATGTGTAGCCCCAACCTCTTTACTTTTTCCTTGGAGGCTTTCTGTCACTGTGTCTCAGATGGAGCCCAGGGAAAAGTGCATATTATCTACCCCATGTTGTTCTTAACTCCAGAAAATTCAGGAAAGCAGTGTTATAAACAGCATAGCTATGACAGGGACACCTGGAGTATGCAAATCAGATGAGTTCAAGCCAGAAAACATCTTCCACCTCTGTCTACACATGCAATTAGTTGACACTCAGCTCCCCCGAAGTCAGGTAGCTGACAGGTTCCCTAGTAAGACAAGAGGGGTGTAAGCAACGGCATCTGCATATGTGGCTCCTTTTGGTCTTGATTTCATGTGAAGGATCTTCAGTTCACCACAGGGATGCCTCTGTACCAACTGTGATAATTCTCTTCCACCCACGTGCAGGTGGTGTGTGGTTTCCTCTGTTACACACAGAACAAAATCAGGATTCTTCTGTTCAATAATTGCTTTTTGGCTGCAGAATTGGCAGTTGAAGAGAGTGACAGAGGTAGGATCTTGGCCAATGTCCATCCTTTCATAGTGTTCCTCTGCCTTCTTACTTCTATGCCTTTATCCACAAAGATGAGGACACAAGGTGTAAGAGTTCTATCCCAACATTAATGTCATCCCAGACTACTCTTTGAAAAGATGACAACAGAACTTCTGTAATATTGGGGCCACTATAAAATTAACTATTGCATTAAAATATATGCATTTCATTTTATATTATAAAGAAAATCTTAAACTAACCTATCTTTAACCCATGGGATTATTGTACAAGACATATGTTACATATTACCATAACTTTCGAAGGATCTAGCTGTTGAATCAGGGCCTAATAAAGAAGAGTCACGATATATGTCTTCTTGGAATTCAGATCTGCTGTGACCACCAGGCTTTGCAGAAGTCAGAAAAGCCCTTGTGCTGCCTGCATCACAACATATTTAATGACAGTTATGTGGGTTAGAACCAAGGGGGAAAACCCTTCATTACACAAGCATGGTCTGCTGAAACAGCAATGGTAGATTATCAGTGTTTTTCAGGTGCCGCAGCATACTTGTGTATGTACCATTAGGTTCTGGGAATTCTAAAAACAGAACCTCCCAGACAGGCAGAGCTGGGAGCCACCTTCTACCAAACATGTCCTCTCTGGTCTTGTAGCAAGTCTGTAAGTGTCAAGCCCATCCTCTGCCTTTACATTGCCCTTACAGAGAGTTCCTGACAAGGGACTACCTTTTGCTTTGTAGACTTCCTGGTAATTTAATTTTCTTCACCTTTTATGGCTTGCTATTACAACCTTTATTTTACTCTCATTGACAGAAGTTTGATGCCTGTTTCTCTTTAAATCTCCAACCTTAGCCAAAGTGTGGAAAGCCAAGATAGCAGCATTAATTTACAATCTTCAACCTTGCAGCATTTCACTGCTGAGCTGTACCAACAAGCCTGAAAGTAAGAAACCCACATGCAGGACTTCTGCAGCATTGAAGATTCCTGCTGGATTTCCGGTGGTCACCTCCACTATGACCATTATTCACACTTTTTGCTGTCCACAGAACCTGATTCCCATCAGTCACTTCAGCTGCGGTTATAAAGAGCAAGAGCAAGACCTCATCCTTGTGTGCTGCTCATCCTGCTTTTTAGGACTCTATCGCTAACAGGCTTCATGGCCACTAAACCTATAGACTTAGATGTCAAATAACATAGAATGTCTCATCACCCAAAATAATCTGTCCTTTTTGCTATATAAAAATTTATAGAACTTATTAACTCTATAGCTGCCTGCGGTTTTGATGCACACACACATGTGTATTTACAGTTACACACACATGTACACAGGCACACACATGTACCCATTGTTGTGTTTTATGAAATGTGGTGGTATAATGTGGCAGGAGGAAGCACCTAGCAGGCCCATGTCAAGGCATTCTCCCTGAGGAATCAGCCATACAATAAGCCTAGTATAAAAAGGAATTTTATTTGGGGAAGGGATGCAGGGAGCAGAGCAGGGACCTGAAAGGGGATGGAGGCAGAGAAAAGGGGCAGAGAAGAACAGAAAGAGGGAGAAGAGAGAAGAAGTGGCAAGTCAGGAACAGGTAGAGAAGAGAAAGAGAGAGGCAGAGAGGGAGGAGAGAAAATAGCCAAGAAGTCCTTTTTATATGCCACGTTGGCTCACACCTGGCAGGCAGCTAAGAAAGCTGTTGCTAGGTAGTTGTTGGGCAGAGCCTAGAGGGAGTTGCAAACAGGTATAGACACACACAAATATACTCAAAGGTACATGCACACATGAACACAGAGGCACACAAACATATATATAGACAGGCACACACACACACATGTACACATAGGCACACAAACAGGTATACACATGATCACACACCTACACAGAATATTAGTTCCCTTGTGACTGCTTTCTTATCCACCATCTCTTCCTCACCTACCTTCATATACCCAGTTTCACACCCCTCTCTATGAAGACAGAGCTCTTAGCTCCTCTGCCCCACCTCCAGTCTCAGAGACTACAGGCCCTACACTAATATTCCAACAATAGACATTGAATACTTGGAGAGTAAAACACACAACACATCTTAAAGAAGATTTCATTGATTAAAAAAAATCAGATGACATAAAAAAGCAATAGCTGGGGTGTAGTGTTTAAGACAGCATGTGAGAATACTCACATGCTTTTAATGGATTTTGTTTACTCTACGACTCTTTATATTACAAAGAACCACTAGACACGAATTACTTCATGAGAGCGATTGAGGTGACACAGAGATCAATAGAGGAAAGAGATAGAGGGTGGGAAGGAAAGAGGGGGAAAGGAGGGATGGGGAAGTACAAAGGGAGGAAGAGAGAGAGAAATTAGAGTTCAGATCTTCAATGTGAGTTGTACTTTTCAGAGAACTGCAATTGAAAGATCTGATTTCCTTCAAACCATCTTCCCTCCCTTGTGAGTCCCCAGGGTTCCCATGTTCAAAGGCTCTAGGTTCCCAGCTGCCACTTCTGATGAGCCTCCTGCTTCTGGAGTGCTGCTGTGACACCACCTGCCTGCCCAGACTTCCCAAACAGCATGCCAGCCCCATCCCTGCTTTTCACATTCAGTTCCAGATTACTCTCCGACCAGTTAGTAGGAACTGTTCTGCCATCAAGTCTCATAAGTATGGATGAGCACAAGAAGGGTTAGTCTTTGTCTATTACAAGAGAATAAATATTCCCATCTTTCATGATCTTCAACACACTTGGGTTTTCGTGTCAACATGTACATTTTCGTGAGATAGAAGGGAAGATTATGTTGTTGGTTTTTTCCCACCTGTGCTTCTTCCTGAATGAAAAGGGTTACCCCTTCACTTCCACATGAACCAAAGCATCACTTTGACCAACCAGGTCACACTGTACCAATGTGTCATGGAGTGAAGGTGATCATTAGGACAGAATCAAGCCTGCACTTCTGGTTTTAATTTGATAATTATATTTACTTTCATGTTTCTCTGAGTCCAGAAATAATCTCTATTTTTAATCTCTTCCTGAAGCAACAATAAATGTTAATGAGCAAATTTATTCCATCTTATTAAAGGGACCTAATGCTCACTCCTACTAAGGAGACCAATTCCTCTGTCCTTCTGCACAGTGAGAAGTGACAGTGTTAGGAAGATGTCACCTTGTGTCATTGACCAGAAGACGTGTGTTTCTTCTCAGGTTCTTGAGTTAGCCAACACAGAAAAAAGATTCAATGGCTTCCAGGAATCACCACCTGGGTTCTAAACAGCTGCTCTGAAATAAACGGACCTAGGTGATTTCCATGTTGTTAAGGGGTTCATGGTTACTCAGGCTGAATGAGTATGCTGCCTGACTTCTTCTGCCAAGGCACTGACTAACAGATAGCCATCCTTTATTCACTTGGTCTTTCAGTGAGTCTTGAGTGCCTTGTGATCTGCTGGGTAGTTGTCTATGTTCTAACAAACAAACAAATAAACGAACATGTCAATCAAGGCTTAGGACTTCTCCTGCCTATTCATTCATTTTCTGACACATTAAATGAGTGACTACTAACAGCTAAGTCTAAGAGTGAAAAAAAAATTCCATTACTTCTCATAATAACAAATTTTAGCTGTATCTGGATAATAGATGAAGAACTGGATATTTTAAAGATTGTCATGCCTCCTTTACACAAATGTTTATTTTGGTTTTATTTGTCTAATATGGCAGGTATGTAGGTGGGTACATGTGCAATGGCATGGGAGTGCAGACCTCAGAGGCCTACTTCTAAGAACATGTGAGTCCAGAGCATTGACTCAAGTTGTCAGGCTCAGTGACAAATGTGTTAACCCACTGAGCCCTGTCACCACCCCGATGTGTCCTTGTAATATATTTTGATAAAATATTTCATGTTTTTTTTTCTGAGATAGTTTTTCAAAATTATGATGGGTCTGTACACAATACCAGCCATTATTAAAATTTTTGAGTCTTCATTTTTCTTTGCTCTAAAGCTTTAGGTTAAAAAAAAAAACATAAAAGAAAGAAGGGAAAGATAAAGGCTCTCAGCTACATGGAAAATACCCAAGACTAGTTTGATGCATTCAAGTTGATGGTTAGCTTTTAACTGTTCATTTGACACAACTTAGCATTATTCAGAGAGAGACTTTCAGTTGAGAGACTCTCTAGGTGATGTTAGTATGTATGGGACTGTCTTAATTTCCTTAACTGATGTGAGATGGAAGATCTACCTTAAATATGAGAGGTACTAGTTTATGGGCTAGCCCTTGAACTTCGTTACAAAAACTGAACAAAAGCCACCATGCATGGATGTATTGGTTTCCCTCTGCTCCTGACTAGATGTGAACAGTTTCTTAAGTTCCTGGCTTGTGACTTCAGGTATGGCCTGTTACTTGGAGTTGGAAGCCAAGTAAAACCTCCATCCCTTGTGATGTTTTTTTGTCAAGATATCACAGCAACAGAAATGAAACTAGAACAGATTCTGAAGTCAGGATCAGAGACAACAGCCTAGCACCTTCTATACTAGGAAAGACTCTTTGAGGAAAACACTCTATCTGGTTCATTCCTGTAAACTTACACCTTAAATACAGCTGTTTAAAGGAAGAAAGATGTGTGCATTCAATATTACATGCAAGAATTATCAGCGTGCACCAGGGAGACTTTAGTCTAACGGGTCTTCTCTTGTCAAAAATGTACTTCTTTCTTACAAAATGCTCTGCTTTTCAAGAAAAGCTTGGATTTTTATTCAAGTGACAAAGAGACACCCATAATCCACCTTTTTCCTACAGGAGTGACTCTATGTGAATGAACTTGGCATCATTAGCTTAGTCATAACTAAGTGAGATTAAGATACATTCCCTTTGAAGACAGATACACACTCTTGGTTTTTATGTGGGAACTGCATCATTGGATCATTTATCTAGCTGTGTTCAATGCGTTCACCCTGGGAATGTGAGCAGTTCTTTCCCCCAAAACTCCCCCTTAAATTTCTCTAAACACTTTCAAGACACTTAACATTTTACCAGTACAGTCACTGTAGTGTATAATTGGCCATTTAAACCTTATGCCCACTCTTCTAGATTCTACAGGCTTCAAAGATGACATGCTCATACTTTTAAGTACTTGTGGGTTGGATTAATGTTCATCAGCCAGGCATAGCTCATTCCTTACTTCTTTGTGGAAGACCCAGAATTCACTGATACCCTAGGAGGAATGCTACTTTCTTGTTGTATGTCCTCTCATGGGAGATTCTAAATAGACTCTAAATAGACACCTAAATAGAGAAAAGTTCAAAAGAGTAAAACACATAAAATCAGAGGGAAAAAGCACTCACATGGTGCAGCACATTTCACTTTATCTACCTGCAAACAGGGGTAAGTCCCCACCAGAATCTGTACAGAGATGGTCATTCTACTGCCTTATGTAATTGATTAGATATGACACTGTGTCTTCAATGACTGATTGGTGTCCATATGGGATTTCTTCATGTCTGATAACATGTGTTCTGAGTGGGGAGCTTTCTATAGAAGACACATATAATGAATTGCAGCATATTCTGCATTAGGAAATTATATAGACTCTTACACGATTGAGCACCATGCTTTGAGAGTCTTTACCAACCACAATTCAACATAATGCATATATTAAAAACTGTGGCACTGACTTAGATCTTGTTACCTGTGATAAATACTGTCTTCTGCATTATAGCAAAACAGATAACAGGAACAATATTCCCGCAATTTCCAGGGTAGCTGTTCCTCCTTCCCCTCCACCAGGCTGAACTCACATTCAAGCAACTTTGTATTCTATCAGACAATCCTTGTTGTCTCATTGGATTGACAAGAGTACCATTTCTACCTCACAAAATGAATCTACAATCTAACGAGTTCACTTTCTTATCTATATTCAGCAAAGCTATTTCGTCTATTAGGACACATACTAGACTTTCCTAAAAAATCTTTATACATGCAATAGTCAACTCCTTACACCTCTTAGGATAATCATCTTAAGATGACCTAGAAAGGAACTAACAACACAATGTAACTAAAAACTACTCTTAAAGGTTTGAAATTTTCATTCTCCATTTGGAATCAATTTTGAACAATTTATACTTAAAATAACAACAATTTGCCAGTAATAAAAGAAAGATAAATTTACATAGTAATGAAAACCATAATAATATAACATGGATACATTCTGAGACACAACAGTGTTTCAGAAACACAGCTTTAGATCATGACATTATCTTCTGCTTTCCTTATTTTTGTAAAACATCTGATTCTCTACCATCACCAAACACAATGTATGTATGTGTTCCACTCTTCTATGTTTATTACTTCAAAATCCATTTACTTGTATTAAAAATGGTTTATAAATGAACATCCTAAAATTACAATCATTAGGACTTTGAAGATGGCTCAGTAGAGTATTGAGCAAGCAAGAGGACCTGAGTTTGGATTCTCAGAACCCACATAAGAAGTGTGCCTGGCATGGTAGTACACATCTGTAATTGTAGTACTGTGGGACTACGGAGACAGCCTGAATTCTGAAGTTCCCTGGGTAGCCAATCTAGAATACTCAGTGAGGTTCAGGGCCAGTGAGAATTTCTGTTTCAAACAAAAATGTAGAGAGAGATTTAAGAAGACACCTGACATGGCCTTCTGGTCTCCACACCCACATGTACACACATGCATGTGCATTCACATCTGCATACACACACACACATGGACACTACACACACACCCACCCACCTCACTCACACAAATTCATCAATCAGAAACAATACACTAAAGAACTTAAAATACAGAAGGTCACTCTGGAGTGTCTTTAAACTTTCCGTGTCACTTCCTGAATGCCAGTTTCACCATGGAAACTGAATAGCAAAATAATACAGGCTTTATGGCACAGGGATTACAGTTGCCTTGAGATTGCAGTAATTTTCCAAACCATCCTTGAAAAACACCCATTCATATTTTTTTGAAAAAAAAAAAAAAGAAGTATATGGGGCCTTAGCTCTTAAGTAAAGTAATGCTTCCTTTCTGCTGACAGCCCTTTATTTGGGATTATGGAGCACAGAGGGTACAGAATGTAAGTACATGTGCTTACTCATAGAGGAAAATAGGTTTTCAAGCTGCTAATATTATATTCTTTGCCATAACAATGGCACTTCAGATACATGAGGGGAAAGTACACTTGGAAATGCCCTAGAGGATTTCCCTTTGTATGTACATTTTGCAGGCATGTGGGGCCTTTCTGCTGACTCTTTACGATCTCACATTGCAGTAATTGTTGGTATGATTCAGAAAGAGCTGAGCTGGACCTGGAGCTCAAGACTGGATCCTAATTCCACATCTCCCACTAATGTCTGATGATCTTACAGGAGAGATGGGATAACCACTGTTCTTCCCAGTATTCTCCATTAAACAGTCTCAGCTGGCAGTATTTTCATTCCCAAGCAGTGCACACAAGGCAGGTAGTTCAGTAGAGTGTGCTTGGGCCCTGGAGGTTTTCACTGTACCTGTGCCGCCAGTACAAATCTGTGACACTGTATGGGAGAGCTTTGTAGGCCAACAAACTAAAGAATCTAACCTCAGGGATCTCATGATCTACGACTCTCATCTACATTTTATAATCTCATCTACAGTCATAAGACTTTACACTCCAGATTCTAAATTACGAACGAATTCCCATTGAAAATTGAAGGGATTGTAGAGATCTGTGGATATCAGACATCCATAAAAATGTATTTTTCAGGGCTCTTTCACTTACCTTCACCAGAAACATTAAAAATGTTATTTCACTCAATAATGTAATAAAAAACATTTCCAATACTAACAGCTTTTCATTCTCAAGATTGCAGACAGCATATGGAATGATTTATTTGCAAAGTATTCAACTGAGTTCTGAGCTAATTATATTGGAACATTTATAGATTAGTACCTCCTTGGGAGGGCCATATTTTCCCACTGGAATGGCAAGTAAACCTATTTAAGAGAGTATACACTTGAACAGGACAACTTGAAGAAAGAGGAGATAGGTGGATGTTGCCAAGAGTAAGATCACTCCAGACAATGATGGTAACCTCTCAGCACCTATTTGATGTGAGTCTAAAAACGAGGTAGTCAGGTTTGTTCCTGCTTACAATCAACAACAGAAAACAAAAACTATAAAGCAAAGAGAATAAGATCATTCAAAATGGAGTGAATTTTAAGAGTTAAAAAGCTTGCTTTTATTTTTGAAATATAAAGACTTTGTTATTAATTCATGGGGAGGGATTTTCCTTTAATAATTATAGCACCATAATCATAGGCCATTTCTACTTAAAATAGGATTGAAGGACCCAGAATGTCATAACCATTTTAAAGGGACCTGTTAGTGAGTGTTACTTGCATCTATAGGAAAGTTGTACATCAAGGCTGCCAAAGAGTCTGGCATGCAATGATGCTCACATGGCATTCCACAACAGGAACAAAGTCACAAGCTCATCTAGCCTCCATCAGGTGCTCTCCTGGAAAATGACAGACCTAACTTCCAAGATCTATTAAGTCAATGTTAATGTCAGCCTTCTGGCAGTCTTGATTCTCTTTTGAAGACTCCCAAGTTGTATCAACTTATAGCACGAAAGTCTATGGTTTAATCATGAGTCACCTAACTAGTCACACTTGCCCATTTCAGATATGCTCCTTTTAAGCTTAGATTATAATCTATTCAAGCATCAGCTACTATAAAGGCCTATGAGGACAAAGGATGAGAGGACTTGTAGAGAATATGCCTGGGTTGCCACAGAGACGCCAAAGACAAGGGAGGTACAAAGTGTACTACATTGTGTTGCCTGCGGGAAGACATGGGGTTAAGTAATCTCTGGGCTGGCCATGCACATGGCAAGCTTGCTTTTTAGGAATCGCGTGCTCCATGCACTTATCCCTATGTTCAGTTTGATAAAAGCACACATTCCTGAGACCTCCTATTTCAGTGAGAATAAACCTGATTTATATGATTCCCCTTTTATCTTTGTACCCTTCCTGAACTCTACCGACTTTACCACAGAGCACTCCCCAGAGCAGGGCAGGAGGATCTTCCTTGTTCCAATGAAATGAAATAATCATTCAAAATAGTGTCCTCGGCGGCAATACTATTTGTCTTTGTTCCCAAAATAAATACCATATTTATCTCCCTTACTTCTTTCTTAATTCCCAACTAGATTAAGTGTTTTGAAAAATCAGAATTAACTTGAATGATAGGATAATTCGATCTGGGTGAGAAATAGGAATAGACAAAGATAGCTGAGCGTGATATTTCTAAACATTTATTAGCTTACAGGGCCCTGGAGATGTAACTTAACACTTCTAGGGTTTGATTTTCTGCTCCCGACTGGGTTTTCTGAGGAATAAAGTAATAATTTGGTCTATTCTATGTTACTATAAGATAATACCTGAAACTAGAGACTTTGATGGAAAGCAGTTTTTTCCCTTACATTTCTAGAGCAGAGGATACTAGGACCAAGGCACTGACAACCAATGTGGGTTTTCCTGATATCTTGTGGGGTGCCAGATGGACAAAAGTAAGAGCAAGCACTGAACCCCAACTTTTACAGGTGCCATAGCCTGACATCAAGATGAATCCATATACAAGAACAGAGATTGCATGTCTCGCCCTGCCTCTCCACATCACTGCTTTGGGTTTTCAGTTTCCAACACAGCAATCTGGAGAGATCTCTTCAAAGCACAGCAGTAGGATAGGATAATTCCTTTGACAAAGCCAGCAACTGACAGACAGAGAGTAGGTATTATTTATAATTATTATCACCCACACGTTCTCTTCTGGAGCCTGTCATACCTACCAAGAACTGTTTCCATGCATTGTGCAAATGTCTTCACATCTTCCTACTTTATGCTTTCTGAATTAAGATGCTATTCACCCACAAATATTCTCAAAATTTAGTGACTTGTAACCATCAAATTTTCAATCAAAATGGGAGAGAAGAGAGCATATGTTCAAATAATTAGAAAAAAGCCAGTGATAGAAGCTTTTAGTTTAGAATGTTAGTCTCTACAGAGTCTTTCACATACAACTAACTTGGGACTCCAAGGAGGTCCTGCCTAGTGGGCAATGGATATTGACTCCAGCCAGTTCAGAGCAGAAATAAGGCAGATGAAGTGAGATCTAGAAAAATATGCAATACTCACAAAGACTCCCAGCATTGGTTTAAACAAATTGATCATTTAGGTCACAAAGTACTAGTCCTGAAGTGCGGAAACGTAGGTGGGATCATTCCTGGCTATCTATTTTTATGTCACACCTGCAAGAACTTCCATTCATACTGCTAAGTCACAGAAGTGATTAATAGTTTTCAGAGTGTCAATTCTGTTATTAGTTTACCTCAACCCAATAACTCATTAAAAAGAGTCGAGATGTTGTTGACCCAGGTCCGAATGTCCTAGTTATGGGTGGCCATGAAATTTTCATGAGGAACCTGTGTGCTACCTGGTTTTATCAGCACACAGCTGTAATTGCACCAGTTTTAGAGCTGTGCACAAACCATTTTAGGAGCAGTCTGTCACTCATTCATAGATTAGATCCTCAAGTGTCTGAGCACCATGCTGAACCATTGAGAGTGGAGGCAGAAGAGACACTGCATTTAAATAACAAAGCCTTGAGGAGGAGGCAGGAAGTTAATCACATCTAATCAAGTAGGTACAAATACAGTGCCACAGGTGCAGGTTATAGTCTCAAAAGAATCTCAAATGCTATATTTCCAAGTGCTGAAAGCCAATAAGTTTAAATCTTTCAGACACAAACATCATTGAAATATAATTTCTGGAAGACAGCTATCAATTCTTTACCCAGCATTTACTTATATTTTTCAAAGAGGATTTATATAAGAAATATATGGAAAAAAACATCAGCAATATTTCATGGATCACTTTATAAAGGACAGTAATGATTCCATTTTTATGTCAGCAACCATAAACAATCTCTATGACATTGGAACATATATTAGATAACTAGATGAACTACTTTTTGTAAGAAATAGATCGATCTGCAAGATGGCTCAGTGGATAAAGACATTTGTTGCAAAACATGACCAGTTAATTTTGAACCTTGAAATCCACATGGTGAGAGAAAAGAACCAACTGCTACAAGTTGTCCTCCGACCTACATAAACACATACACACAAAGAGAGAGAGAGAGAAAGAGAGAGAGAGAGAGAGAGAGAGAGAGAGAAACCACTAAAAGTGTAAGCAAATACACATTGCGTACGCGCATATACCCATGCACACACATACACTTGTAAATTTAAATTTGAAAAAATGTAGATAAAAAGCAGGATGTAAAAACAGAACACTGAGCACAATGCTTTCACATACAAACTCTTATAACTAAGAACATATGAAAGGCTGTGATGGGATACCTAAGGATTTTGATGAGATTTTTCAAAAACCACAATGTGGCACCACTGTACATGCCATCAGCCAAAGAGCCAGGTACACAGGAAGTTTTATTTTCTATGAGTGTAGATATAGATATAAGTCGCCTCTCTGTTTAGAGAGGTATTAACAAAATTTTCTTAATATAAATATAAACAGTGAATTAATCCAGTGACTGTATTTCTTTTTTTTTAATGTTAGTTCCCAATAACTTCACAGAGAAACCAAGATTTATTTAAAACTTCACTTCAGTAACTGAGAAATTAAATAATCTATCCTTATTTTGTATGCTAATCGGGGTATCTTCCAGCCCTATCCCTTGATACTTACATATTTGTATTGATCTGGCTCTTCAGGCCTCCTTTTCATGGCTCCAATTCCTCCATCCTCCCATTCCATCAGCTCTCCTTCTCTACTCCCTCATGCTAGCAGATATCTCACCCTCTTCTCTATTCTGCCCTGCCCCTGGGTTTTCACCATTATTGACACTGCAGAGAATAAATAGTAAGAACTATTTACACAAACTTGAGACAGAAGATTCATGATATAAGCATTACAATGTCATGTCTGGATTGAAACAAGATATGCGGACAGAGAAATCATCATTTGAATAATCCAGGAGTAACCTTCACACAGCATAAAAAATTATTATGTCTACATTTCCCCCTTTTTTTCTGATAAAAGGTTCTTTTTTATAATAATAGCATATAGTTGAAACAATTGTGAAACATTTATGAAAAATATTAGGTAAGAGTTACATTTACCATGTTCAGTTCCTTATTTTTGGCAACTTAAAGTGTTTCATCATTTATCCTAACTTGGTAAGAGTTCTGTATCTAAATCACGTTCTATCTTAACTTGTATTACTATCTTGAAAGCATCTTTTTAGACCTAGAACATCTTCTTAAATTCTAAACAACATAAGTTTAATTGTGAGACTATAACTATCTAGTCTTCAACCCCATCAGAATGCTGAGAAGGAATAATATAACCTAAGTATACAGGAAATGCTGGAACATAGCTTCCAAACATTATAGAAATAACAGAGACAGCTGACTGCCTGGACAGTCCCCCAATATTGTGTCTATAACATTTGAGCATCCATCTTCAGCCCTGTGGCCCAGTATATCTGACAGACCTTTTATGAAGCAGGAATTATGAAAGACTTGCTTACTCTGTCTTGGAAGAGCATGGCTGTTAAAGTCCCTGTATCTGTTTCTCTATTCTAGACTGACTTGTCTGTAGTTGAAGCATGGGTAGTTTCTTTGCCCAGTGGCCAGCTTATCACAGTTGAAGCAATTCCACATGGAGGTTATTGATGCTCATCTTCTTTGAAGTGGAATTGGGGTACTGTCAGGAGCAGACCTGTCCCACAGTCAAAAGATCTTTTAGTAATGAAATAATTTTAAATACCATTTTCTGTGGTTCTCTGAGGATTTTGAAAACCAAATATCTATTTATAGTATATCTGAATTGGCAAGCATTGTTTATTCTAGCTATTTACTATCTGAATGACCTTGAAAACATTGTATTGTAATTAACTAAACTAGTATCTAATATGACCATGAGTTTTCCTATCTGACTATTAACTTCCATTCTTTATCATTGTAAAAATATTTTTTCATTCTTTTTTTAAATTTCCATTTCAAATGTTTTCCCCTTTCCATGTCTCCCTTTAGAAACCTATACCACCCCCTCCCCCTGCCTCTATGAGGGTATCCCCCTACCCACCCATTCCCGTCTTCCCACTCTGGCATTCCCCTATACTGGGGCATCTAACACTCTCAGACCCAAGGGCCTCTCCTCCCACTGATGGCCAACAAGGCCCTCCTCTGCCACATATGCAGCCAGCACCATGGTTCCCTCCATATGCATTCTTTGGTTGGTAATCCAGTCTCTGGGAGCGGGGGGGGGGGGGGAAGGAACATGACCAGTTGACACTGTTGCTCCCTCCCCATGGGGCTGCAAACTCCCTCAGCTCCTTCAGCTCCTTCTCCAACTCCTCTCTCTAAAACCCCATGCTCAGTCCAAGAGTTGCTGTGAATTGAATCATGGGTGTTCTGAACTTTTGAGCTAATATCCACTTATCAGTGAGTACATACCATGTTCGTTCTTTTGTGACTAAGTTACCTCACTCAGGATATTTTCAAGTTCCATCCATTTGCCTGCAAATTTCATGAAGTCATTGTTTTTAATAACTGAGTAGTATTCCATTGTGTAAATGTACCACATTTTCTGTATCCATTCCTCTGTTGAGGGACATCCGAGTTGTTTCCAGCTTTTGGCTATTATAAATAAGTTTGCTATGAACATAGTGGAGCATGTGTCCTTATTACATGTTGGGACATCTTATGGGTATATGCCCAGGAGTGGAATAGCTACATCCTCAGGTAGTATGTCCAAACTGATTTCTAGGGTGGTTGTACCAGCTTGCAATCCCACCAGCAATGGGGGAATGTTCCTCTTTATCCACATCCTTGCCAGCATCTGCTGTCACCTGAGTTTTTGATCTTAGCCATTCTTACTGGTCTGAGATGGAATCTCAGGGTTGTTTTAATTTGCATTTCCCTGATGACTAAGGATGTTGAACATTTCTTTAGGTGCTTCTCAGCCCTTCGAGTTTCCTTAGTTGAGAATTCTCTGTTTAGCTCTGTTCCCCATTTTTTGATAGGGTTATTTGGTTTTCTGCAGTCTAACTTCTTGAGTTCTTTGTATATATTGGATATTAGCCCTCTATCAATTGTAGGATTGGTAAAGATCTTTTCCCAATCTGTTGTTGCCGTTTTGTCCTACTGACAATGTCCTTTGCCTTACAGAAACTTTGCAATTTTGAGGTCCCATTTGTAGATTCTTGATCTTAGAGCATAAGCCATTGGTGTTCTGTTCAGGAACTTTTCCCCTGTGCCCATGTGTTCAAGACTTTTCCCCACTTTCTCTTCTATTAGATTCAGTGTATCTAATACACTGATACATATGTATGTGGAGGTCCTTTGATTCCCTTGGAATTGAACTTTGTACAGGGAGATAGGAATGGATCAATTTGCATTCTTCTACATGTTGACCGCCAGTTGAGCCAGCAACATTTCTTGAAAATGCTGTCTTTTTTCCACTGGATGGTTTTAGCTTCTTTGTCAAACATCAAGTGACCATAGGTATGTGGGTTCATTTCTGTGTTTTCAATTCTATTCCATTGATCTACCTACCTGTCAGTGTATCAATACCATGTAGTTTTTATCACTAATGCTCTGTAGAACAGCTTGAGGTCAGGGAGGCTGACTCCTCCAGAACTCCTTTTATTGTTGAGAATAGTTTTTGCTATCCTGGGATTTTTGTTATTCCAAATGAATTTTAGAATTGCTCTTTCTAAGTCTATGAAGAATTGAGTGGGAATTTTGATGGGGATTGCATTGAATCTGTAGATTGCTTTCAGCAAGCTGGACATTTTTAGTATGCTAATCCTGCCAATCCATGAGCATGGGAGATCTTTCCATCTTCTGAGGTCTTCTTCGATTTCTTTCTTTAGAGACTTGAAGTTCTTGTCATATAGATCTTTCACTTGTTTGGTTAGAGTCACACCAAGATACTTTATATTGTTTGTGACTATTGTGAAGGGCATAATTTCCCTAATTTCTTTATCAGCCTGTTTATCCTTTGAGTATAGGAATTTGATTTGCTTGAGTTAATTTTATATCCGGCGACTTTGCTGAAGTTGTTTATCAGCTGTAGCAGTTGTCTGGTGGAGTTGTTTGGGTCATTTAACTATACAATATTGATATTTTGATTTCTTCCTTTCCAATTTGTATCCCTTTGACCTCCTTTTGTTGTCTAATTTCCCTAGCTAGAAGTTCAAGTACTATATTGAAAAATAGGGAGAGGGCAGCCTTGCCTAGTCACTGATTTTATTGGGAACGCTTCAAGTTTTTCTCCATTTAGTCTGATATTGGCTACTGGTTTGCTGTATATTGCTTTTACAATGTTTAGGTATGCTCGTTGAATTCCTGATCTTCCTAAGACTTTTATCATGAAGGGATGTTGAATTTTATCAAATGCTTTTTCAGCATCTAATGAAATGACCATGTGGTTTTTTTCTTTAAATTTGTTTATGTAGTGGATTACATTGATGGATTTCCAGGTATTGAACCATCCCTGCATCCCTGAGATGAAGCCTACTTGATTGTTATGAATGATTGTTTGGATGTGTTCTTGAATTCAGTTTGTGAGAGTTTTATTGAGTATTTTTGCATCAATATTCATTAGGGAAATTGGTCTGAAGTTTTCTTTCTTTGTTGGGTTTTGTGAGGTTTTGGTATTAGTGTAACTGTGGCCTCATAGAATGAATTGGGTAGTGTTCCTTCTGTTTCTATTTTGTAGAATAGGTTGAAGAGTATTGGTATTAGGTCTTCTATGAAGGTCTGATAGAATTCTGCACTGAACCCATCTGGTCCTGGGCTTTTTTTTTTTTGGTTGGGGGACTTTTAATGACTGCTTCTATTTCTTCAGGGGTTATGGTACTCTTTAGATGGTTTATTTGATCTTGACTTAACTTTGGTATTTGGTATCTGTCTAGAAACTTGTCCATTTCATCCAGATTTTCCAATTTTGTTGTGTAAAGGCTTTTGTAGTAGGATCTGATGATTTTTTGAATTTCCTTAGAATCTGTTGTTATGTCTCCATTTTCTTTTCTGATTTTGTTAATTTGGATCCTGCCTCTGTGCCCTCTGGTTAGTCTGGCTAAGGGTTTATCTATCTTGTTGTTTTTCTCAAAGAACCAGCTCCGGGTTTTTTTGATTCTTTGTATAGTTCTGTTAGTTTCTACTTGGTTACATTCAGCCCTTAATTTTGATTATTTCATGTCTTCCACTTCTCCTGGGTGTATTGGCTTCTTTTTGTTCTAGAGTTTTCAGGTGTGCTTTTAAGCTGCTAGTGTATGCTCTCTTCAGGTTCTTTTTGGAGGTAATCAGAGCTATGAGTTTTCCTCTTAACACTGCTTTCATTGTGTCCCATAGGTTTGTGTGTGTGATACTTTCATTTTAATTAAATTCTAGGAAGTCTTTCATTTCTTTCTTTATTTCTTCCTTGACCAAGTTATCATTGAATAGAGTGTTGTTCAGCTTCCATGTGTATGTGGGCTTTCTGTTGTCTTTGTTGCCATTGAAGACCAGCTTTAATCCATAGTGATCTGATAGGAGGCATGGGATTATTTCATTCTTCTTATATCTGTTGAGATTTGCTTTGTGACCAATTACATGGTCAATTTTGGAGAAAGTACCATGAGTTGCTGAGAAGAATGTATATTCTTTTGATTTAGGTTGAAATGTTCTATAGATATCTGTTAAATCCATTTGGTCCATAACTTCTGTTAGTTTCACTGTGTCTGTGTTTATTTTGTGTTTCCACGATTTGTCCATTGATGAGAGTGGGTTGTTGAAGTCTCCCACTATTATTGTGTGAGATGCAATGTGTGCTTTGAGTTTTAGTAAAGTTTCTTTTATGAATGAGGGTGTCCTTGCATTTGGAGCATAGATTTTCAGAATTGAGAGTTCCTCTTGGTAGATTTTTACTTTGATGAGGATGAAGTGTCCTTCCTTATCTTTTTTTGATGACATTTGGTTGAAAGTCGATTTTATCCAGTATTAAAATGGCTACTCCTGACTGTTTCTTGGGATCATTTGCCTGGAAAATTGTTATACTCTGAGGTAGTATTTGCATTTAACACTGAGGTGAGTTTCCTGTATGCAGCAAAATGCTGGGTCCTATTTATGTATCCAGTCTGTTAGCCTATGCATTTTTATTGGGGAACTGAGTCCATTGATGTTAAGAGATATTAGGGAATCGTTCATATTGCTTCCTGTCATTTTTGATGTTATTTTTATGTTTGTGTGCCTATCTTCTTTTGGGTTTATTGAAAGATTACTTTCTTGCTTTTCCTAGGGTGTAATTTCCCTCCTTGAACTGGTTCTTTCCATCTATTATCCTTTGCAGGGCTGGGTTTGTGGAGACATATTGTGTAAATTTGGTTCTGTCATGGAATATCTTGGTTTCACCATCTATGGTAATTGAGAGTTTTGCTGGGTATAGCAGCCTGGGCTGGCACTTGTGTTCTCTTAGGGTGTGTATGAGATCTGTCCAGGATCTTCTAGTTTTCATAGTCTCTTCTGAGAAGTCTGGTGTAATTCTGATAGGTCTGCCTTTATATGTGACTTGCCCTTTTTCCCTTACTGCTTTTAATACTCTTTCCTTGCTTTGTGCATTTGGTGTTTTGACGATTATGTGACGGGAAGAATTTCTTTTCTGGTCCAATCTATTTGGAGTTCTATAGGCTTCATGAATGTTTATATTCATCTCTTTCTTTAGGTTACAGAAGTTTTCTTCTATAATTTTGTTGAAGATATTTACTGGCCCTTTAAGTTGGGAATCTTCACTCTCTTCTATACCTATTATCCTTAAGTTTGGTCTTCTCATTGTGTCCTGGATTTCCTGAATGTTTTGGGTTAGGAGCTTTTTGCAGTTTGCATTTTCTTTGACTGTTGTATCAATGTTTTCTATGGTATCTTCTGTACCTGAGATTCTCTCTTCTATCTCTTGTATTCTGTTGGTGATGCTTGTATTTATGACTCCTGATCTCTTTCCTAGGGTTTCTATCTCCAGGGTTGTATCCCTTGTGATTTCTCTATTGTTTCTATTTCCATTTTTAGATCTTGGACTGTTTTGTTCATTTCCTTTGCCTGTTTGATTGTGTTTTCCTGTATTTCTACTTTAAGGTCTTCTAGCTGTTTATCTGTGTTCTCTTGTATTTCTTTAAGGAAGTTATTTATTTCCTTCTTAAAGTCATCTATCATCATCATGAGAAGTGATTTTTAAATCTGAGTCTTGCTTTTCTGGTGTGTTGGGGTATCCAGGGCTCACAGTGGTGGGAGAACTGGGTTCTGATGATGCCAAGTTGCCTTGGTTTCTGTTTCTTATGTTCTTGCCCTTGCCCTTCACCATCTGATTATCTCTGCTGTTAGCTAGTCTTGCTGGGTCTGACTGGCTTGTCCCTCTTGCAAGCCTTTATGTCAATACTCCTTGGTGACCAGCTCTCTCTGAGAGGAATTTGGGTTTGGAGAGGTATGGTACAGGGTCAGCTCTGGGGTGCAGACAGAAACCAGAAGGATCCTGTCCCTAGCTGTTCCTTGGTTCCTGTGTCCTGAAGGCTCTGCGAGGGTTCCTCTTGGTTGAGGAATTTGAACAGAAGTGGTGGCCTTCCTGTGCTTGAAGGTGTGTTGGCACTCCTGGGAGACCAGCTCTCTTCTGGCAGTGAATATAGAGCCTTGTGTCATAGGATTAGCTCCCTGGCTGCAGAAGGAAACCAGAAGGCCACTCCTCAGTCCCTGTGTCCTGAGGGCTCTGGTAGGGTCCTACTGAACAGAGGTGTTGGCCATACACCCCTGCCACCCCCAACCTCCCACTCACCCCTCCACCCCCACTCACAGGCTTGTCCACACTCCTGGGAGGGCAGCTCTTTCCCTGTGCTATTTGTGTATGGAGATGTGGCACAGACTACAGGAGTAAACTGGAAGGCTCCTGTCCCAGGCTGTCCCTTGGTCTCTGTGTCCTGCAGATTCCGGGCAGGTCCTGCTGAGCAGTGGCACCTGTCTTACCTCCACTCGAGGGCTTGTCTACACTCCTGGGAGACTAGCTTTCTCCTGGCACTATTTGGCTATGGAGCTCTGGGCATAAACTGAGGTGCCTGGACACAGAAGGAAAAACCTGACATTCTTTCAAAATCCATCCACCAACTCCCATTTTTCAAACATCCCTAATAGTTTGTAATTTGTAATTTTTATTATCCCAACACTTTGTAATAGCTGCTTTCAAAAGGACTAGAACTTTATATTGCATCATTATAAATTGTAAAAGTACAATGTCTCAAACATTAAGAATATAAATACATTATGTGCATCAAAAATAACTGTAAATTTGTATAAATATAAAATAACCGTTATCAGTGTATCAAAATAACCTTATTTCTATATCAATATATAAAATTATATAGCAATGTAACAAAATATAAGTTCAGATTTACAGCAAAATATGAAGATCTTTACCAATGTAATCTTATGGCTATAAAATAATTTTTGTTTTAAGAGTAGATTCAATAAGCCACCCTTATTTGTCTAATGTCCTATAATACTTCTATATCCCTCATTTTCTTTTTAACCTCATCCTTTATTTAAGAAAGAAAGAAGGATAGGGAGGAGGAAGAGAAGATGGTGAGGAGATTTATTTGAAAGATGTAACAAGACAGACACATGGTACCTGAGCACAGATATCCAGACACATGGCAGAATGTAGGCTGAAATAAGTGGGATATTTTAAGTTATATCTAGTCATAGAATAGCTTAGCTATATGTCCAAGGTATTTGTAAATATATGTTGTCTGAGTGTTATTTCTGGGAGCGTGTGGTTTGGAGGAAGAATCAGGCCCAAAGTCGAGCAAAACAGTGCCCTATTGAGCACCATCTGAAGAAGAATTATTCTTAATAGAAATGTAAACAATGACTTAATCCAGTGGTTTTATTTCTTTCGTACAAAACACTACACCTAAAGGGAGGAGATTTTAATTCTTTTACAAACATACATACATATATACATACATGATGCTGAGACAAAACATTGACCTGTAATGTTGAACATCTGCAAAGTAAATTTTTAAAAAAGGAATGCACAAAATGCATTAAAACTGTATGAAATAGCTATGCCATTTATAACTCTGTTAGCAGAAGTGATTGAAGATGGAATGCATAACAGCAAATGGAAGAAAAATATTTTCGACTGTCAGTCATTGCTTTGTTGCTATGAAGAGACACCATGACCACTGCAACTCTTATAAAGGACAATGTTTAATAGGGGCTGATTTACAGTTTTAGAGCTTTAGTCCATTACTGTCATGGCTAGAAGCATAGCAGCACATAGGCAGACATGGTGCATGAGAGATAGCTGAGAGGTCTACATCCAGATCCAAAGGCAACAGGAAGACAGACAGACAGAGAGAGAGAGACTGGACCTGCCTTGGGCTCCTGAAATCTCAAAGCCTGTCCCCCAGTGACACTGTACATCCATCAATCCCTCCTAATGTCACTCCTTAATCATCAAAACATATGAGTCTATGAGGGCTAATTTTATTCAAACCACCACAACCTAATTGAAAAAAAAAAAACTGAAGAAAAAATAAATTAAAACACTATAATATAAATAAAACTTTTTCCAATGGGTAAGTGACTTAGAGAGATGGGCTATGTGTAACTGCACAGAGATGACCCACAAGAGCTAGACAACTGCATTGGCTGGTGGCTTATATCCCAAAACACAATGAGTCTCAGCATTTATTTTTTAGAACATGATTTCCTCATGGAATTCATCCATATTCACTGTCAGTATGTTCCTGCTCTCTTAGACATTTTTCTATGATTTGAGATAGTGCAATGCTTCTACATTTTTCCAGATGTGTGGAGATGCATTTCTTGTACATTCAGATAGAACACAAATTTGAAGCACATAATACCAATTGCCAGACAGTAACTTCCTGAAGTATTGTGTCTTTTAGGATTATAAACTACCTTATAAATCACAACACTGACATATGTTTTATAGCAAAATAGAATTACTAGCATATAGAACATGAATTAATTGTCCTATTTAGGTAATCTATATCTATGATGCATTATATCTAAACTATAACTATGAACTAGACAGAGGTTATACAAGAATGTTCTAGAAAAGGAGAGAAATTACCAAATATTGCTTTCTTTCTTTCTTCCTTTTCTTTCAAAATTCAATTGCAAGTCATTGGGGAAAATAATAACAGAGAAGGAAACAATGAATGATGACATAGTTGCTGAATGGAAAGTGGAGGGTAATAGACAGATGGACAGAGTGATTGAAAACTATTATCTCCAGTATAAATTAGAGGTACATGCCATCAGTTCAGCAGAGCAATTTTAAGAAAAGCATTAACATATGACTCCCAGGTTCTTCTTTCCATTACATAATTTTGTATATTATTAATGACAATGGGAACACTCCAAAAGATCCCCTCAAGAAGAAAGAGTGAGGAGGCATAGACAGTCTTTCTAATGCTCTCTGGGGATTTCAGTGCCAAGGCTGTATTCTCAGAACACTAGTATCTGTTTAGGAAGTGACACTCAGAACCTCCTGTGATGATCCTGAGAATAACTCAAGCTTCAAGAACAAGAACACAAGGGTGATGTAATATACTTCACATCTTTTCAAATGATGTATGGTTATTTTCCACTCTTGGTATCTTTATACCTGTGTAATCATTAGTGGAGTGAATATAATTATGTATTTGTTTCCTATTTCTGGTATGGGTACCTATGGTTATGGTATGATATGGTACTTAAGGTTAAAGGTACCTTTTGTAAGTTCAGCCTTCTTTGCATAGATTCTATGGGAAAATCTGTCACCAGAGATTGTAGAATCCAGGTTACCATAGCTTTGCTTTCTGTGAGCTGAAGGTTATTCCCAAATATCTTCACAGCTTCACCTCTGGACACATGGGCCCTTTCATCCATCTTCAAAGCTGGCAGCATTGCTGGTCCCTGACTACTCTCTATCTAGCCTCACATCTCCCTCTAGAAAAAGTCGAGAAATGACCTTCAATGTTAAAGACCTTTCCAGCCTTCGGTTACATGAGTCTTACTCATCAAACCTCATCTAAGGAAATCTAATCTTTATCATGCCTGCAAATTCCTCTCCATGACATAGAGAGACCAGTATTGGAGTGTGATGTGGCTACTGTTGTAAGAAGCTCATATCACCTGTCAATGGTGTCTCACCCTTTGTGGCTAATAGGAAATGATTCCCTTTCTTTCTTCCTAAATCTTTCTGGCATTGCAGTGAGCATGAGCAGTAGAGTCAATCAACTACCAAAGTCTAGATCTTCCTTCTTTACTTCCTCATGACATTAGCCTTGAATCATGACCACACTCCTTTAAGTCTCTCTCTACTGTAGGCTTTGGTTTTTCAAAACCTATTTTAATAAAGTTTCTTAAAATGTTTAGTCTTCTTTCTAGCTCACCACTCACCAGAGGTAGTGGAAAGGAAAGAGTAATGAGGCAAAGGCTGAGGTGGGTCTGTTTAGAAATAATTATTTGGGGCAATTCCAAACTTTGTTGTCAGGATATCAGCAGTTAAGTCCACACAAATCAGCAGCAGTAGCTCACAACCACTTGCAAATACCATTCACAAATCAGCAATAGCAGTTCAATCCAGAAGAAACCGTTAGGTTGTGTCAATTAGCCCTAGTCCATGGAAGCAGTAAGAAACTACAAGAATATCAAAGACAAACACACAAGTTGATAATAGGTCTTAGTTCACATAAAGGATTGATCAGAGGAAAGTTTAGTATCTTGCTCAGCCCTTGATGACATCAGCTGACATGTCCTTCAGCTTGTCACACATCTCTAAGTTTCTGGAGCGAGCAATGACTCCCACACTGTTATTCGTATGTAAAGGAAATGCCTGCATGAGCCAATTTCCCATTTCTTATTGCTTCCTATGCAAGGTATAGAGGATGATAGAGATAAAACTGCCTCTTCCATTGAGAACTGAATTCAGAAACTTGAATGAGTTGATCTTTTCTTTAAAACACCATGGTAAAAATATCTAGACTATTGCCTGGTAATCATCTTGGTACCATAGACTGTCAAGGTGATGAAAACGAGTAAATATCACACTAATTATTGAAAATATTTGTTGAATGTACAACTTCTCTGTTGAATCAATTTTGTCAATATTAAAGACTCTTTAGACTCTATTGACCCTCTCCTTGGTGGAAAGACCCCTTCACATCTCTTTTTCCCTCACTAAGTTGGGATTTGGCTTCTACTGTTTTCTTTTGTCAGTTATTAGTCTTCAAATCGGAAGTTTCTTTCATTTCCCTAGTTTAGTCTGATTAAATATTCTCCTCTTGGATTTAGTGAGGCTCTTTGTACATCCAGAACAGTCATGATTTACTAACTCCATATTTTTCCTGTCCAAACTGGGTACCTTTGTCCTTAACTTTGGGATGCAGGGGGGTATATTCTTTTGTTTTTAGCTGATTCATTTATCTGACATTTTAAATTGGCAGGTCCATAAGCCTTGGGCCTGAGCATTTTTTCTTTCATGGTGATCTCATCTCAGTGGCTTTCTACAGAGACCAACAAGATTTCTATACCCAATCTTCACCTCAGCATCTTTCCTGGACTCTTAACTTCTAATCATAAACAGTAAATCCATTTGTCTTGTGTGGCTCAGGCCAAACACCTTGGCATTCCACTAAAGGCTAATTTTCTTCTTTTCCCTCATAGCAAATCCTTCTGCAAGTCCTGTCAGCTACAACTGCAATGAAGGGCAAGGGCTGTTTCTATAATGCCACAGTTTGCAGTGCCCTAACCACAAGAATAAACTTGTAATCAGAGAAGATGGGTGACGTTTGGAGACCTTTCTGCTATGTTGCACACATAAAAAAAAATGTCATCCATTAAAAACTGTATTGGTCAGGGTTCTATCACAGAAGAGAATAGTTGGAATGAATGAATGTGAAGACTGACTTACAGTATGGTCTGAGTGATCCAGCAGTAGCTATCTTCACATGGGTGAGGCTGACAATGGGAACTTTTTGATGTAAGAATCTGGATGCCTCAGCAGTTTGACCATGAAGGCCTCTGTTTGGAAGGCCAAAAAAGCTGAGTTCTAATGTCAGTGAAGGAAGCAGAAACAGAATAAATAAACTTGCAAGGGACAAAAAGGCCAGCTGGCAAAATCATAAGGTCTTTCCCTGAGACTTCCTTATATTGGGGCCACCACCTGAAGATGCTACATCCAAAGTCTCCTCCCACTTAATTAACATAATGAGGAAAATCCACAGAGGCACTACATTAGTCCAGAGACTAATGTAATCTAGTAATCCCTCACAAGTGTGCACAGGGGCTTGTCTCATGGATGATTCTAGGTCCTGTTGAAATGACAATCAATATTAACCACCATGGTAGTAAGTCATAAAATGCAGTTATTAAAATTCATAAATGTGAGTTGAATGTCAGACATATCCATACAAACAATGCTGCTTGTGGCCCAGCATTTGAGTATAAATGATAAAGTTCACACAAGCAGCAGTCTTTGTTCTCAGGTGACACATAGGAATAGTTCGTTGTGGCTAAGACTTACCAACATGTTTTATGCAAACATGTTCATGCACAGGACAAATAATCAAAATGCACCCAGCATAAAATTAACAACTAATATACAAATGGACCTATTTATATATTATAAAATTATTGCCTATTTTTTTCAAAATATATAGTTGGGGAAAATGTACAGGACATGCACATGTTTCTAAAAACACCATGACTAATCTGTAGCCAAGGAAAAGGCTCACCAGGAGATTCCCCTAAAGTTCTTCCTGCTGCTCTCCTTGCCTCTGTCATTTTAGAGCCTATTCAGCACAACATATTAAAACATAGCATTGGGCTGGAGAGATGGCTCAGTGGTTAAGTGCACTGACTGCTCTTCCAGAGGCCCTGAGTTCAATTCCCAGCAGCCACATGGTGGCTCACAACCATCTATAATGGGATAAAATGCCCTCTTCTGGTGTGTCTGATGAGAGCAACAGTGAACTCATATAAATAAAATAAATAAACCGGTGGTTGAACAACCTTAGCCAGCCTATGGTATTTTTTTGTTTGCAGGGCTTTTCATTTTTTTCCATGGTACATCTTAAAGGCCAGTGTTAAGACTTCTTCCTGTGGAGTTAGAGGTCCTCTCTCTAAGCATTTAAACTTGGCCCTAATACTGGCATAGCTTTAGGAAAAGCAATAGACCATCAGGAGCTATTTACCTTCTGGGTTTTCAGGGTCTAGATTAGTATATTGTAAGAGGGCCTTTGTAAGGGGCTCTAAAAATTGAGATGGGTTTTCCTGTTTGTCCTGGATGATGTCTTGGAGTATTTCATAACTTACTGGTTTAAGGGCAGCTTTACAAGAACTGACCAGGAGGCAATTTGTAAACTAGTCTCTAGCTAAAATACCACCTGGGGTATTATAATCCCACTGGGGATTCTGGTTGGGCACCTTCTCAGACCTGACTGGGTGTGCTGCATTGATTTGATGTATTTAATCTGCATGTGTTCTAGCCTGCTCCCAAACTCATCTGTACTCTTGGAGTAGATTGTTAGTGAGGATCATATACAGATATCATGGAAAGTCAGATGATAAGATTGTGCAACATACACAAATTCTTTAAATAAAGATGGAGGAGTTAGATGTATAGGATCCTATTATTTTTTCTATTTGAGAAAATTCACTTAACAAAAAGGGGACATATGCCCTAATTAGACCATCCACCCAGCCACTTCTTCTAAAAGAAGTACTAGGGCTAGGTTAGGCTGGAAGGGGAAAGGGGGGAAGGTTTAGCTGTAGGGAAAGAGGGGGTAGCTAGAGGGCTAAAATCTGTAGGTGGGGTGAAAGGGGTGCTAGCATGGAGTGGCCTGTAGCTGGCAACCACGGGAGGAGTCTGGAAAAGGTGGGCTGAGGAGAGGAAGCTGCGGAGGCTAGGGAAGTGGGGGAAGGTAAAGAAGCCAGTGGAGGAGAGAAAACTAAAGAAGTCCGGCAGGAACCGTAAGGAGGGGGCTCATTAGCTACATCAAGGATAGTAGAAGTTATCTGGTTGAGATTTCATGGCTATGAGGAGCTGAGTTGGGGAACAGGAAGAACAAAGAGAAGGTTTGGAGCAAAGGTAGGAAAGAGCCTGCATAGGAAACCTTCCCTTTTCTGGATCACCGGCAATAATAGGATCAAAAGTGCCTTTAGGCAGCCATTTAGAGTTGTTAGAGTCGTACCGGAGTCAAGTCTGATTGCAAAAGTGTAGGAGTCTAGAGGCCTTGAAATCAGGCGCTAGGTTTAGAGGTTTGGTTGTCCAGGAGGTATCCTTGTGGGGAGCCTGGAGGTACAGATGCAGATGTAATTCCCATGAGCAAGGACGTATGGTTATAATTTCCTATCACTTGCAGCATCCCCCCAAAATAGGGAAAATAACAACAGAGCATGTGTGGTGCAAACTGGCTGAACACATCATGATGTGACAGCCAGGGACCAGTGGCAGATGCTCAAACAGCACAGACCACCTGGTGCCAGGATTTTGGGGAGAAAACAGAGGCATGGTGCCTCGGAGAGAAATCTCACCCAAGGAAAGTAGTCCTATGATGGAGGGTCAGTAAGAAGGGCCAACCGTAGCAGTGTATCATGGCTGGGGTTCTCTGTCCCAAAGTACACCAGAGGAGTGACAGGAGCTCAACAGTTTATCCCTCGTGTCCAAAGGAGTGTTTCAGTGAGCCTGTGTAGCAGGCAGATTAGTCTGGATAGAGTCCCAGCCTGAGGGCTTAACCTACGAGGAGGGGTACATGCAGTAGTACTGTGAATCCTAGTCATGGTACCACTGATGGAACTAAGCAGGTTCCAGCAAAATCATACCATGCAACAGGTCTCATGTGGGAGGTTTATTAAAAAGAAGAGGTACAGAGGCTGCCTGGAGAGGGGAGAGAAGGAATGAGAGGAGGAGAAACACAGCCTTTTATTGGGCCATGGCACATGCACAGGAGACATGAGACAGGGGTTGTCATATAAGACTCTGGAGAGCTTTAACTTACTGGAGCCCCCTTAGGGAACACATGGAGTAGGGGATTGATGCAAAATGCTAGAGGAATTTATTTATCCAGCATACTGGGGTAGTCCTGCATACCAAGGCAGGAGAACGACCACATGCAGCCCATTCAGAGACTTTATATACAGATTTTAGAGCAGCAGCCATTAGGCCCAATGTGATTGGCAGAACAGTGTGACTTTTAAACTGATTGGTCTTTAGGGAATGAAGTAGCAGGGGCTGAATCAGTCCCTCCCTTCCAGCCTACCTCTCTAACCTGTTTGGTTTTTTTTGTTTTTTTTTTTTCCAGGAGGGAGGGGTGCCCATGTGCTGGACAGGGGGGAGCAGCCTGGTGGAATATCCCAAAGTTCCCGAGCTGACTTCTCAGTCACACTGAGTCTCTCAAGGGCTGACTAGGAAGGTGCCTGATTGCTAACACTGTCTCAGGGGGTCCTTTTTGGCCTGGCCAGGGAGGTGCTCTAACATCACAGAACAGAGAAAATAGTGAGGATAGAGAACCGAGAAAGCATAGTGAGAGAAAAACAGGAGCAGCAGAGCAGAGTAAGAGAGTGAAAGAGAGTGAGAGAAATCAAGAGAGAGAGAGAGAGAGAGATGGCGTGTGTGTGAGGGGGAGAGTATAAGGAGAATGAGTAACTCTTGGGAGGAAGCCCCCAGAAATCCCATGCACTGGAGGGAGTTTATGGTAGGGGAGCATGTAAGAAATGCTAGAATGCTAGCATGGGTTTTGAAATATGCAACAGGTACTTGTGGTGCTGAAGGAGCCTGGAGACCAGCATTAGCCTTTGATATGCTAAAAGGCACCACAGGTAAGCCATGTGCCCCTTCTGCCAGATGGAAGGTAAACAAAGGCTTTTGGTAGATGGGAACCAGTTTTACAAGTTCCCAAGGAACGCTGCCTTTTGTCTAACTAGAAATCCTCCCATAGACCAGGTTGAGTTCATTTCTGGGTATTCGAATGGTCTTTTGGAGTCTGGGAAATTGGACTTTCCTTTAAACCTGACATCCAACTTCTTGGATCTTCCCTCTTCTCATCACAACACTCTGCACCTGTGTCATGTCAAGGACAATTCCAACTTATGCAAGATACTCCTGCCTCTTCCTCCTCCCCCCTCCTTATCCCCCTCCCCTCTCCCTCTCCAGCGGCCTCTGGAGCAATCCTGAAACTGCCTATGGTGCCAGCAGAGAGACAGAAAGAAGGTGAGGGCAACATAACCTGCCTCTGAGATTCTGCCTGGCAGGACCACTTGATTAGCTCTTGATTAGTTGTCCCTTCCCCCAAGGTATATCAAGGGCATCTTCAAGTTACTCTGTGTCTGTGTCACACCTGGCCTCTCTCCTGGAAGCTAGGCCAGTGACAATGGGATGTTCTGGGGTACTTGAGTATTGTTCCTTAAGTTCACAAAATGGAAACTGCATTGAATTGTTTCCTGGAAAAGTTTCCCTGGAGAAAAAAAGGAAGACATGTATTGTAGCACATGTACATGTTTTCAGAGATGAAGGAGGATACACATACTCTTTTGGAAATATAAAGGCCGCACCTAACTTAAAGATTCTTCTCTTACATACAAAAAATTATTATGCAGTTAAGTGCTTAAAAATTGTCCTACATAGTCCTCACTCCCAAACTAGAACGAAGGTAGAAAAAAGGAGAGGTTGAAAGATGTGTGATGATAGCAAATAATGTCCTAAATAGGTTGGCTCGGTGACTTTTCTTTACTGAACGCTACCAAGAAGAAATTATAAAGCAATAGTTGGAACATTTGAGTTGACATGCTTGGGCATATACTGCATCAAAGCCTCTATTGGGGACATGAGAGATGACACAGTGCTAAGGACATGTGCTGGTCTTGCAGAGGATCCAAGTCCATTTTGTAGCACCCATATTATGCATCTTATGACCCCCTCTAACTCCAGCTTCGGGATACTCAACCCCTTACCACATACTCACGCGTACATTTATACCCGCATGTACACAAATACACATGAGTTGGAAGATAAAATAGATTTTGCAAATTTTACTAGAAAGCTCCCTGAAACCTGATAATCTCTGGATTTGAACAAAGTCTTGATGCCCATCACACCCTAGTATCTGGTTTGAATAAGCAAGTACCTTTTCACCTTGCTGCAGACATTGTGCTTGGAGATATTTTAAATGGGATTGGGCAGCAGAATGTATTAGAAAAGTTATGGGCAACCTTAGTCTCTCTGCTCTGGTTTCTGGTTTTTTTCCCTCTCCTTGACTACCATGTTTACTGGTTATTGTACATATTTCATGTTCTTGGCTTCAAACATTGTCATCTATCTACAAACTCGCAATAAGGATGCCATTAAATTAGCAGGTCACATCAATGCAGGAACAACCATAATTTTATTGGGCAGATTCAGATTCCTCAAAGCCCTACCCACTGAATCTGGCTTCTGTGTAATGAGACATGATAGGTGATGTCTGACCATCAGCAAAATTCATGTTCTGTGATGGCTCAATTTGGTCAGATGGAGAACTGTCTGGGCTGTTATCAAAGTATGCTTCACATGTGTCTGATTGGGGATTCCTAGAAGGTGTTAGCTCCCCTGAATGTAGGCAGCATCTTACAACAGGCTGAGAGCACAGATAGGATAAAGGATAGCAGGTTACAAGGCCACTAAGCTCTGCTTCCTGCTGACATGATGTGGAGCTTTGCTCCACCCCCATAAGGTTCTGGTGCAGTATAGCAAAAAAACAGAGCCAGATAATCTTGTGCTAAAGTCATCAAAATCACGATAGGAAAGAGATATTTCCACTTTTTAATTGAGGTGTTTGTCACAGCATTGAAAATCTCACTGATAATTCTCCTACCCTGGCCCAAGGTTGCCCCTTCCCCACAGCCCAAGCCATGTATATCACCTGCCACCGATCTGTATACCCTATGTCTACGGGGAACTTTGTGACTCATTTGGCTTCTCTCAGATATCTTTAATTCCATATTGCATATCATTTCTCTGCTTGCTTTGCTTATGATATTTCTTAATTAAAGGCTAATTAATACCTTTGCTTTCCTCCTGAATCTTTGGTTTCAACTTGATGGTTTCCTACATGTTTTGCACATTTCTTTTTTAAAAAACTAAATGTTGGTTCTACCTGCCACTGGCCCTCCAGGTCTAATGGAAAACAATAAAAAGATAAAGTGAAATAAACTTTTCTGTCTTAAAACCCTTTTTATTTGAAAACTTTCTGATGGCCTTTGAGACTATGTATTCAAATTAGATCAGTAGGTGGAAATTCCACAAGCCAAAGGAAGCAACAACAACCCTTTAGGAAATGTGAGGGTTTTTTTTCAGATGTGCAACTTAAAAGTATAGATAGAGATACCCAAGAGGTGATGGATGCTGAGCACTAAGGGAAGAGGTAGCTGGCAGGGATAGTGGCTTTGTTGAGAACTCGAAAACTGAAGTTGACAGAGCTGTGTGAGGAACTATGGAGACTGACTGAATTAGAATCTGCTCCTCCAGAGCCTGACAAGCCCTTGTTTCTTAGAGGATCACAAAAGAAAATTAGTGATAAAGGCTATCTGTGCTGATTTTCTGTTTAGGTCGAAGGCATTTGAGTGCATGTCACAATCAGTGTGAGTCCTGATGGTTGTTTCTTGCAATTCCATTACATGATATACTTTAAATATTTTTTTAGTTTACAGTATCTCCAAGAGAAAAAAAATAACATTATTCAAGAACAGAATGGTTTAAAAAGTAAGGTTGTCTTCGACCCTGTTAAATGCTTTCTCAGTTTGAACACAGTACATTCCTAAATCCATAGTTTCTTCTAGTATATAGAAAATGATGAATTCCACCCTCAAACTCATTCTAGCCAATGTGTAACAGTATGGAGGAAAAAACCACTTCCTGCTCCTGAAATTAGGGATGTCCCAGCTCAAATAAATGTTTGCCCAGGTCTATCGCCAGTGAAAACACTTTTTAAGTGAGTCGCATACAACTGCACCTTAGAGATGTGAAGATGGGGCTCCTTGTACAGAAGGGTATAGCATTTAAACAGCTAAACCTGACTCTGCCATGGTGCCTCTGCTGTACTGTGACTTCTTCAGAAGGCTATCCCTACTCCCAATTCTTCCATGAAGTCTGACACAGAGCCTTTCTTCCTGCTTGGACCTTGGAGTTCCTTAGCATTACCTCCCATCCATTGTTGGCCCTCTTTAAATCTGTGCTTCTGGGCAACAGAATAAGGATGTACCCTACAACTGTATGCCTGACTCCATTACTCACCACCTCCACATGAAATACTGCTTCACATGCACACACCACCCACTCATTGATACTATACAGTTTTACCTTCTCCTCTCATGGTTTGCCCAAAAGAGCCCATCTAAGCTGCTAGGGCATCACATGCCAGAGAAGGTGTTCCTTCTGTTATGATGCTCTGCCTGCCTTCCTCTACCAGGTTCCTACAACGTTTACTATCTTGAAGTCCTTAGAGACTCTATTACACATCTTCCTCTAGCTTTTTTTGAATTAGTTCCATGGCACAGCATACAAGCACACACTCAGCATGTATGAAACCCTGGGATCCAATCAGCAATATCAAAAAAACCCTCCATGCATGTGTGTGACATATACATTGGATGTAACACACACACACACACACACACACACACACGCAATCAAATTAAAATTTTATACAAACAGCCATTGGTGTTCTCATTTATAATTAATTAAATTTAAGTATATGTCTAATGCATACACAGGGCTTCTGATCATAAGAAAATGAGTGTTTCCATAACAAACAAGACACTTTTCCAAAATGAACAGATGTAATGGAAATGAAATGGAAATTTACCAAGAAAACCAAAGCAAACTTCCTAACTATCTTAGAATTATTCGTGTACTCTAGCAAATGATTGCTTTGAGGAGAAGAGCTTGAAGTCATTTCCCAAACAGGAACTCATACTTGCACTTCTTAATGTCATTTTGATGGCATTTAAGAAATGAATGAGGGCATCCCAGCAGGCACAAGAGGCCCTTGGAAGTGCGCAGAAATTCTGGGCAAGACATGGCAGAGTAATGGGCAGTGGGGTCCTGCATTGCTTGCCCCAAGGGACAACCTAGCAGATTGTAAACAGTCAATAATTCAGATGAAAGTTTGAGGTCATTTTAAAATGAAACATTTCTCGTCGAGACCATGGGAGGCACGGGCAAGTTGTTACTGAGCGGGAGAATGAATAAGAACCACAGCTTGAAGCATGGGGCAAATCTTTACCACCAGAATGTTTGGAACCTCACTAGCATTCCATTAGCACAGAAAATGAAGTTAAGACCTTTGTGACTTCAAAGAGGAAAGAAACGAAGCATTATAAGTGTGCTCATAAGAAATTCTGAAATGTTTCAAAGCAATGACACCCATAGAGTTGAATACAGCTCCAGAGGCAACGGCAGAAGAGCCATTAGTGAGGCCAGCTGGCAGATCCACCTAAGATTCAAGCACCTCTTGTCCTTGTTGCTCTAAATCACTCTGGTGTTCTGGATGGTACAGGGCCTGCATGTGGACTTGTGATTCCAGTACATATTAAAATACCAATGTGTCCCTGCCTCCAGAAGTGGAGGCAGACAGATCAGAGATGTTGGATTACCATGGTAATCCACAGCTGATTTCCCAATATATCCAATCAATTGCAGTCTTGAATGGATTTTTTTTTTCAGAGAAGAATAAACAACTTTCATTCTTTTGGTACTAAGCTTTTTCTCTTATAACACAGTGATTTTCTGCTCACTGAGTTGTCTCCATTTTTTCCACTTGGTTCAACTGCTGGGACATCAAAAATCGACTTAATTCTCTGACTCTCTGCATTAATAAAGCTGTTCATTCATTTACCTAAAATTTCAGTAGCTGTTTGATGATCAGGTCTACATCACAACCATTGCCATTTTTAGTTTATGGAGGATTCTTTCATATAGACTGGATAAAACTGGGGAGAGGCATTAGGATCAGTTTCCCTAATTGAAGCCGTTATGGTGTCAGCAGTGTCCCAGGGCACATCCTCAAGGACCAATGTTTTCCTCAGGTCAATAGCTCCATATGAGAGCCTCTCCAGAGGATTCTAGAGTCCAGATTAAAATCACCAGCTTTCATCCCATCCCTGCCATTTAAAATATATGACCTTGGAGACACTGCTAAGACCCCCATGCCTCAGTTTCCTAACACGGAAGACAAGATTTCTATTGGTATTTTTTAAGGACCTTGCTTGAGTGGGTGGAGAGCACATTCACACCAGCAGCACATAGGTGTTGGTGAATACTGTGACTCTCTCAAACAGGATATTTGTCTTCTCATCTCATAAGCACTTCCATGGGACCAGGAAGAAAATCAGGTACTCTGCCTACTCTTGCTTCAGCCCCCTAACAGCACACTCTATCATATAATCTTCTACAAGACAGAAAGCTAGAAAGAGCAACAAGAAACAATTGAGTAAGATGGCAGGAAAATTTGGAGCTATAATTATAAGTGTCACAGTCAATCCTAGAAATAGTCACCATGCTCATGCTCTGATGGACAAAGGAGTGCTACATTGAAAGAACCAGACATGCTTTCTGTCACCCCTGGTAATTAACAATGTCTATGTTGAGCAGAAAGCAACAAAGGCTCTGCCCTCAGACATAAAACCCAGTTGCGCTATTCATATGGCCTATAACCTTGTGTGAGGAGTTAGCTCTCCACATTTTTAGGTCTCTGCATAAGGAAATCATACCTCTGTTGAAAGGAGAGCTAAAAACATGGGTTCTGTTCTTGGCATGAGTGATAAGTATTTACTGTTAGTGTCATTCCCAAACAAGGACATGTTCTCTATTTGTTTCGGTGAGTTTCACTTAGAGGTTACTTTGGTTACAGTCAAATGGGATAACAAAGCAAAAAGCCATCACTGTAATAAAGCCAGGCTGTAGACCACAGATGTACTTGCTAGTTTTGTGTATCAACTTGACACAAGCTGGAGTTATCACAGAGAAAGGAGCTTCAGTTGAGAAAATATCTCCATGAGATCCAGTGGTAAGGCATTTTCTCAATTAGTGATCAAGGGGAAGGACCTCTTGTGAGTGGTACCATCTGTGGGATGGTAGTCTTGTGTTCTATAAGAAAGCAGGCTGAGCAAGCCAGGAGAAGCAAGCATCAGCTCCTGCTCCTTAACCTGCTTGAGTTCCAGTCCTAACTTCCTTTTATGATGAACAGCAACATGGAAGTGTAAGCTGAATAAACCCTTTCCTCTCCAACTTGTTTCTTGGTCATGATGTTTGTGCAGGAATAGAAACCCTGACTAAGACAAGAGAGTAGCCTGCCAAGATTTGTCAACATGGAAGGATTAAACTCTCCCACTAGACCATTATTTGGGTACTCACTTCTATCTATATGATTGGATAATCACTTGTAACCATGCACCAATTGGTTATGTATCCTTAGTACTGATACTGAGCATAAAGGCTCTGGAATGCACAGAGTATGTGTTGGTCTGTACATCACACAGAAGTAGGAAATGGCATGTCAATTCCCAACACCCCAGAAGATAGGATGCTCCTATCATCCTTTGTCTTTTTTTTCCTAGCAAAGTAGGAGGTCTCCTCACTTATCCGTTAATAGTGGTACAAAACATGTCCCTAGAACATTGTCTCAGTCAGGGTTTCTATTCTGCACAAACATCATGACCAGGAGGCAAGTTGAAGAGGAAAGAGTTTATTCAGCTTACACTTCCAAATTGCTATTCATCACCAAAGTAGGTCAGGACTGGAACTCAAGCAGGTCAGGAAGCAGGAGCTGATGCAGAGGCCATGGAGGGATGTTTCTTACTGGCTTGCTTGCCCTGGATTCCTCAGCTTGCTCTCTTATAGAACCCAAGACTACCAGCCCAGGGATGGTACCGCCCACAAAGGGCCCTCCCTCCTTGATCACTAATTGAGAAAATGCCTTACAGCTGGATCTCATGGGAGCATTTCTCACCTGAAGCTCCTTTCTCTGTGATAACTCCAGCTTGTGTCAAGTTGACAAACAAAACCAGCCAGTACAAACATTTTCACTAGCAAGATACCAGGAAACATTATAACTCCATAATTACAAAGAGGAAGCTCTTAGACAGACCTGCAGTGGCAGTGGCAGGCAGGAGGGGATATAGACAGTACTCCTGGGTGCTGTGAATAAGCTCTGATGGGCAGGAGCTCAGAAGTGTCCAACGCATTTTCAATTAACAAGAACTTCAATAATGGGGGTAGGGGGCTGGGAGGGATGTCAGAATAGGGCCCCGCCCTAGGCCCAGGATTATATTTATTTGCTTTACAACTATCTCATATAGAGCCTAGCCTTTGTGAATGTTTAATATAAACCATGCTTAGTGCTGGGTGTGCTGTTCTCCAACACTTATAATCCCAGACTCATTGAGGAGGAGCAAGAGAGTCAGGAATCCAGGGCCACAAAATAAGTACAGGCCTAGGCTCTATGTGACCCTATCTCAAAACAAATATGCATGAAAAAACTTGTCATATTCTTGCTGTTATAGTGTTTACTTAAAGGCAAGGATTGAATTGGTGGATAGAAAGAAAAACTATACTATTCTTTAAAATCATGGAACTGTACAAATATGTATGTCATTGTTTGGCACATGTTGGATTCACTCAGCAAATGTTTTGATGTCCTTCTCTGGGCTAATAAGTCAGCTGAAGGCAGATGATGCAGATTTAAAAAAAAATACAGACACATTAAAAAGCAAAAGCCTAGCCAATGTGCTTCCCACTGAGAAATGAAGTAGGTATGGAGCAACAAAGCCTGGGAGGTTGCCAGCTGTCAGGGAAGAAGGGAGACTTCCCATCGGGAAGCTCTCTCCCCAGCTGTGTAACCGAAAGGGTATCTCTAAAAGCTTTAAAAGGTAGGGAGAGGGGAGATGGCTCCCTGACTAATGTGCCTGCTGAGCATGAGTTCAGATCCTTGGCACTCAAACAAAGCCAGGAATAGTAGCATGTGCCTGCAACCACAGCACTTGATGAAACAGAGAAAGATAGAACCTTGAAGTTAACTGGCCAGCAAACCCTTACTATACACACATGTGACTGCTCAGGTACACATACATGTTGCATTCAGTTTTCTTAGTGGCATGATCCTAACCATCAGAAACACATAGCACTAGCTAAACACTCCACGAATTTCTGCTGCAGAGGGTTTGATGCAAAACAAGTAGAGACCCTCCACCAGCTGCCCCTTGCTTTCCTACTTGCTACAAAGTGTTCCCACTAGAACAGAGCATCTCCTCTTGCATTGACAACAGGGTGTCAACACCCACCAGTGGGTGTGAGAGAAGTCAGAGTAGCTTTTTGGGGCTGTCACTCTTCGGAACAAAGATTCTCCTGCCAGCTAATACGTTGCAGTAGCTCCTGCTAATTTGACAGCATTCGCTAGAGACCTCGGAAGAAAGTGATATGTTGTCTAGGCCAGAATCCCATCAGCAGGCTTATCAGTCAGGGCTCCAGTCCTCTGAGTCCTGTGTTCTCTATGGCTCCCCTGCTAACAAAGACGAAAGGGCAGAGATAATTTATTTTTAATCCTTTGTCTACATCCAGCTCTTCCTGGAACAGTCTAATGGTTTGCATTGTAGTTGTGAGAACTTGTAAAGGTGAAGAGCTATGGGCCATTTAAGGGAATACTTGCTTGATAATATTTTATTTTGTACATGCCACGGTATGCATTTGAACTTGGACAAGGAAATAAGCTTAGAAAGCAGGGGACTCTGGCAGTGCTCCTGCCCATCTCAGAACATAGATAGTGCTCCAGCCAATCTCAGTACAGAGTTGAGACAGATAAGCCATGGTAGAAGCACTTAGTCATGTCCCCGGCAAGTATCTCTGTCAGGATACAGCACTGCCACTGGGGACAGAGACAAATACTTATCATGCACACTTCTGTTGAACTTGAGAATGAACTATCTTTAGGATGTGTCTAAGCCATATTGTCATGTGTTCAGTTGTCAAATGGACTGGCAGAAGCAGCCCCAGGGTAGTCTCAGATCTAGTAGATGGCAGGGCCCAAGAACTCTCCTGAAGGAAACATTTCACTTCTGTCCCCCAAATCCAATAGGAGCAAGGGAGCCACTGTCTAGTCTTCCAGGATTTTGTCTTTCCATCCTTTATCATTCAGTTCTCTGATCTTCCTGTCCAGAGTGGACAAGACAGAGCAGACTTGCAGCAGTCATTACACAGTTTCTACTCTGGGACTTGTATCAGAACAGGCTATAAGAGCAGAGAGTATGAGATGTATTTGTTCTTTTGTGAAAGAGATCCCTGAGCCCAGAGGTGTACCTCACAATGTGATTATCCAACAGTGAGGACTGGCAGAGAGGGAAAGGGGAAAGGAAGGGAGAGATGGATGAATGGAGGGGGTAGGGAGTACAGATTACAGTCTTATAGTTGGGCAAGAACCAGCCAAATGAACTTAACCTTGGATTTATCAGATAGATATGAATGTCTCCATTAGGCTCTCTGCTTTACATTGGTCTATTGTGAATTTTTAGTTTATGGTGGTTGTTTAGTTTGATAGCAATATTTATAGATTGTGGTAGGCATAAATTGGACCCTCACATATCATACCTATAAATATTTTATACTACATGGCAAGAGAGCATTGCAAATGGAATAAAAACTACTCTCAAGCTCCCTTAAGACAGAAAGGCTATCATTGAATACAAGGGTGAGCCCAAGGTGCTCAGAGGGGCCAATAAAGAAGAAAGGGAACATGAGGAGACAGGCAGGAAGGGGGTTACAGCCCGGTTATCAGTTGTGAAACACAGGAGTTCTGTATAAAACTGAGACAGGATCCCATGAGTCTATATCTGGCCTTCTGATTGGAAGGAAAAGAAGAATCTATGAGAATACGTCTGAAAGGGATGAAAGAAGATAAGTGTCGGAACTTTTAGAGTTTAAATAAACTATAACCTGATATTGGTATGATGTACGACAGATTGTAGATGTAGATCTTGACTGAGGGCTTCAGAGTTGACTGAGGGCTTCAGAGTTCACTGAGGCAATGGACCAACACTAGAGGAAAAAGCAGCAGGCTGGGCTTTTAGCGATGGTCAGAGTGAAGCTCACTCCATGTCATGAATATACCCATAGCAACTCCATGAATGCACTGAACAACATCCAATCAAAAATTAAGTGTCAGAAGTGGGTGGTTCTATGTGTCCATTTGCATTTGAAGCAGTGTATGTCTGTATCTGTGCTACATGTAGTGTGTGTGTGTGTGTGTGTGTGTGTGTGTGTGTGTGATAGGAAGATTCTTGGCTGTGTGGACCTGTACTCTTTTGTGTTTATTAGTCAACCAGACTAATAACTAGTCTCCTTTTTATACGGTTTATATTAATAACATAGCATCTTTGTCAAAACATTACTTTTTATCTCTTATATATTAAACAATGGGTTCTACAAAGATATATTTCTTCTCCACAAGGATATATCTTTTTCCTTTTAGTTTCTGATATCTTAGTAAAATATGAAAGAGATACTTAAAGACTTCCAGGCTTTTCTGTAGTGCCTAGCATCACATCTACCCATGAACTTGATCTCCATGACAGAAATCAGATATTCATACAGCCTCTGAAAAGACAACAGTAACTTCCTTCACCTAGAAACCACTGAGCAATCTCCAATAAGAATCTTAAAGTTATAATTTAATAAATGCAAGTAATCTTATTAACAGGTCTTTGGACTTAGAATTGTACATCCTCAAAGAGAAACAAATAAATACAACTAAATTCACCATTGTGGGCTCACATTCATAGGATGATAAAATTTATAGTTGATTTCCAGGAAACACAGAAGGATCCTGTAATTAACACACATTTGCATGACAGTGTCTGCATAAATGTGGATATACACATACACATAGATGATGTGCAGAGGGGACAGGTAGATACTCACTGCAGTCTCTTCTTAACTGCTCTTCCACATAAAATTAAGCAAAGGAATGGTATCAAATTCAAAGTTCTCACAGCAAAAATAAGGAGAACATAATGGAATTAATGGGCTATTAGTGGGCTATACTCTCACTGTATCAGTTTGGGTTCCCTGGAGAAGCAGAATTAACAGGAATCCATAGCAGGGTCTGCAGACTGCAGAACCAGAAAAGCTGTAAGTAGTACTGAGACCAACTCTCAAGTGTAAGTACCATGAAAACCACATGCAAGGGAGAGAAAAGATGGGTGGTCAAGCTCAGAGAGGGTTCCTTGGGCCACTCCTAGGAGTCAGGACTGCAGCCTCTGATAAAAAACATTCTATCATATGCAGAAATCATACTTCACCTGGCCATCCCTCAGCCCAACCAGTGACACATGAGCAACCATCACAGCCAGCAGCCAAATGGATAGAGGAATCTCAAACATGTAGATGTCAGTAAAGATGCCCTGTAGGATGTGGGAGCAGCCAACGTTCCCTGTTCAGAAATACAAAGCCTCAGGTCTTGGTCTTCAGAGTTGCTTAAACCCTAACATCACCACATCTTGGGAAAATGTGCAGGAGCATTTTTATGGGTGTTAAACACATGAATAACAAAATTTCTAAGTATCCACGTCAGGGCAACTGCCAGAAAAGACTAGGTCGGAGCATGCAGTCACAGGACGAGAATCACTCTTCTCATCAAGAGTTACGCCCACCACAGTGAAATTTGCTCTGCTCCCAGATGAAGGTGCTCCTGGCCCTTGCCTCCTCCCAGTGACCAGAAGGCAGAGGGAGCACTTAGGACAAAGATTCCTTCCCTAGCATAAAATCAAAGCATTACACCTTGTCTTATTTTCTTCCCTAGCCACTGGAACTTTATTTTTTATCAGACCTGGAGAGAGGGCCTGACATTTCCAAGTGGAAAAATCAGACTGTTCTCTGAAGAATAGTCAGTGAGGAAGTTGTCCATTGTCATATGGGGCCAGCAGCACACCCACGCTGGTCATCCCACTTACAGGTGAGGGATTGGCACACTGCTAACAATGAGAGCAAGGCGTCAGTATGGGGGTGGAGAGGAGGGCGGATGACTTAAATATGTCTATTCTGAGGGAAAGGATATATTAATGCCCCAATGGAATTCCAGGTCCTTCCTAAGCCACACCAGGTTAATCTTTGATCTAAGACTCCCTTACAGACAGCTGTCATGGGACAGATAAAGACGTACAGATACTGTGGGGAGGTGGTGTGTACTGCTAATCACTTTCAGATCCACCAGAATGGCTTCTTCATTCCTGTAATAATTCAATCATTCTCTCTCTCTCTCTCTCTCTCTCTCTCTCTCTCTCTCTCTTTCTCACACACACACACACACACACACACACACACACACACACCAGGGTCATTAGCATACCTGAGCTATGCTGAATCTACACCCAGGAGTAGAGAAAGAAAATACTGCAGAATGGTGGTAAAGAGGTCACTGCCATGAACTGTGTTCTTGGAAAAGGCACAGTTTACTTTGACCCAGTGAACTTTCAAGAAAACACTGAAATCTTCCTCCAAATGAAAGTTCTCATGGCATTAGAATCCCTTTAATGAGATGCCACCTTGTCCTATGATGCTGAAATAAAAGATGCAGGAATCTGTTTCATGAGATGCTGCCTTGTATTATAATGCTGCTGAAATAAGGTATAGACAATGATGATTGACAGGCAAACAGTCGAATTTGAATCTGCACTTTTTACACTGCTACCGGTGAGTTCAGTGAGCATTCGTGGTGGACTAGTCCTCCTAGACACACATGTGTGCTTTCTCCAACTCTAATCAGTCGAACAATCGGAGACTATGAACTCCACAATCTGTCCTTATTCGCTGTCAAAGGGCCAGGGCTCAGCAAATGGCAGCATGTAGAAAATCATCATTAAAATTATTCGATGAATATTCTATGCCATCTTTTAAATTAAGTGATTAAACAAATAAGAATGGAGGCAGAGTCAAGGAGAAGAGCACTCCCAGAGATTCATCTGGGAGCTTTAATCCACAAATCAGCTTACATGATACTTGCCATCCGTACACCTCCAATTTACCATATATCCATGTTAAATTTATCAAAATCCAGATACTCCTGTTTTCTGATCAAAGGTTTAATATACTATTTCAGGTGAAAACTTAGATTAACAGGATGATTTGTAATCAATTCTTTAAATTTTACATCTATTTTAATATCTATTTTCAGTGAAGCTCATAACTATTAACAAATTGCTAGATATATAATTGCCAAGTTCTGTAGGGCAGGGCTGGGTATTTTATTAATGATGTTTTAGAATGACTTAAAACAGAATGATTGGGGGAGACAGAGGTACTGGGAGGAAATAAAACACATCTGAAAATGTGAGCATGGGCAGAAAGGAGGAGTCACAGGAAGTATGACATATCCAAGTTAGGCACGGACTCCCTGAGGGGAGTCACTTCCTCATGTTTTCAGGTAGGACTTGCATTTGTGTCCAGCTAGTAAAACTGTAATAACATAATATGTCCCAATTAAGCAAAATCCCAAAATGTGTTTTGTGGCCTAATCTGGAAATGCTCTGTCTGTCCATAAAAACATTTATCTTAAATAAGAATCAAAAGATGAGGGCCTCAAGATGGCTCAGTAGGAAACCTGAGATTGACCCCAGGGATACACATGGTTGGTAGAAACTCCCAAAAGTTTTCTTCTGACTTCCATGGAAGCACAATAGCTCTCACATACCCATACGTGTGCACCCACAAATAAATAGATAACAAATGTCATAAAATAACAGGGAGTACAGAGCTTGTAAGGATTCTCAAACCAGAGAAAGTTAGGTGATCAATGTATACCATGCTAAGATGGGAAGTGGCTGCTCAGAGCTGTTCTCTGCCCAGGAGGATTTCTAATTACATGTCCACAGCAGCCTTCTCCTCACTTCTCCATAGATGGACTTTCTTTCCAGGCCATGGCTTCCATGTATACATGGGTGATAGTCAGATTAGTAGGATGTCTTGATATTCTGCCTTCCAGTAGTGATTAGTCTCATAGAACTTACTCTTGTCTCATGCACACACACTAACCACTTTGAAAAAATACCCTTTCAGTTATGTGCACTCATGTTTGAATACTACTATATGGTTACAGCTATAGAAAGATGAGTCTAGAACATTCCAGGTACAACTTTGGGATATATTAAACTCATCATGTTCTAACTGCTTTTATGTGTTATTTTGTTCCAGTCTCAGGATGATCCACTCAAGCAGTGATTTCCATGACTTTGTACAAGCTCAGATAGACCTTCAAAGAATGACATGGGTCACAGCTCTTGGTGTATCTATAAGATGTTTTCAAAAGGATTTACCTGAAAAGAGAGGATCCACTTTGAATGTTTATGGCACCATGGGCTGTGGTCCCAGACAGAATTAAAGGAAGGAAGTGAGCTGAAGCCCAGCATTTTCACTTTTGTCTGTCTCCCTGACTGTGGACTCATATGGCCAGGTCACATTCCTGCAACAAGTTTTCTTGCCATGAGGAAATTACATCCTTAAACCATGAGTCCAAACAAACCCTTGCTTCCCCTTCTTGCTTTGTCATGTATTTTGTCTCAACAAGAGCAATCACTAGAACACAGAGTCTTCTTTGAAGTCACACCCATCATATGTGATGTCAGGTGTCTTATCCTATCTACACTGCCTCTTACAGATTAATATTTCATGTTAAAGGGCAGATGAAGATGGAAGCACAAACAATGCTCACCTGCAGGAATCCTCAGGCTCAACTTGAACTTCTCACTGATCTACTGTGCTATGGAGATATTCCCACCAGCTCACTGGTTGCTGTTTACTTCAACTGAAAAGTGAGATGAAAAGCAGACTTAAAAGTCATTTTATCATTTATTATTCTCATCAATGTACTAGTCAGGGTAGCACCAATCACACACACACACACACACACATACATTATAAAAGAGGGTTTATTAGATTGATTTACATGACAGGAGTTCAACGAGGGCTATCTGCACACTGGATTTTTTCTCTTAAGAAGACTATAACTGAGAAAGCCCCTACAACAGTACAGTTGGAAGTAGCATAACTATCACCAAAACCTAAGAGTTGCCTAAACTGCAATGCATACGAGCAAGCAAACATAGGTAGGCCACCACCTCTGGTTCTTCCTTTAGCAACTATATCAGATATTCAGGGGCTGTCTTTCTGGTCATTCAGGTGACTCAGCCACAACTTCTCCCAACAACCAGAACCAAAGACTCTCCAGCTGGGGTCAGCCATAACTCTCTACCACCAAATGCCTGTCCGTCTAGCCAATCCCCTAACTTCCTACCAGGATACAAGACAGTGACACATCACTTCCACATAGTCATTATGCCTTCCTTCCTTGACATTTCATTATGTAAACTCTGACAGGTCACCTATCCATGTACAAAAAGCAAATCATTCAATAATCATTCATGTATGTATTATATATGCCCTCTGTGGAGGTGCACCAAATATAATTTCATACTTTTTAGTGAGTCTATGGTTGCACAGAAGCCTGTGATGGGAAGTAAAGAGTGGAATTTTCCACTTGCAGCATCTGGTAAGTGCTCAGAGTATTCTGGATTATGAACTTTCCCAGATATCAGAGAGCTACAGATTTGGAATTTTTCATTCTAGATATATAATGTATATTGAAAAAGTTTTGTTTCTTCCTATGCAAACAAGCAAACAACAACAACAATAACAACAAAATCATAGAACCAAACCCTCCATTTTGACAGTCACACAATAAATGTCACATCCTCCACCCAACAGGCACATGCTTATTTTGCTGGAATCCAACTTAAGCACACACATCCTTTTTTGGACAGTAAACTTTTGATTCCCCTAAATTAGAAAAGATTCTGAAGGTGCATATCTCTCATTACGCTGAGAGCATCTCTCATGCTGCTAATACACTGTTCTTTTCTCCATATGCATGGATTCAACCACTTGGGAATTTTAAATGTTCGGAAAAAATATATCCCTGTTAAACATAAAGAGACTGTTGCCCATTATTTCCTTAAAAATCAACTATGTGTACACTGCGTGTGCCATGCTAACCATTACTAATAAGCCAGAGTAATTTAGAGGGTATGGGTTCTATGCAAATTCTGATTCCTTTGAGTATCCATTGTCTTCTATACTCAGGGTATCCCAGAACTGGTCCCTAGGGATAGGAAAGGGTAGTTAAATTTAAGTAATGTATATGTGCCTATCAACTCTAAGGCTCCATGGCCTGAGCACCGAGGTGTGCGGAGCAGGCTGAGTGACCAACAAAGTGGATGTTTCATCAATTTCTCTGTTTTTATATTTTCAATCTGAAGAAAATTGTCTTTCTTACACCAAATTACTTTCGAAAATTTAAAAGAGGACATTTTTCCCACAGGTGGGTATTTTAAAGAGATAGAGAGAAAATTATGTAGTAGCAAGTTACATAACATTTTAAAAACAAACAAACAAAAATATCTGAAATAAAGAAGATCCCCCTTTTCCCCAAAGTTCCCAAGGCAAACATACAGAGCATGCCTTGGATTAATTGTTGACTATTTTATGTAGGGGGTTTCTAGTATGGGGTTTCTCCCCTGTGTAATGAACCTAATTCTATAAGGTTTTCCATCCTCTTTGGCAGTGAGAAGCGTGGTTTGGGGAACTATTTGGCATGGAAATGTTCTGGCTGGGTAAGTGGTGATTTCTGTTCTGCTAGGGGCTGACCACTCTTGGCACAGACAGAATCAGTTCATGTTCATCCTTCAGAAATATAAGTGTGGGCAGGGCAGTGGTGGCGCACACCTTTAATCCCAGCACTTGGGAGGCAGAGGCAGGCGGATTTCTGAGTTCCAGGCCCACCTGATCTACAGAGTGAGTTCCAGGACAGCCAGGGCCAGAGAAACCTTGTCTCAAAAAAAACAAAAACAAAAACAAACAAACAAAAAAAAAGAAATATAAGTGTGTAACTGTTTGAGTCTTCAGTGTAAGACAGTCTGGTTTTATTTTAATTCAAAGGAAATTTTGCTATGTTTTTATGGTTGTTTTATTTTTCTAGGCTATCCCAGTCTCTTGTATTTATTTTTATATTTTAATCATTTTAATCACTATCTCCATTATTTTCCTTAATTAAGATTGAAGAACATAATTTAAGAAAAAAAAATATGCTGAAGTAAAAGATAGTGAGTTTTTCCATCAAAAAATCAAACAATTAATTAATCAATCAATCAATAAAAGTAAAAAGAAAATAAAGACAGCAATAAAGACTTTGGACTCCCTGAAATAAAGCTTCTTATATTTCTCTAGTGTGCTAAACCTCTAATGGAGGTCTTCCCTTACAAACATATGAATTTCATAATTTGTTCATTTTTAGTTGGAGAATAGTAGGGACCAGGATGACATTCTATTAATGACTGAAACATGACTTAGTGAAGACAATGTGGAATTTTCACATTTTATTTTATTTTTTTTTATTTTCTACAATATCAAATGTTTAACCAAGATCTCGTGTGTGCTGGATAAATACTTCCCCCCTGTGTTGTAGCCCTAGCCCATTACCCTCACAATTTATAAAAGTGAGTACACATGTTTTGTTCGTTTGTTTGTTTGAGACAGGGTTTCTCTGTGTAGGCCTGGCTGTCCTGGAACTCACTTTGTAGACCAGGCTGGCCTTGAACTCAGAAATCCACCTGCTGCTGCCTCCCAAGTGCTGGGATTAAAGGTATACATCACCACTGCCCGGCTATGAGTACCCATTTATACCAATATTCTTAATGAAGAAAACTGAAAACATGGGCAAAATGGGCCATGGATGATGTTGTCAGTAACATGATTGCCATGAAAGCCAGAGGTTCCCAGTCTGATCCACAGTATTCATATGAAAGCCAGGTGTAAAAGCGTGAGTTCAAAGGAATAGATTGGAGTAGGCAGGATTACCAGAAATTGCTGGCCAATCTAGTTGATTGATGAGCTCCAGATTTAGTGGTTTGTAAAAGACAGAGAAAGAAAGACACTGGTATCCACTTCTGGTCTCCACACACCCAACAATTGTCTCTAGTCAACATCTGTGCACCATACAAACACAGATGTGCCTCATGCACAATAAAATAAGTTTATTCAATGTATAAAGCATCAACATCACAAGGAATAAGGCAAAATTAAAGAACTGATACTCAGTGATGGCAAACCAACAGTAAAGCTGGCTCCCCTTCTTCCAGAGAGCAGCTGCTATTCCTAAAAACAGCAACTAAACAGTGAAGAAACAACTACATCAGCACAGGGAGAGAAACTGTGTTTTCATAGACCAGAACTGTTCTAGTTAGCAAGAGCCATGACTTTGGTGCCACTTCATTCTATGAGCCGCAAAACTCCCCCTGAGCCTCAAGTGCTGGGGAGTGAGCTGAGGCACATCACCTGGATGATAGGAGAGTGAGCTGAGGCACATCATGTGGATGACAGGAGAGTGAGCTGAGGCACATCTGGATGACAGCCCTTCATTCTCCACTTTCTCTGTCTTCTTTCTATTTCTGCATGAGAAAACCTGGCTCCTCTATTCCGTAGATGTTTCAATGGTAGAGAGAAGTCCCTGCCTCCGGAGGTCAGTTTTCCTAGTGTCAGGTCTCCAAAGAATAACCTAATGTCCTTCCTTGGTTCTTTCTAGTGGATTGGAGAAGCCCCACATAACATCTGTAACTCCCAGCTTTTCTAAGGGGCATCTTCCAACCTTTCACAGGGTTTATGTGGCAACCTGCTGGAATAAAGAACCCCTCCTTGCTGTCTTTCTTAGATTCTTATTGTTAGGGAAAGGGGATTGGGTGAGTCCTTGAGTAGATGAATGTGCATGTTCAGTGTATTAGATGCAGGGTCTAGAAAATTTAAAATCCACAAATTCAGACCACCACTGCTCAGGCTTATAGCTTCCCAACTGAACAGGGAGAAGTAGGCAGGAAACAACACTGAAGTCTGAGTTTTACAACCTCACATTATTACTGAAAACTGTTTGCCCAGTCAGAACTGAAAGAACAAGAGCCATGTCCTAGAATAATGAGAAACAATAAACACTAAAAATACATGAAAAGAGAGATGCTTGCTAAGATATGATCACCACACTGAAATAAATAAAAAGAGAAGCTGGAAATATGGAAGGAAGGAACATACTATAAAACAACATAGTAAAATTGAGAAAGAGGAGGTGGGGGAGATTAAACACACACAGATACACACACAAACACACATACACACACACGCACACACACACGCACACTTGAGAACTAGGAATGGAAAAATTGATGAATTGTAACCTCCATCAGAAAAATTGTGTAGGCAACAAAATCAAATGTATGTAAGATAAAAATACTGAAAGAAAATATATGAGAATATTTTAAAGTAGATGAGTCTATAAATAGACTGAAAAAGTCCATTGAGTCCTATAAATGAAAGCATGATAACTCCTCACACTGAAATTACAGAAAATTAAGATTAGGACAACAGCTTCTTCAGGGGATCTGAGGTTCAGATGACAATCAATTTCTCTAAAAACAGGAGCCATAATAAACAGGACTGATATATTCAGTTTATGAAAAAAAGTGATTAACAGCCTAAAGTCCTATAGTTGTTTACACTTTCAAGAAGAATAAGTCAGTTGAAAACAATTCTAGATTTGAAAACAATTTAAAAGGATGTTTGCTGAAATTCATATGCCTTAGTGAAAATTCTAAAGGTGTAGAGCCCAAAGACTCAGAAATAAAAGAGAGCGGAGATCCACCAACATATGGTTGCACCAAAATGATGACAAACTATATCCTAAAATCACAATGCCTCCTCAAAGGGTCTGATATATGGACTCTTCATATCCTGATCACAGTGGCAGATCAGAACAGAGATAGGTGAAAACCTCAGGGTAAACTAGCAGCTCTTACTTATCACTGAGTTAAGTCACAGGCTGTACTCAGAACTGTACCTACAACAAAATAACTAGCCTGGCTAACACAGAGAGAACATATTTACTAAAACCCATAGAAATAATGACAACATCAAGAGTGGACTCACTTTCAACTAGGGCATCAGGGAGGGTGTTCATTTATTCACTTTGAAGATGCTGCTGGGGTGGTGTGCGATTAATGATGGTGGGATAGTGTGTGGGTATGGAAAGTCAGGAAAGGGGATTCTCTTCTTTCTTGCTACCTTTTGTTATGAGCCAAAAACTGTTCAAATAAATAAATAAATAAATAAATAAATAAATAAATAAATAAAATTTTCTCTTTTAGGAATAACAGCAAAAGCAACTTTCCAAAAGAGGGCAATAGAGGAGAGGAAGGATGAGGAAACTGACATAAATGTAACTCTGCCTGGTATAATTGTCATCTCAGCAGCTTACTGCTGAAGAAGTTCACCCTTTCTAATTCTTTCTGAACTCTGGCTAACTGCTTCAACTCAGCTGTTTTGACTCAAAACTCCTCTATCAGCTGACTGATTCAAACTGGCTTCTCTTGGCTTCTCACTGAAATTCTCTGCTTGGACACAACACCTCCAAACTTCACAAACTGAACTGTACTGATGGCACAAACTGAGTGGATAGACATGAACTCAACTGAACTGAATTCCACAACTGAACTGCACTCACTGAACTACCCTCTACTAATTAGACATCACGTTCAAATATAGCTGCTTCCTTCTAACTAACCTTACTTTCATTGTTTGGGATTAAAGTGGTATACTGAGGGCATATCTGTATTCCAGCCTGATCATACTGTAAACTACTTTGTGTCTACCTTCCTGCTGGTTCATCTTTGTCTTTGGATGTGATCCCTTGCTATAGCATCCATGTTGCTGGATTAAAATTCATCTACAAACTGGGAAAGAAAAATTATAATAACGTACATGATACTATGGCATGGCAACTATTTGTATGGAACATTTCTTTATATCTGAAGCATTGTCAACCAAAGCATTTTAAGAAAGGCATGTTTCACCTACTTAGTAAGAGAGGTCAAGGTGGGGAGTATCTTTTCCAACCGATATTTTTGCAATATACAAATTGTGACGAACATATACAACACTGGAAAGTAAGGAGGTTGAACATAAAAATATCCCCATATCAAACAAATGTTAGTATCAATCAAATTGATTTTAAAACAGAGGGACTAGTAGCCTGTGCTGATATCATGAGCATGTGATTTCTGAATGGAAAATAGAGAGTTCAAGGCTCCTAAGAAAGAAATGGGTGGGGAGGGCACATTGCTATGTTTGTGGGTTTGGTGTGGTATTACATGTAGAATGTGGCATGGTAGGTTTCTGGGAGCGACTCTGTGTGTACAAAGTATGGCTGAATGTGGTATGTGTGGTGGGATGTATTTTTGTGGTGTGACATGATGCACAGAACATGTATCTAGTATGTGTGGTATCCTTTATTCGTTGGTGAAACTTTTGTCATTTTTTCTCAGGGACAAAGACATGTAGAAACATGGAATTAGTATTTTTCTCAAAATTGCCCTGATATATCTATCCATTGTGTTTGAAGAAGCTCAACTTATCAAAATAGATGCTATAATAGATGTACCCAAGCTGTTTAAAGAGAATCATTTCAAACTGTTAAATCCACAAGATAGAGAAGCAAAATGATTCTCGACATTTATATTTCAAGATATAGACAGGTCTACAAGGATAAATGGAAATGTGAAGTTGTAGTAGGAGATGTTCACGTATTTCCCACATCACTTGATTTCCTAAAAGCAGACAAATAAGTATATGAGACATCAGCTCAACATGATTGACATATTTATAACTGAAAAATATAAACATTGCAGACAACACTGAAGAAAACACATTGTTACAGGGACTTTCAAAATTTAAAAAATTGAATTTATATTCTAGTATAATAACACACCATCAACAAATCTTAAAGAGTGGAAATTATTTTTCTGACCATATAACACTGCAATAAAACATATAACTAGAAAATATAAGGATTATTTTAAAATCATATATTTGAAAAAAATAAATATATTTCTTAATGGATGTTATATTAAAGAACATTTTTCATATGATTCCTAATGAAAATAAATGCATCTAAACTTCATTTTTGTACTAAGTATTAAGCTTTCTAGAAAATAGACAGAAAATGGCATTATAATGAAACCCCATAATTAATGAAGTTAGCATCCACCCAAAAATGTAAATAATTATCAGTGGAAAATAACGAAGCAGAGAAAAATAATATATAGGGAAGAAGCAAAGGTTTCTTTATATAGTGATTCTGCAGCCTATAAACTGTCCAACACAGATTAATCATTGTAGCCGTATAAGAAGGTAAGATTATTAACCAGCTGAAAGTGAGGCTGTGATGAGGCTGAGGGCAGAAAGTGTCTGACATGAGCAGGGCTCTGTGTTCAACCTCCAGTACAGCAAAGTAAATTAATTAATGGAAAGAAGAGAAAGTATAACAAACTGTTCTCATAGGAAGACGCAATTAAGGATATGCAGTTAGGTGCATTACACCTCATTGCTCTGCCCAGCCAGAGCCTTCATATCTTTTACCAGGTTATGGCAGAATGAGCCCACCTAATTCCAACCCCCACGTCTATCCCCACTAAGTTGAGGTTTAAACCAGGACACATACCTTACATGGCACTCCAACCCTGTGTCTACCTGACTTCAAACTACCTCAGCTGTATTCAACCTCCAGACTCAACCTGGCCCTTTTCTCCTATGTTCTCCTCTAACTGGCTGTGTTTTAACTGTGATGTGTACAACAGTTGTTTTTATATGTGTAATTTACAAAGTTGAAAGAATTACCTTCTGTTCCTAAATTGTGAAAAGTTTTTATCATACATGGGTTAGTTTTGTCATTTTAATATTTTATTGAGTTAAAACTGATTACTTTATGCAATTAATGTATTCAGTTATCACATATTTTTCTAATGTTCAACCACCAATGGTCAATCAACCTTGTAATCCTGGAATAATTCTACTGTGCATACAATAATTTCATATGTATAATATATATACATGATATATATTGTATAATATACTTATAGTATGTCTAAATTTATTATATGTGTGTTCTCATAATTTTATTTCCTTGCAGTATTTTGCTAATTCTTTGAATTAGAGTACTTTTGTTTCAGAATATAAGTACAGAAGTAAATTATAGTCTTTATTGTCTTAAATAATGGCTGTATGTTTACATTCCCTAATTATTTGGTACAATGATCCAATGGTGCTACCCATATTAATATTCTCCCTTTGAGAATTTTTGTCATGGACAGAGTTCATTCAATAGACTTGCACTTTTTCTAGCTCTCCCTCTCTTTATCAATCCATTAAAATATTTTGAAGAAACTGGCTAGTTTTATTAATTTTCATTATCATTATTTCATTTATAATATTTATTATTATTCAAAGTATATGGTTTTTAATGTGATGTCAATATCACCACTTTGAATTTTTTTATTTTTCTTCCTTTATCTCTTTCCTGATCTTGGTGAGTCTCTGTAAACTTTACTAATCTTATCACAGAAGTAGTTTGATATTTTCTAGGGGTTTTTCTGTATGATTTGCATTTGAACATTTCTTTTGGTTTTCCTCTACCTTCAAGTCTGCACATTTTTAAAACTTACAGGTCAAGGTCAAGTCTGACATGTATTTATATTCTGTGTCTGATTTTCATAGGAATATATCCAATTATCTCACTATTTAAGTATGAATATGGCCATTTGTCTATATTTACACCATTCAACAGGTGACATTCAATGTTGATGGACAATGCAACCTGTAAACCCACCACCCTATTTTGGCTATGACAGTGTTCACTATGTGGGTCACAGTTAGAATCAGAGTCCTATAGCCCATCCCCAGGTAAACAGAGCATGCCCTTCAATCTCTGCATGGAAATGGAGCCTTAGAACCTAAGACAAGTTGCTCAGCTGCATGCTATAAGTCAGGAGGAGACCTACATCATAGATACTGCACTGGGGACATGCAGGATGAAGCCATGAGCAACAGTGCAAGGTAGGAGACAAGACTCTGAAGAGGAAAAAAGAGATTTGGGTAAGGAATAGAAAAAATGTGTACTAAGCTACTTTTTAAAATTCACCTTCAATATTTTTCTCTTATGAAAAATTGATAGGATACTAAAATTATCCCAATAAGCTGCCTATAAAATTACAGGCTTGGGTATATCAATTTTTGAAAATGATTACTCTATGTTTTATCTTTTTCTTAGCATATATATTAAAGATTTTGCATTACTGTCTGACTGATAGACACAAAACAAAATAGCATAGGAATATTGTGATTGCTCATGTTCTGTGGATGGCCCTTTGTGGTTGATACCAGAACTGGAGAGAATATTAAGTCAGTCTTCAGTTTTATCCTGTTGCCCCAGAAGTGGGTTCATTAGCCTGTGATGTTTTGATGCATCAGCACCACAGCCACTCCTATATCTCCCCTGGAACTGAAATTTCTCCTTCTTCAGAGTTAAGCACAGGTATTCATGTCTGTGGTGTGAGAGGCTGTGACCTCATGACTCCCACTGGAGGGGTTAATGTAAGACTAGCAACTCCAGTTCATTTTTGATCCTGCCTCTTCCTATCTGAGTCTTGTTTAAAGCCCAGCGCTGCTCCTGAATTTTAACCATAGCTTTTTGCTTTGGATACTAGATTCTTGTTGTTAACAGCAGATGCCAAGTCACAGCATCTGTTTGTTTTGTATTGGGGTAGTGATCTCAGCGTAAGATGGAATGCCTTCCCATTTCTTATGCATTGCCATGAGCCATCCATCCAGGAGAATTTATCAAAATCACTATTATTTATCACTTATTGTCAAGTATACAATCACTCACTGTACTGAAAATCTATTTCAGATGAATAATTCAAGTTATATAACCCATACTTTGCATAGATTATGACCGACTTCATTTGTATTTGCACATCTACAGCAATGATCATAGAGGACTCATACACACCTCTGGAGTTTTCTAATGTCAGATATTCCAGGAATCTTATGCAGTGGGAGAAAATTTCAAGTCTATTTCAATAAACAAATACTTAACATTAAGGCTCATAGTTCATCCTGAGATATCAAAAAAAGAGAGACAAAGATACTCCAGCCTCCTGTGACCATGCCCTGCAGGCCACACTTGAACAGACACCACACTGCATTGTGTTATGCTGCATTCTAATTTTGCAGGGAGCTGGAGGCATACAGAGGAGGTGATTAATCACAGGAGGCAGCGTTGGAGAGCACAGCAATAGTGAGGAAAAGCAAGGAGGGAGCCCTCCCTCCTCCACAGTTAGCAAGAGTACAGCCCCAAACCTGTCCATGGAGCAGTCAACATCCTTCTAAACTGATAGAGACTGATCAAGAATTGCTTTAGATTCTAGTGATTTACCTATTACACTGTTCAGAAAATCTAAGGGAGAGGTATTGCTTAGACAATCAGGGATATAAGGGTTTGAATTCTTTCCCAGAATTCAAGCTCACATTTTCTAACATTTTGGATACCACAGGTCTACTTTCTATCAAATAAAGGAAATAAGCCTTGTTGCCACATAACATGTAACAAATTAATAAAAAATAAGTTAGTTATGATCAATTAATTATCTATGCAAATTAACACGGTTATCATTACCCCTACCAATCAGAGCAGGCAAGTGCTGTCTCCTCAATATGCTTGTGAATGCCTCCATCTGCCACCAGAGTAAAGGCTGACTTCTCATGTCTTCTACTAGTTTGTCCTCTGGAAATGGGGTCTATTATAGTCTGTTTCCATTTCTATAACAAAATACCCAAGGCTTGTTACTTTATAAAGAAAGAAGACTTCCTTAGCTCATAGTTCTGGTGCAAATAACATGGGCTTGCCATGGTAAGGGTTCCCCTATGTCCTGAGATGGTGAGTGGTGAATGTCATTGCAGCAGGAGTATGGGGGAGATGAAGATGCCACAGAAGGAGACAGGAAGCTAGAGAGCATGGAGAGGAGCTGATGTTGCTCTTTAATAAAACTAAGTCTCCATAGAGCTCACTAGCATCATGCTAATGCTCCTGAAGGCAGCACACACTGTGCCCATGTCTGTGCTGATGTTGGGAAAGAAGCCCATGAAGTGGTCAGTCTGTAATAGAACACGGTACACTCAGGTTCAGCACCTGTTGCTTAATGGATATGATAAACAATTGGTTACTTCTCTGTGGTCTGATAAAATACTCTAAGAAATGTATCTTAAGGAAGAAAGAATATCTTTTGGCTTATGTTTCCAGAAGGGATCCAGAATATCATGGCAGGGAAGACATGCAGGGAGGAGCAGGATCTGGGCCTGGCAGTAATAACATTTTGTCTTCGTATAGTAAGTGAAGAGAGAAAAGAACAGGAAGTGGAAGCTGGATAAACAAACAAACCTCCAAGCCTAAACCTGAGATGTGCACTTCCTACAGTAATGCTCTGTCTCCTAAAGATTCCATAACCATCATAAACAGTGCCATTAATGATGAATCATGTGTTCAGATACAAACCTGTGGGCGACTCTTTTCATTCAAACCACAGCAGCATGATTGATGCACATCATCTAAGTTCGGACTTCTGTTGACATCCACACAATGACTAAACTGCCAAATGACACATCCTCCAGAATAGGTCCCCATTGCCAGGCAGTGAGTTATAGTACCTCTAAGACAACTCAGTGACCACCCAGCTACTGATTGCTCCTGGCGAAGATATCTTTCTCACAAGGGAACAGTTGGAAGTGAGGATTGTACTGGCTGGTTTTGTGTGTCAACTTGATACATGCTGGAGTTATCACAGAGAAAGGAGCCTCCTTTGAGGTAATGCCTCCATGGGATCCAGCTGTCAGGTATTCTCTCAGTGATCAAGGATGGGAGGGCCCATTATGGGTAGTGCCATCCCAGGGCTCACAGTCTTGGGTTCTATAAGAAAGCTGAGCAAGCCAGAAGAAGCAAGCAAGCCAGTAAGTAACATCCCTTCATGGCCTCTGCATCAGCTCCTGCTTCCTGACCTGCTTGAGTTCCAGTCCTGACTTCCTTTTGTGATGAACAGCAATGTGAAAATGTAAGCTGAATAAACCCTTTCCTCCCCAACTTGCTTCTTGGTCATGATGTTTTGTGCAGAAATACAAACCCTGACAAAGATAGTCACTAAGAGCCATGCCCATCCAACAGTTCCAGCTACATGAGGGGACTCTGCAGTGCTGGAATGTACTATGAAATCCAAGGCTCACACTTAAATATTACTCACCTTGTCGTGGAACATATTGCATGCTGGGAAAGCAAACTGCTTGTGCATAAAGACTCTGCTTGCTTTTGGATTCTTGATGAGTCTAAGAACAGAAGGGGATTTGGAGAACTATCCCTGAAGCATGCTTGTTGGCAGGATGAGTGACCAGTTACAATCACCCAAAGTGCCAACTCAAGGACTTCTTGAATTGCTCTTTTCTATAGTTTTTTATTTAATTACCTATTTTTAATTACTTATTTTTACAATGAATTTTCCATTTCTAGACCTATGCAGCAGAGTTTAAAGAGAGATTTGAATTTTAATAACCTAAGTAAAGAAAAGACAAAGTCAAAGTGCTTGATTTCAAAGATAGCTGCGTTTACTCATCTATTTGAGGGTTTTAGGAATTCTTCAGTTTCTGCTGAACGCTCAAGCAAAGTTGATCATGTTTCCCTGTGCCCTAATAGCTGAGCAAACAGTGAGAATGTTTGCTGTTTCCCTTCACTCTGAAGCACTTTCAGAGGAGGTTAGCATGGAGATTTCTATTTTAATGGGGTTCAAATGCTTTCACACTGCCTAAACCAGATCAGTCTTCAAATGCTATCTGCCAAGAGAAATAAACGAGGCTGTATGGAGAATGTGCTAAAAGCCAGTTAATGCACGCTCCAGATCACGATGGTCTAATATTGCTAAAGAGGAAACACTGATATGAGTGCTAACAAGTGTGTTGTTTGATATAGGGGTGGATGTGTTAATTGACAAGACGGTGGTGATCATTTCCCGGTGTACACAAAGATCAAAACAGTGAATCTAGCATACATGCTGGCTTTACCTGTCAATCACTCTTCATTAAAGATGAACTTTGGAATGTGTTACCTCTACTGAGGTTGCAACTTGAAAGGCTCTCTAATTTGGTACTACTGGCAAAAGTCTCCTTTGGAGGCCTTGTTAGAGAATATAATGTAAGTCTTTGCAGGGCCCAGTTTCACCACCTTGTACAAATGGCTTTTATGCCTAGATGACTCTCTCTCTCTCTCTCTCTCTCTCTCTCTCTCTCTCTCTCTCTCTCAATGGCCTTGAATTTTTACAAAACATCTAACCCACAAAGATGTCCATATCTGCTCTTAACATAGCTCAGCAAGCCTGTGTTTTCCCAGAACTCTGGTCTGTGAGGATTCCGCCATATACTTCCTCCAGGTGTGGCAAAGCCAGTTGATGTGAGACATCCTCAGCTGAGGAGAATACCTGACCCTTTTTAGTGGTGGCCACATGGACAAGTATTCTGCCTTCACATTTCTGAACAGTCGTCTTCCCAGACTTGTGAATGGGGAAGTTCCTCTTAGAAATTCTCCTCCTGTACATCTTGCTCTGATTTCCACCTAATGGTTTCCACAATTTTAGTGGTTTCAACCAAACCTCTTGCATTTACCTCAGGGAAACCCTTTTTAATTAAAGAAAATAGGCACCAGTTTTTTAGCAGTTTCTTTATAAACCACAGAGGACTCCTGAAAGCCTAAATGTAATCAGCTGCTCCCTCCTTCCATTGCCCTAAAACTTCTTCAAGTTGTATTCCGACCTCATCATCAGTTTCAAGTTTTTCCTAAACATACAGGGATGGAATCAGGCCTGCTCACTCTGCTCAAAGGATCTGTTATCTAAACAGCCCCTTGGCTCTCACCAAGCTGTGTCTCTGAGTTATCTCTGCATTCTTACCTAATCCTTGCCACTTCCTAGAGAACTTAACTGTAGAGCTATGTTCAGTGTCTAACCACATAATAAACTCAAAAAATTCTGCAAGCAATTCTTCTTTCTACTGACTTGCATAGCAAGGAAGACAGATTTTTTTAAAAAGATTATGGACAGATTATACATTAAAATATATCACACAATGGGGCTGAGAGATGGCACAGTGGCTAAGAGTATGTTGTGCTGCTCATCAAAGGGGGCCCAGGTTCAGTTACCAACACCAACTACATCCAGTGGCTCACAACCACCTCTATCTCCAGCTCATAGGGATCTGGCCTAATGGACAGCTGCATTCACATAAATAAACTCCAATTCCCTCTCTTTTCTCTCTCTCTCTCTCTCTCTCTCTCTCTCTCTCTCTCTCTCTCTCTCTCTCTCTCACACACACACACACACACACACACACACAATTTAAAAGAACAAAAATAAATCTTTAAAAGTATATGGCAGGTAAAATACCGCACACAAACAGAATAGATTGTCTCAGAAGAAAACTCCATCTGAAAGTTAACAAGAACCTGTTGGCAAAGGGAGAACACTGTGCAGTAGAAACCTTTTACAGATAACTCAAATGGGGTATATATATAGAAATATCTAGAACCTCAAATGGGCTTCCACAGTTAGTCTGCTGCATGTTTTAAGAACCCACTTTGAAGATATTTTTCTATCTTATCTATCTGTCTGTCTCTTTGTATTTATTCTTTTACTTTGGCTTGCTTTTTAATTAATAGATTCATTCATTCAAAACCAAAAGCATGGCCATCACAGCTTATTCTCCAGACTATATAGAACAATCACTTTCATTAAATAGCACCAAATGAAGTGAGTCTTCCTGATTAAACTATCAATAGGAGACTCACATGGAGAAGGGCTGGGAAGCCTGCTGCGCTAGCTGGATGGTTTGCTATGAACCAAGCTGTAGGTGAGACTTTGTTCAACCCCAACTGGTACTCAATACATGTGGATAAGAAGGAGCATGAGTTTCAGAATGGTGATAGAGTACCTTCAACTCCATTGGGTGACTATGTGGCTAGTTTAACTTCATTTCTCTGCTCCTTAGAATCAACACCAAACCAGGAAATCAAAATCTGGTTCTAGTTTCTCACCATTGCAGGAGCATATCTGCTTCCTACCTCAGCATGTGCCACTTCCTTTGAGAACTGTGGTGCCACCCAGCCTTTCTGACATCTGCATCCACCCCTGTCTCTGCCCCAGATTTCGTTTCCTCCTTGGATCTAACCCTTTGTCTGTTTTTTCATCTGGAAGCCAGGTTGGGTTGTGAGCTGTTTCCTAGTGCAATGATAATGGAATTCGTTTTTATTTTTGTTTGCATACTTAATATCTTGGGTAATTTCCTAAAAGATGCAGTGCAAATATTGAGTTTGCATTCCCATGTTCTAGATGTTTCTTGTTTTCCCCAAATCATTCTGCATTATATAATTAATACCACCAAATCTAGAATACATGCTCTTTTCTTTGACTTTGATCTCACCCAGAGTCCACTGGACATATGTTTGTCTGTTAGAATATAGGTGGGTAGGTCAGTCTTCTATTTGTAAGTGTATAATTTGCCAAACAACTCTTTCAGTGATATGAGGAATGAGGCACAGAGTCAGAGCTATCTCTTCCAAACAGGATCTCTGGTAATCAGACTGAGAATGGCACCCTTAGGTGCATATATTTGAATACTTAGCCCTCCCTTTGGTGGAACTCATTGGGAAGAATGAGAAGGCTTTGTTGGAGGAGGTTGAGGGTGGGATTTGGATTTTTAAATCATAGGGCATGCCTGCCTGCTTGTGCCCATGTACACCCCCCCGCACACACACTATGATGGTCATGGAGCACACCCTTTGAAACTATAAGCCTCCGTTATATGCTTTCTTCTGTAAGTTGCCCTGATCATGGTACTTTGTCAAAACACGAGAAAGGTAACTAAGGCAGTCTCAGAACTGAAATCATGGAGTATTGAAGAAAATTCAACTCTAATAATAAGGCAAGCCTATACGAAGCAAAAATCATCCCCAGAGGCTCAGCTTTGGTATCCATCTAATCTTCAGGCACATGACCATCAGGGTGTGTGATGCTTTAATGCCATTGAGTTTAGAGCCATTTTGTTACACAGCAAACTAGAAGAGTTTTGAGCCTGACAATCACCATTCAATCCTTACTCTTTTACTTAGGTAGCTCAATATTTCTCAACTCAAACTCTAGGAATTTGCATTCTTTATTCTCTTACCTCACTTCCCTCATTGGTGCATCCAATTCAATGTCCATGTTCCTTTCTTGTTTATCTTCCCTTGTAGGCTCTGTGCCCTCACTCAGTCTCATGATCAAACTCAATCAGTATGTTGATATAGTTCCGATAATAAATCTCAAGTTCAAGTTTTCCATTGAGCTCTGAATTAATACATCTAATTTTCTTTTCATATAGACATTTCCACATGAATGGTTAATGAACATATAGCATATATATATATTATATATACACACATACACATACATATACACATATACATACATACATGTATGTATATGTATGTATGTATGTATGTATGTGATCTCTACCAAACATGGCTTCTTTTGTATGTTTCCTCAACACAGTGAAGAACTGCTGTGGAGTTATCCCTCCACTTGCTCACCCTATGATGTCTTCTTGGCCCCTTGACACTGCTCTCAGGAAACATTCAGAGAACCACAATTCCAGTGGTTGCTGCCAGAGAACTTGAAGTTTTCCATTCAACTGCCAACTTAACTTGACACTTGACCTCAAGAAAGTTCTGCACATGAGCACTGAGAAACATCAAAGTTGTGTTTAGGATATCTCCATATTCTTTATAAAACCATACATTCAGATCAGGAGCCCAGTGGTGTCAGGATATGAATAAAACCACTTTAAAAGTGATTTCACATGCATGAAAAACTATCAAGAAAAATATTTGCTTCCTAGAAGAACGGAGAATCCTGAAAAAGAAAGGGGCTCCAGAAATGCATCCCCAGAAGCACACAACTCCTAAGTAAGTGAAAAGCAACTTGGACACCCTCTTTGGGGGTTCAATGTAATCATGAGCAAGGAAACATGAGCAAATGAGTTCTTCAGAAGAAAATATGAAGGGAAAAGGATAATGAAATCAGAGAAAAATCACTGCACACATACCAAAAGAGATCCCATTAACTAAATTATGTTGATATTCCAATGACAGACCTCTGTCTCTTAAACACAAAACTCACTCCACTCAAAGTCCATAGGTACAACCACTTTGAAAGACTTAAATTTCAAAATATTTCAAATAACACACACACACACACACACACCGAACAAACTTCTCTATGAAACTACTGAAACATAGCACAGAAAGCCTGGTAAAAACTCTCTCTATGCACAATAGAGAGCAGGGGTCCCACCCACATTAGACCAGCCATAATCATCCTGTAGCAGGTATGCCACAGGTAGCTATGAAATAGTTGCTGAATCAGAAATGTGAAGCATTTTAACAGAATGAGTTGTGAAAGAGAAATGCTTTGGACTTGGAGTAAAAATCAACAACAACTACAAAAAAAGTCTTTAAAATAAAGAGTCAATTAGAGAAATCTAATAGGAAAGAGACCCAGGCAGTACATTGAACAATACATTCCATCTATTCAGATAGACAATAAAGTATCTAAAAAGTAAAGAAAATATAACATGAATACAATTCAAGGCTTCAGAGTAAAAGCATGTAATATAAACCATTTAAGTTACTATTTAATGCATGTGTTAAAACCAATATCCATGACTTTAAATATTGAAAAACAGCAGATACTTATAAAATTGATCTCAGATCTTCAATTCCTAGGCATAATCTAAACATGTCTATTTGACTTTAAAGAAAAACAATTTCTACATTTCTAAACATGTAGTAAGGAGTTTTCTGTAAAAGAGTGTTTTTCCTCCAAGCCCCAAACTCTTGGAAATAACAACTTTGAGATTCAAATATATTTACAATTTGCTGGGCCATATAGCTATCCATGTTATAGCTGGATTGCAATTTAATGATACCATTACTCTAATCTACGTTCTGCCATGTGGCTGTTTACCTGGTCCTTGATTACAGGTATCCATCTCTGAGTCCCAATCCTCCTGGGCCTTGCTCTATACCAGAACCCTTTCTGCTTATCAGATGTCCCACCCTCTATTTCCTGCTTCAGCTACAGGCCAATTAGCTTTAGTTGACTGGTGCTGCATCCATATATTATATAAGAGATTTCCATGAATAACTAAGTTACCTACAGAGGAGGTGAAAGCAGTAGATAGACTCTTTCCAAGCATCAATGTAAGAGGAACCATCAGGAAAGTAGTTCTGAAAGAATTTAAAAAAACAAGCAAAAAACAAAAACAAAAACCAAGTATTAAAGTTAGCCAAGTTATCCTGCAATCATGAATGTAAAAACCAAGATTCAAAAAATATAGAAATGCAGGAAGTTTTGCACAGTAGACCTCTGCCTAGATCTTGCTATGAATCCCTTGGAGGAGGGTAAACACAGTCTGACAGAAAAAGAAACAGAACATGAACATGAAGCAAGAAATGAGAAGTCACTCCCTCAGAGGTTACCATGTAAGCAATGATAAGTCTTCAGTGAAGTTTGACAAAGCACAGAGCAATCAGTTGAAAAATAAGACTATAGCCATTGTATTGTCTGATGGTAAAGGCAATCTCTGGACCAAACCAGCTTAGCTGTCCAACCACAATAAATGGTGAAATAAAATATAAGCATCCACAGGGAATGGGGCACTGTAAATTTTATTTTAAAAGTTCAGTAAGCATAACATAAAGCTTATAATGAATGAATAAGTACAAAGGTGTAGAAGTCAGTGATTAATAAAAGGTTTTCTTAGATTACTGTTCATAGATAAGTTTATACCATAGAGAAGAGATATATCTAGAAATGAAGTGAGTGGGAACATCTAAAGATTCAGAGGTTGGCACAAACAGATGCATGTGATGCTCATAAAGACAGGGTAGGGCTTGGGCTCAAGCCTTCCAAGGAGCAAAAGAATGTATTACTAAAGGGACCAACGCACAGTAAATAGAAGTAAAACATTCATATCAGTGATGTAACAAATAATTCTGAAACCACAGTCATAAAGCAGAATGTACAGGAGATCTAAGAAGCAGAAAGGTACAAACAGTTCAAAAGACCAGGAACAGGTCAGTGTGTGGGAGGGAGGTGGGTCTTACAAAAGGAGTTCAGGAGATTTCAGGTATGTTCAGAATTATCTCTCAATAACGGGAAAAGCACCTCTTTCTTAGGTATGTACTGATCAACTTTGCAACAGCATGTATGTTGACAAGAAAAATATCCAAACAAGCCCCAAAGTAGAAGAATGAATGAAAGTCTGTTGTAACTGTGTTGGGCTGTCATACTGGGTGCAGGCTCTGGGCACGAAGGCAGAACAGAGAGCAGAAGACTTACAGATCTCATGATTATGCTGTGTGGCGCCTGAATCCTAGGTACTTTGGTGTATACTCCTATAGCTCATTGAGCAGTCAATCAATTGCATGGGCCCAGCCACTTATCGCCTGCTTTTGGATTCCCTGTAGCTACAGAGCCCCAGGAATACTTTCAAACTTCCCTACTGTGCTGGGACCACAGCCAGAATATCCACGGTACCTATATTAGCTGTTTTCTTGTTACTGTGACAAAAATACCCTGAGAAAAAACAATTGATGGGGGAAGGCTTTGTTCCACTTCATAGTTTGAAGAGTTGTATTACACACAGAGGCAAAGGCACAATGGCAGGAGCTGCAGATTGGGGGTCACATTGCATGGACACCCTTTATTGCAGAGAGTAAACAGGAAGTGGGCCCAGATTGTAGAGGCTCACACCTGGGTCCTAATCACCCCTAAGTCTGTCAGTGATGCTTTACTCCCTGGAGGTTCAACAGCCTTTGCAAACAGCGCCACCAGCTGGGCATCACGTATTGAAACACAAGTTTATGGAGGTCACTTTACATTCAGACTTAATGAGGTTCCCCTACTTCTAGCAATATCTCAGGGGCAGCACCACACCCATTTTGTGCTGTAGCTCAGGGAGCCAGGAGCTCCCATTTCTGAAATCCCTGGAACTCATGCAAATATAAGCATACTCACACATAGGTTTTGTCTCCGTAATCCAAACCATGCTACACATTTGTTTATGTAACTGCAATAAAGGATTCCTTTCAACACAACCAAACATGCTACAAAATACAGCATACTGTATGCCATTCTGCTGAATTTTTTCTAAGTTCCCACACCTACAAACAAAGAAGCCTTATGTGGTTTCTATGATGATTAGCTGAAAACCAAACATTGTATCCTCTAAGTAACTCTTGAATGGTTTTGTACTTTCTTATCCCATAACGGCAGGACCCTGGAAAGACATGATCTCCCATTCAGCAGTGCCTTTAGACTGAAATATCTCAGAACAGTGTAGGCCATGTCCTGATTGACTTTGGCTTAAGACCATTTGCCCTTGTGACTTCCTTTCTTTTCCTGGCCTTGTCTTTCTGCTCTAACCGCAAATAATATGTGTCCTTGCAGCCTTTTGTCCTAGACAAATGCTATGAAAAAATCATGGAGTCCTGGTCACTCCCTACATGTTTATGTCCTTGCTGTTTCAGTTTTTACTGTGTGGCCAGATGTCCTTTTACTAGCCTGACTCCTCTTCTCTCCGTTCTCTGGGTGAATCTTTCTGATCCTCAACAGTTCTCCAGAAGCTATCTCAGCCATCTGCTCCCAGTCCTCATTTGCTGTCAGCATATCTAACTTCATACAGAAGTGGGATGGTCGCCGGAGCTGTCCTTCCCAGGGCTCTTTTTCATTTGTATAGCCCATGGATGCCACTTCAGCAACCACTGAGCTGCCCACAATAAGGTTCTTTGAATACTTCTCAGTTCAGTTTCTACCAAAAAACAAACAAACAAAAAACCACAAAAAGCAACAACAACAAAACAAACAAAAAAACCCCACCACTGCTGGTTCTTGCCTCACTGAGAACTTAATTTGAGGTCTTTAACCAAGAAACAAATGCACTGAGGCTGGCACAGAATGGCCCGTCCTCTGGCCTTAGGGCAATCCAGATTGGCTAATGGAGAACCATGTGGTTCACAAGAGAAAAGCTCAAGAAATAATTTCTCCAGAGAGGAAATAAACAATGTATAAGATAGCAAAAACAAAACATTGATCTCTTCATTGACTTATTTATCTACTTAGCAGGAGAACATGGGTTTTCCATAAATAAATCACACTTTAATCCCTAGAACCTGCCAATGACCTACATAAGCATATCCCCAGCATTGGACATGGCCAGCAGAGACCACATGGGACAGGAAACGTGTTGTTCCATCCCTCATCTGTTCAGACTCAGACAGAAGGTTCTTAGTCCATCTAAACCAGCCCCAGAAATTTAGTGCTCTGAATCTAAAAGCAAAAGCCAAACACTGTGCTGCTGGTGCATTTTGAACATCTAACATGAAGCTAAATATCAGAACAAATAAAACTAGTTAATTTAATGCAGTTTGGACAGTTTTATTTGGAACTTGAGGTACTTTAAAGATTCAGATTAGAAACTCCTCCCTTTTAGCGTGATTCAGTGCCACATGTATATGTGCTTAGGATGAATCTACTCCTTTTCCTACGAAAGTCAAAATGTATGTGCTCATTTCAAAATAGGGCTGTTATAAAGAAACTGTGTTAACTGATTGCTCATAAGTGTTAATGTGTAAGAAAAAATATGTGGGAGTAGCATTCCTAAATCTTAAGATAGATGACCAATATCCTGAGTGTGATGGATATTAAACGGATTTTCAGGTACTTGCAACATTTAAAACCACAGGAGTCCATGTGAACTAATAGTCCATATGTTTTGCATTTTTCAAAAATGTAGTTAGTACAATACAAAATAAAGTATAAAGTTGTATCATGCTATAGTTTAAATTTTCATTTCCCAGTGAATAACAACACTGATGTTCACCATTTAATCTCATTCATACAACAAATATACCTATACTATATATAACATATGTTCATATATAGTACTACTTTGGAAAAATCAAAGGGTTTTCCCCATTTTGAAAGTGGATTTTTTAATCATTACCATGTAGCTGTTCTTTATATATTATAAATGGGGACTTGTTTACAGAGACTGCATCTTTCTGACGGTGGATTATTTTTTATCGTTTTTTTTTAAAATGATGACTCTCAAATTCCTATTAAATTACATCTCTGTAGTTTCCCTCTGTGTCCTTTTTCTAAAGGTTTCTCAATTTTATTAAACTTTTAAAATATTCAACTTTTTAGTTTGTTGGTTTTCTCTATCATTTATCTGTCACTTAATTTTCTCATATATTTATCATTTTGTTTCTTCTGTGCACACTGGGTTTATTTTGTTCTTTTTTAATGGCTTCTTCAGGTGGAAAATTAGATTTTTTTATTGTGAATTGTTCTTGTTTTCTAATATAAACATTTAAAGCCATGACTATACCTCTTAGCATTGCTAATGATGTGCCTCACTGCCTTCGAGATTCTGTAATATTGTGATGTTCAGATACCTCATATTGTGTCTGTTACTTGATTTGTTAAAAACTTATGAGCTGTTTTCAGTGACATTTTGAAGTATACAAATAATTTGGAGTTTTCTTCTTATTTCATGTTGTGAGCAGAATCGTGTCTTCTACAGATCCAAATGCATAAATGGCAGTTCCCATGACCTCAGAATGCAAATTGAGTATTAATGGGGTGATTGACCTCATCCAACCTGATGGTTGACATTTTTATAAAGAGAGGGTCTTAGGAGTAGACAGACCGTGGGAGGACCTGTGAGGCTGCAGCTCTCTCTATGTCATGGATAGAAACTGTAGGAGGACTTCAATGGATACCTTGATCCCTGGACCCTACTGTCCATCACTGCACCACAGTGAGCCTCGTTTGCCTGGACCTCAGGTCTCTGGGGGAACTTTCAGGAACGCCAAAAAGACCAGTGTATCATACTTGCTTCTGACTTCCTACTCACATCCTTCAGGATCATCTTCTATGTTTTGTGATTTCAAGCCAAGGAAAACAGGGACATTTATGTTGTTTCCAAGCACAGCATATATGCTACTAACCATTTTATGTTTCTTTAAAAGAAAGAACATGTAGCTGTGATGTGTGTGTTGTGTGTGTGTGTATGTGTGTGTGTATACATATGTACCCATGTCTTTATGATATCACTCTGTGTCTTGCACTTATGAGACAGGGTCTCTCACTCAGCCTATGCATTTTATCTAGATGGGCTAGCCAGGGACTTTCCAGGATCTTCCTGTCTCTACCTCCTAGTACTGAGGTTATAGTATAGGCACACATGGCCATTGCTTGGCTTTTATAAAGGTGCTGGGGACTTGATCTCAGGCTCACATGCTTGTACAGCAAGCGTTCTTTCCTAGTGAGCCATCTCTCTAAACCCACTGAAGTATCATTGAGAGCTACTAAGTTTTAAACTACTTGTTCTGTCACAAAGAGACAAGTGTCAACCTTCAACTCTGAAAGTAGCTATTTCTCTTATGCAAAACAGTTTCTATTTGTCTGTAAAACCCATATATATACTATACTAAATATAGTATCACCTGTTTCAAAGTGGAAGCTATGTTATAGTATATATATATATATATATATATATATATATATATATATATATATAGTATCACCTGTTTCAAAGTGGAAGCTTTGTATCCTCACCAGTTTAAGCTATTCAGATCTTCTCTATACATCTTCCTGATACCTCAGAGTGACCAATTCTTTTCTACATGTGTTCCTAAATTGATTCCTCTCACACATGTGTGACCTCTATATTTAGTCACTCATAGAACATAGGTGGTAGTTTTTAATTATTTCATGATGGTCCCATGCACAAGGTCCCATTGCCTTTCCCTGTCCTGGGCTGCACTTCCACAAGTTATGCTTAATTATCATCTGTTACCTAGGCATTCTTCATTGCCAACAAGAACATGTTCTTTGAATGATGTGTCTCTGAGCCTGGTGGGAGTATGAAGAACAAGTGACCAATGCAAAAGTCTGTGAGTAGAATAGAAGGAGTAAAACTTGAAGACCCTAAGCTTATGAAAGTCCAAGTTGTATCTCCATCATGGAGAACAGCTATAAAGTCAAGATCAGATGATGAAGTATAGAGATCAGATAGAGACAGACAAGGAGAAGCTCTGATATGTTCTCAGGAAGCTCCTTAGAAGGGTAGATGGAGTGGGAACTAATGGCTCATGAAGAAACATTGAATAGAAAACATATTTTGAAAAAGCAGTAAAGGATGGCTATCCAACACAGAGTCAATCAATGCAAGACTGAATTAAAACTGAAGATGTCTAAATTCTCTTACAGTTTTCACTTCGTTTATCTTCATTCACAGGCATTCTAAATGAAACTAACAAACCCTAATTACAGACCAAGTGGTTCCTATAAGCATCCTTCTTGGTAGGCAATTTTTCAATCAAAATAAACATTGTTTTCTTTTGAATAATCTCTCTATCAGTTTCTGTCTTAGCATCCAGCAGTTGGCATGGAGCTAGCTGTGTCTGTATTCAGTGCCCAGGAGAACTCTAAATCTTCTGAATACTCTTTTGGGCATATTCTCGTGCCCATATATGCTCTCAAAAAGAAAGGATATATTCATGAGTTCCACATGAAGAAAAAAGTTATGTCTGCTGTGCAATTGCAATCTAATGTTATGGGAATTTGAGTCAGGGAACACTGTTACCTACTTAGGGAACCACGGAAGTTTGAAGAAGGGAATAGCTGTGAAAAGCTGTCCCTAAAGATGAAGATTGGATATTATTGTTATAGAAAATTACAGAGAAGGAAATTGATGTCATTAAAACATCTATTGAACTTTACCATAAAACCCAATGGCTGAGTTTAATAAGTTGGTTTGCAACAATAGTTTAAGTCAAAACAAAATATGCTGAGAAAGAGATTAAGAAAACTCGACTATTTTCTTGGTTATTTTTCTGTTGCTGTGATAAAATATCATGACCATTGCAACTTATTTTATAAGTTTATGGCCTTTTTAAATTTTCTTAAAATAATTTATGTTTATTTTATGTGCATTGGTATTTTGTCTGCACGTATGTCTGTCTGATTTTCGAGTTATGGACAGTTCTGTGCTGGCATAGTAGGTGCTGGAAATTGTACCCAGATCCTCTGGAAGAGCAGCCAGTGCTTTTAACTGCCAAATTATCTCTCCAGACCCGAGTGTTTGTTTTTATTTTTAATTTTTTATCAATTCGACTTATATAAGAAAGAATCTAATAGGCTTTCTCATTTCTCATATTTAAAGCATCTTCACAGTTCTAGGAATGTACATTTGAAAGGGGGATTAATCAGGAAATATGGCTTTGTGACTGTTAGAAAATTCTTTACAGGAACCCATACATTCTAATCCCTTTACTGTGTCTGTAGTAGGGAAGCCAGCCCCAGGATCAGTGCCTTTCAGGGGTCTACGAGATGGTTCTCAATGGGTTGTGTTGTAAACACAAAGCTCAACATTTCAGAATCTTAGGATAACAGAAGTTCATTTCACACATATGTTCACTTCTTTCACTGAAACCTCTGCTCCACACCCTTCTAATCTAGGCTGAAGCAAATGACCATATCAGAAGTGGGCTCATCTTTGGAGAATATAGGTGGATGGATGGATGGATAGATATGTAGATAGAAAGAAAAAGAGATAGATAAATATATATGTACATTTATGAATATTTTAATATAGTCATATTCATGTACTTTATGTACATTTATACTTTTAATATATTTATATGCTTAATATATAGTTTATATATATGTATATATAACAAAATGGTTCCTGTCACTTCTTGAAATAGCTTATATCTCTTCTTATTACAAGTCTAATTTTTCCGAAGTAGGAGCATAAGTATATTCTTAAGAGTTATTTTGTGGAGTACACACTGCAATTCAGTAGCAATGGTGGTAAGGAAAAAGGTGTCATTTCTTCTCTATCTTCTTTCTGTCTTCATACTTGTTCAAGTGAAACACCACACAAGGAGAGAGAAGTCATGGACAGTCCAGGTAAAGAACCATGACCAGGGACTCTATGGCATCTCCTTGACTGGATCGCTTAAGCTTCCCACAATTTGAAGAAAAGAAAAAAAAAAAAAAAACAAGTTTTCACCACCAGTGCATAGCATATAATGTTGCATCTAGGCAGTGTGCTTAAATAGTTTAACACCAAGACATAGTTGTCATGAAGGCTATGAAAACGATTGTGCAAACTTGCTTAGTATGGGGAGCTGGCTTATAACTGGGCAGTAGCCAGAGGAAGAGGTTCCTACCATAAAGGAGATCAGAGATCACAGGGATAGGACTGGTGGTAGTGATGTGGACTGCAAAGAAGACTCTTCTGGGCTTTTGGAAGGAAGAGGGGGTAAAGATAAAGCCTGTTTTCTTAGAGGACACTCATCAGAAAGACTGAAAAGTAAAGGGTCTTCTCAAAAGTGGAATGAATGCAATCCTTGTCATGAAGTGGCAAAGAACTTGATGAAGAGTTTTATGCAAAATTTTGTGGAAGGAAGAAACTATAAAGATGGAAACTGGGTATATAACTGAGGAGAATTCTAAGCAAAACTTTGAAAGATTTCTAAGCAGTATCTAATAAACAGAGGAGAGGGGGAGTGCCCGAGGATGTGTGAAATAGGAAGAACCCAACCACCCTGACTGAAAAGAGAAAATGTATTTGCCGCAATGAACAGCATGAGGAGGGCGCTTGAACACTCCTATAAAAAGCTAAGTGGGAATCAGTGTGAACTCTTAATCTATGGTGTGGCTGCATCTGTACATACTGCCTTAAGGGTAAGCAGGTTCCTAAGAGCAGGGCATGTCCAGATAGGGCTAGTGGCTATTGACAAGTTTAACAAGAGAGAGAGAGACTGAAAGATTCTTCTCTTCTCTTCCCTCCTCTCCACTCCTCTCTACTCCTCTTCTCTCTCTTCTCTTCCCTTTTCCCCTCCTCTCTCCTTTCCTCTTCTTTCTCCTTGCCTTTTCTCCCCATTTTCCCCTCCCCTCTCCTCTTCTTTACCCTCTTCTCCTCTCCTTCTGCCTCCCTCTCTCTTTTCCCTCCCTCCCTCCCTCTCTACACAATACTCAGAGGAAAGGGATACACAAAGACAAAGTATCCTTCCACACACCAGGAAGAATGGCTTCACCAGGAATAGACTCCTCTCTCCCTTTTACCTGGAATCTCTAGACACCAGGAAATCCACAATTTTTGGTAAAGCCAGAGGTGTTCATAAGGCAGCCTTGGATCATGTGCCATTGCGGTCCTGTTCTCTGTGGCCAGTAAAATTAGGACAGGTGACTTGTGTGGCCTCTAAGCCAAATCCCTTAATTATCACTACCAAACAGCACAGCAGAACAACTTTGCAGAACAGCAAAACCATCCTGTGTTTGTCTGTATTGCATAGGGCAGATGTAGAGTTGTGTTTTGTTGACCCCTGGGATTTATTGCCAGGCATAATCCAGCCCATTGTGATTTGTGCAATGAACTCTAACATTATTTTATCAAAATAATTTAGGAATATAAGTCAGAGGAAGGATGAGGGCTCAGGTGCAATGACCTCTGACTCCAGTGGCCACATCCATTCTAGTTCACATTGCTGCTCTGTTATTTATTAATCAATAATGACTCATCTGGCAGAGAAGTGAAGATAAACACTGAAACGGTGGAAGTTTAAGTTAAAAGGGAAGCAAGAGTTGGTAAGGACAGAATCAATAACCGGAATACAGAATTGATAGAAATGTTAAGTGGGTTCTGAAATCTCAGCTCAGATTTTATATTGGATATAATTAGCTGAAGGAAGGAAACAGGAAAGTATAGTTCAGAGGGCAGACAGGACAGGACTTGGGGAGTTCTGGTAACCAACAATTAAGGATCAGCAGGATTCAAATGAAGACCCTCAGAAACTACAGAGCTGTGGGACTGGAGTTATGGAAGAAAGAGGTAGGCTAAGAAGGATCTCTGCAGGTTGCTCCCCTTGAAGTAGCAGAAACATGAGCTCAAGAAAAATCAGGACATAGAAAGGAATGCCATCATGAACTTTCAGAAAAAAAAACACAGACAGGTACAAGATAGAGGGAGAAAGAAAATGGGTGTGCCATGAGGGAAGGAAGGAGAGGGTGAGAGGGAGAAGACAAAGAGAGGAAAACAGAAAATACAGAGAAGAAGAAAGGCGGGGGGGGGACAGAAGGAGATGGAGAGGAGGGAGGAGAGGAGAGAGAAAAGAAAGAAGGGGGAGGGAGGGATGAATGGAAGGAGGGGAAATGGAAAGGGGGCGAGAGGGAGGGATGGAAGGAAGGAGGGGAAGCAGTAAGCAGGGATAGGGAAGAATGAAGAGAATTCTAGAATAGAGAAAATGTAGAATGGATAGTGAGAGAGCTGGTGGCTAAGTCCAACTCCTCCCTAACCTGTCACTTTGTGGTGAATGATATTAAAAACTGATGTTCCTGCTTCTACTCTCTCTTGTCGGGAAAATAAGTCAGAGGAGGGTAAAGTTCACACTGTGTAAGCAGGAGCTGCCCTCCTCCCTTCTCACTGAAGGCACTCAGGGCTTGTGCAGTGAGCTACACACCCAGCTGTGTGCTTTTAAGCTGTCACTGTGAAAAGGGAGCTGTTTCTCTAAGATCATCCATAACAACAAATCGCTTCCTCGGATGTAGGATAACCATTATGGCTTTAACTAATACTTCTGTTCTCTTGAGGACTTCCCCCCCCCAAAAAAATTAATACGGAGTATTATGATAAACAATGTTCTTGACAACACACCTAGGGAAAAGTCGTCTTCATAGGTCTGGTTCATCTCTCCGGCTGCCATATAAACTTGTAACACCCTTTCGGGAAAGCACACAGCAAAAAACCTACCTGAGTGGGTAGCTGAGAGTACTTACCTGCCTTTTGTATTTTGAAACCTGTTGGTTTCAAACATTTGTTCACAAATGTCTTGTTTTAGGATAAGATATAGACATAGGGAAGGGAGGGTTTGGGAAAAAGAGATGGGATGGAGAAAGGGACTTCAGAACAAGAGAGGGTGTTGGGTCCCTGGGCTGGAATTGCAGACAGTCATGAGCTGCTATGTTAGCGCAGGGAAATTGTCTCAGGTCATCTGGAAGAGCAAGAAGTACTATTAACCAATAAACTCTTTCCAGTCCAATACTGGCTTCTTTTACTTCAAACACACCCGCTTATCTTGAGAATGAAACAAAAAGTTCAATTCCAGCAAGTGTCATACAAGTTGCTACCAAGATATATTACCTGCATCTGCATGCTGATCACCAGAGTTTGTTCCACCTGGTAATGGATTTGATTTGGTGTGTGTGTGTGTGTGTGTGTGTGTGTGTGTGTGTGTGTTTCCTCTGAAAGCTTCTCCTGTTGGTATGGCTATATCTCAGAGCCATATTCCAAAATAAATGAGGAAGTAATTCATATGGTGTCCCAGCTGCCATATCTTCCTGCACCGAGAGCACAGTGGACCACATCACTGGAGGCATAAACTGGGGAGACAGGAGGAGGGTTGGCTCCCTATGCTGATCCCTAAGATGCAAGAATCTTGGATTCCCAGAACCGGAGTTCTGTCTTGTGTAGGTGCTACCTTAAACTAAGCAAGCTCAGCTCCCAAATCTTGAGACTAGCATTCAGCTGCACCAGGCTGCCCTTGGTGGCTGCTTTTAGTACATTTTAGAGAAGCAAGAATGGCCTCACACAGAAAGATTAGAGCGGACCCTTAGAAACTGCTCAGAGCCACTTATTAAAGGAAGCCACTGAGATAATTAAAAGTAATTTTGCCAAACTCCAGAAGGGCACTGAACAAAACATGAAAGGTTTGGGAGCAAATGAAACTCAGCTGTGATCAGAAACCCAGCCCTGCGGCCATTGCCAGAGAGCACACACTTCTGATGGTTCAAACACAAAATTAGATAGGGCCATAATGTGGGGTTTCAATGTAAATAAATAGTTATTCTAGCCCATTTCCACATAAAGAGGAGAGGGCAGAGCTCTAACTGCAAAACACAAAGAAGTAAAGATAAAGGGAAAAACCTGATTGACGGGGAATGAACACTTTTGTTAGTGATTGAGTCTTGTTAATAGGAAACAGAGGAGCCTTACACACTGGGAAGGCACTCTTTGACCTCACTAAAATTGGCACGTTTGTTCAAATACAACCTTTACCCTCTTTATTTGTCCCGCTCATTTGATGTCTGCTCGTTCACTCACTAAGCAATCAGCTGCTGGAGAGCTAGTGCCTGTCCCTTTTCCCCTTAGACAAATCCCCTAAAGAGGTCATTTATTAATGTATACATATGAACACAGTGACAATGGCTTCACTGCTTCCTACAGTGGCACTGTTTTTCCTGTCAGTCACACAAACCTGAGTGTGCCAATTGCCATGTTGTTCTGACATTGCTGTATGTCCTTCCATAAGATGGAAAACACCAGCAAAATGAATAGAGATGAGTAAATTTGAAAACACACACGATCACTACTCACAGTTAAGCAGCTAACAGGATGGGAAAATGACTCCATTGTGTTGTCAGGACATGTGACTCTTGGAAGAAGTCTTTGCCATAAATCTGGTTTGCATCCTCAGAAGAATGTACAAAGTTAGCACAGAGAAAGCCAGAGGCAGGTAAAATCAGAGGAAGTGGCATTAGCTGTAGGGTAAGGTCCAGTTATTTTTGCCAACAGATACCTGAGCTATTGCTTTGTATCTCATGGGCCAGCTTTGACTTTTCTTTTGCTCTGCCTGGACCTGTGAACGGGGGCACCCAATACTGACTCTGAGGTAAACTGGGGCTGTCAGCCCATGGAAGATGGAAAGACATCCTCCCATGTCTTGCTGTCTTGTTTTAAACAGAAACCACCAATGAGAAGAGTAGTTAAACCATGCTTCTTGAGTTCACATTTCTTCCTACCAGCTAAGCGAAGACTAAAATTTCATTCTGGGTACTATTTACCTGTAACATTCGTGGAGGAAGATCTACACACAGGATGCCTGACTGTGGGAAGCTGAATGTTGCCAATCACATGCAGCCCTCCCACTGACTTCCTGAGTCAAATTCTCACCTCCACCACATGACTCACCCTCCTCAGTGGGACATGTTGATAAAAGGCAAAATCTAAAATGCACTCCTCACTCCCATCCCCCACTGGCTTGCTCTTCTAGGAGTTCAGCCTCCCCAGGGTGAAATGTGCATCACAGATCTGATTCCCACCCCAGCAAGAAGAAACAAGATAGTCCATTCAGGCAGGTCTGCAGAAAGAAACTGAGCTCTACCTAAAGGACACAAAAGAAACAGCCAAGCTTCAGAGAGAAGACTGACAATAAACAGATGTTGTTGTGAGTTACTGCTGTGGGTAACAGAGTCTCCAGTGTGAACATGGAGATAGAGTCACATCAGAAGTATCAGTGAACTTAGCAAGTCTAATGAGAGCATATGGAAGAAGTGGTACACTGGACACTAGACAGCTTTAGTCAAGGCATTTCTATGTATCCATCTAATAACACATGTGATGGTACAGAGGCCAGGGGAGTCCAAACATCATGCCTGATGTTCATTGTCTACAAGCAGAGTACAGGGAAGTAAGGTTGGCCCTGATCACAACAGTAATCTTTCATTTTTAGAATTCATGTCATCTGATAAATGTTTATTTTTTGACTCGCTCATTCTGAAGCGGGTTCCATGTATTTTTAAAATCATACAAGCAAAGGCCAGCTTCTCTAAGACATCTGCATATTTACTTTTTTGAGATATATTTATTTTTATTTGTTTGTGTGTGAGCTTAGGTGAATGTATGTACCACGTGCACTCCTGTTGCCCTCAGAGGCAAGCTGAGAGTAGTGCATCCCCTGGAACTAGACTTATAGATAGTTGTGAGCTACTATGTGGATGCTGGGAACCAAACCCAGGTCCTCTGCAAGATCAGAAAGTACACTGAACCACTGGGTCATCTCTCTAGCCTCTGCAATACACATTCGTGCAGGTATGATCTTATTGGATGATGCATTTCGCTTGCAATAGTGGCAGGTGTATTAATACCCCCACACACGGATTGAGACCACGACTTTCGAATAATTCGCCAACATTGACAGCAGAAAGATCCTGAAAAACAAGTGCCGAACTCACAGATCAATGGTTATCATCGATATAATCTAGCTGATTTTCGAGTCAAGTATTTCACAAATTTTCTGGATATCCTTTTTATAAGATTTTGTAGTTGGAAAGAAGGAAGAAACAATTATACAGGGTAATGCATGCACTGTGGGATAAAAGACACTGCAGGGAAGAGATGATAAGAACGTGGAGAAGGGCCAGAGTGTGTGCAGTTTGAAAGCCTCCTTCTCTCCCCCAGACAATACTTCTACCAGCTATGAGCTCAGCATCTATAAACACTATACTTTATGAAACGGGAAACATCTGATTCAGTAGAGAGTTTGTACCAGACTGGCCAAATTAAATTTTGAAAATAATTAAGTTGCTTAATACTTTGAAAGGTCAATTTTCAGTTGGCATTTTGACAATTCCTGGGGTAAATGGAAATGCAGGTTTGGCATGAAATCAGACTGGGTGTGTAGGTCCCCTGCAATGGACTGAGCAATGTAGACTGATGTATCAGAAAAACTTGGATTACCATTATTGTCTTTGTGACCTCTGATAGTGTGTAGAAATTAGGATGATGGATTGGAGGATTCATTACCTCTTTTAGATTCTAATTCTCTCTTTCCACAGTCATAGAACAAGGTTCAGCACACAGTCAGTTTATCTTTGATTGAGTGTTTGGTTTGGAGCCCCCCTTGCTACCTGGTTTCTAATAGCACGATCATTTGTGGGGCTGATATCTTCTTGTATTCATTATTTTTCTCATTGATGTAACAAAACAAGTGACAAAAGCAACTTAAGAAAGGGACAGTTTGTTTTGTCCCAGGGTTCACGGGTGCTGTTCATCATGCTTTCAGGGGCATGAGAAAGCATCGGTATACTCAAAATTCAGGAGCAAAGAGATGGAGGCTGATGCCTAGAGTTCTCTTTCTCATTGTAATTCATCCCAGTGCCCTTGGTGCCATGCCCTTGGCATCCTGGTACCACGCAAAGGTGAAGCATTCATTCAGGGTGGGTCTTCCCACCTCAATGAACACAATATAGACAGTCTCTCACAAATGTGCCTAGAGATTTGACTCCTTAGTGAATCTAGATTCTGTCACCTTGATAATGAATGTTAACCATCACCAACATGTATTCTTTTTCTTGAATATTTTTTTAATTATTTTTCATTCTTTGCTTCTTAGACAGGACCTTATTATTTAGCTGAACCCAGCATCAAATTTCCTATGTAACTCAAGTAAGGTTCAGTCTGACTTTCTTGGTCATACTTACCCAGATGACTAGGGTTATGTCGTACTTGTCCAAGACTAAGGTTATGTGTGTAGATTATCATGTACCCTCACATCTTCATTCTACAAGTAAGAAATTATAGCTCAAAGAAGACATGGTGAGGTAGGTACCAATGTGTGATAGATCTAGGAAAGAGATCAAGACAAGTGTTCCTGACTCCAAGTACAGACAGAAAAAAGAACATTGGCTTAGATAAAAATGAGATAGGTATCCATGAAGAGCTAGTACTCATGAACAAGAAAGACAAATAGGCATTCCATGAACTCAGAGGAGTCACCAGCATTCATTCAAAGCGAAAATACAGTTTCCTTAATAAATAAGAACTATCACACTTAGTTCTCTACAAAATATTTTGATCATAATGAGAAAAATTCACTCCATTCAAACATAAAAATAATACAAAAAATTCTGACACTTAAAAGAATTTCCAAAGAATAGAAGAAAATCTATTTGTTTTTGGTCTTCATACAGACTTAGGATTCAATTCAAGTTTCTTTATTGCCTCCTCCCAAGAAACTGCAACTATATGCAGAGTCTAAGCACAAAATAAATGTGAAAACAGAATGTAGCTATGGAAAAAAAGTCAATATTAGTATTGCTGATTCACATAAAGGGTCCTTATTGCAATAATTTCATCCAACTAGAATCCATCAGTCACAAAGGCATATGCATTCTGGTACTCAATACGCATATCTATGTTATTTACTTCTTTATTTGTTTACTCATTTATTTTAGGAACTGTGTAGAAGCACAATGCAGATTTCTATTTTCTCTGTCATTTGACTTTAAAGCCAACTACTAGAAGTAAAAAATAAAAGAGAGAGGGGGATCTTCCTGGACCTAAGCTCTGTTCTCCTTTCCCCAGGTTACATATAAAAAATTTCATGTGGAAATCAGGGCAGACACTGAAGTATATGCTTCAGGGAATGACAGAGTTTATAGAAATACATTTATATTTTATCAAGGTCACAGTTTACATGTTTTCATATTTTAGGGGAAGTAATTTTCTCTGTCAAGACATATATCTACACAAAATATATTTTCCTTACTCATGCATGATACCATATAGACTCTATATAGTTAATGTGTGTGACCTAAATGAGTATATGTGCACCAGGTGCATGCAGTAGTCCCTAGAAGTCAGAAGAGAGCATCAGATCATACCCTAAAACTGGAGTCAGGGGAGGTTGTGAGCCACAATGTGGTACTGAAACCTGGACTCTGGTCCTCTGCAAGAATACCAACAGCTTTTAACCACCACTTCAGGCCCAGGAAGATAATTTATCATGAGAAACTATATCCCAGAAAAGCATCCTTGTCTGTGTTTTATTCATCACATCATGAATAAGTATAATTATATAATGAGCTTCTTATCATAAGGAAAATATTGGTTTGTATTAGCTACTTGGCTTGCTTCTGTGTCAAAATACCCAAAAAAGGCAACTTAGGGAAAGGAAGGAAGAAGGAAGGAGGAAGGAAAGAAATAAAGAAGGTTGGTTCTGTTTTGACTCACAGTTTTTAGGGCACACAGTCTATTGGGGTGGAGAAATTGTGGCAGAAGAAGGCAGCTGGTCACACATGTCTGTAATCTAACCCAAGAACTGGTATCAGCCATATTTAGACTGTGTCTTCGAACTTCAGTTTCATAAATATGAAATTCTTTTACAGATGTAAAAGGTATTTGTTTCTATGGTAATCCTAAATCCCATCACACTGACAATCATAATAGCTCATCACACCGTTTGAGTCCCCAAGAGTCAGACCCAGTTCTCTCAAGGAAGTACAGGTGTACAGCTGCAGGAGGGAAGCAGAGGTTTGTTGGTATAATTCTGAAAATCTCCCTAAAACCTCTGTTCTGATATAAGGCTTTAGAGTGATCAATAAAAATACTTCTTGAACAAGTATTGAAACACACACACACACACACACACACACACACACCAAGGATCGAGGTTTGTGAACTCAGAGGTTTCATGGGGCTGGGAAAACTCAGGTTTCCAGCTCTACTGAGCATTTGCTAAGTAATTCTCTTCTGGGCACCTTCCTCCTCAGGATGAACCCAGGTAGAAAAGACCAATTCCGATAGTGTAGAGTGTCATTCTAAAAATAGGTCCACAAAAGCAGATAAGTAGTCCCCTGTCTGAACAGCTTTCCATCACTGAAATATAAAATGTAAGAAAATCACCTTATAAAACCTATTTTAAAGAAGTTATTTCTTTTGGCTTGGTGCCAGAAGTTCTAGTCTCTAGCTCTTGGCCTTATGAACTTTTGGTCCCACAGAAGGAACAATATGTCACTGAGAGACCTGTCATGATGGAGAAGAGGCCTGCCTCATGGAATCTGGGAAGCACTGTGAGAGAGGAGGGTGCTGAGATCCCAAATCCTTTTCAAGATAGCTTGCTAATTGCCTGATTTACTCTCAGAACCTCTGAATGCTCTCCACGCAGTACCACACCCTGCTTGGTCAAGCCTTCAGGACCTAGAAATCAGGAGAAATTTTAAGATACAAACCACAAAACCTTTTCCTTTAAGAACAAAGGAATGTTACCTAGGGCTGCCTCTCCATGGGCACCCTCCAGATATATAACTCATCAAGAGATCTAAAAATGGGCTTAGGGCTTTTCAATATTGGTGCTGAAGCAGTGAGGCTTCTTTGCTGGGAATGTTTGTGTTGGTAGGGCAAATGCAGTGTGAGGAATTCAAAAGTTAAAAGAGGGAGGGAGCAGACAGCGAGTGAGCAGATGCCTATCTAATTCAATTATATGTTATAGATATTCTAAGAAAAATCATTTGATAGTTCATCTACATTTTCTAATCACATGGAAGGCTTAGAAGAGCATATCATTTATATATTTTTATGTTATTTACTTTTCCTTCTTGCTCTGTCAGAATTTGCTTTAGCAATAAAGAATTTCTTTAGGCTCAGCCTCTTAGCAGGGGCTCAGTCCACCATGACAGGAAGGCAGGGTGAACAAAGCATGAGGCAGCTGGCTACACTGGAAGGTCAGGAAGCAGATTAGAGAGGTAGGCTTGAGGTCAGTTCACTCTCTCAGTTCTTGGTTTTTCTTTTCTCTTCATTCTGGGACACAACCCACAGGATGTATGTAGAACTATCATTTAGGGTAGGTTTTCTTTCTTCAGGTAGGCCTCTCTGAAAACAGAATATTCGAAGGTTTGTCTCCTAGATGATTCTCAATTTCTACAGGTTGAAAATGAAGATTTACTCCCACAGGTCTTCCTGGAAGTTAGACCAGTCCTGTGCACTGTTGAGTCCACACCAAAAGGATCCTTTGGGGAACACCACCCCAACATCTGTAGGCTGGTCACACACTTGGTCTGGTGTTATTGTGGCTGCTTCCCATACAGCCAAGGGAGTCAGCTATATTTTATAACTATGAATGCCTAATCCCTAAAAGTTTCTTTTTACCTGCCCCCATGATATAAAACTACAGGGTTTTTATTTCCAGAACAGCATATTTTCTTAGACTTGAAAACCACCAAATGGCCATGCCCATGATCTATAGGATTCCCTCTTTTCTAAATAAATAAAACATGAATCTGTGCCCCTGAAATATTCTTGTTCCTGATGCCTTCCCTCAGAATGCAGCATGTTTCCTGCCCTTGCCCCAGGAGCTCTTGTTTATGTCCTGTATAGGGACAGTGGATATTGCAGTTTGATGGCTGTGACACACAGTGAATCCTAAGAATGTCCAGGAAAGAATTCCTGTGTCTCCAATTCCATAGATTTCCACTCTGAGCCCTATTCCACGTGGCTGAAACACAAGGAACTGAACTTGGAATAGCTCCATGTCCCAACATGGTGGGACAAAATGTCAGACATGAGCTTTGAAAATTTTTCTTGTGAAAAATGGAGTTCTAATAGAGGATCATCTCCTATCTGATTTGTCAGTCAGATGAAGGTAGTGATTCTGACATGAGTTGCCAGTTAGAAAAAGTGACCAAGAATCCTGAAAGGGGGGGAGGAGCAGGAATTATATTAGCATATGACTGGTATGCCCACTTCCCTCTCTGACTTTGAGAATTTGTCACTGACTTCCAAGATGAAACTGGAACCATTATCAGTAGCTTTCCTTCCCATTTGTTACAAGAGTCCTCACAAAGAGACTTTCCTTCATTGTCTTCCTCAAACTGCAGCCACAGATTGTGAGGAAGTATGTGGTTATATTGCATCTGACCATGGATCCACTCTCAAGCTTACTATAAACAATGCAGAGATCTTGACAGTCCATGAAACTGCAGTAAGAATGTCAGAGTTTCAGAATATTATGGGGGAGAGGCAAAGCACTAATGATTGATAGGTTGTAAAGACACCATTTCCATGACAGCACTGCCTTCCAGAAAAGACTTCTCTGTGGTTTCACAGCATTCATAAAATGATCAAAGATGCAGCCAATGATGCAGAAGGAGCACTGTCCTGAGAAACCATGGCTGCCACTCTGCAGCAGTGAATCAGCAGTAAGCTTCACAGAGGCAGAACTGTGCTTGCAAAGCAACTTCAAATAAGCATTGTATCACTGTTGTCTTCTTGATTAAGCTTTAGGCTAGCCTGCATGGGGAGGCTTGCAGCCACTGGTCCCATGAATGGGAATGTGTCGATAATCTTGGGGAAAAGAATCCACTCTGAGAAGCTAAAATAGAACATGGGATGAAATAGAACTGAAGATTAAAGAGAGACCACAAGGGAATGAGATTATTACAACCACGAAAAGCTGGAAAATAGGAGACTTTGGATGCTTCTGCATGATGCTCACACAGTGGAACAATTCAATTTAATTTTTGGGAAAATAATCAGCAAGGTGTCTAGGTATTGGAATCCCCTAGCTTCACAGCAGTCTGATGGGACAGTTCCTTGCACACAGTTGAGGACTGTTTCCTCAGTGGCTTTCTTTTGTTTTGTTCTTACTACAGTGATCTTACATGTGGCTCTTCTGTACACAAAAGTCTGAAAGTCAAAATGCAGATTTTAGTTACAAATTACAATAATGCTTTTCCTTTACCCCCACTGTGCTTCCTTCTCTAATGCACTGTGATTCTCATTAGATGTTCTTCAATTGGAAAAGAATAAATTCTATTATCACAGGATAATAAGCAGATTAAAATACATACATAAAAATAAGATGGGATGGAAAAACTGCTTTTAACATGGTCAAGGTCCTGGGTTAAATCACAAAAATTAAGTTTTGAAAAAAGTATACATTTATGTATTTGAGACCACAACACACAAACTAACTTAAACATAATGCTCCATTTCTTAACTGACATGAAAATGCTGAGGATGGGACTGGGGAGATGGCTCGATGGGTAAAGAGAATCTCTAGAACCCGTGTGAAAGCTAGACATACTGTAAGAGCACCTGTAATCCCAGCATTCCGACAAGGAGACAGGCAGAGGATATAGGATGATCTCCAATAGTCCATAGGCCAGCATGCCTGGCATACACAGGGGGTGGGAGGGACTCTCTGCTTTAAGCAAGGTGAGGACCAACATTGTCTTTTGACCTCACATTTGTGCCAGTGCACTAGTACTCATACATGAATAAGCACACACAGATGTAGGGGGTGGTTCTGATGCTAAGGTCCTATTCCCTAGTTGATTCTTGATTCATCAATAAAGATGCCAGGAGCCAATTTCTCAGTGGAGAAAAGAGGTGGGACTTCTGGGTCCCCACAGGGGGTCTAAGGGATGCAGGAAGAGAAAGGGAGTTTTCTCCATGCTTTACAGAGAGAAAAGGTGACCAGCCATGTGAGATCTCAGGTGGATTGGCCATAGGCTGCTTCCCTAGGCAGGAGATTAGAAATGCAACTAAAGCTGAGGGCCGTTTTGGATTGCTGAACAAGTTGAAGTTAGCTGAGCAACTAAAGTTGAGGGCAGATTTACAGTGCTGAGCTAAGAATATTGGGAAGGGCACACTAGCCACAGGAGATTAGAAGCCCCAGCAATTGAGCCAATAAGGCAGGTTGAAAAATAAGCTTGTGCGTGTGTGTGTGTGTGTGTGTGTGTGTGTGTGTGTGTGTGTGTATCTTTTACCCACGGATCTGAGGGAACCTATAGGGAGCTGGTAGCATGGTCCACTAAGAGCTTAAAGCAAGGTAGCAAAAACTACATGCTACACAAAGATGTTGGAGTTCCAGAATAGTGTAAAAAAGACCAAAGCCCTACTGACTGACAAGTGAGCAAAACACCAGAATGGCAATAGATGATATGAACAGACCAAAATGTGGGGCCTTGCCAGCTCTACTGTCCCTAAATTAAAAAGTAGACATAGGGGTTAAGGAAGGGAGGGTCAAGCCAGCTAAAAGGTTTCAACAAAGATGACTTGAAAAGGAGAACTCATGAGGAAGAGCAGAGTGGGCATGTTTTACTTGTAAGAGATATTGCTAACCCATTGACAGATCTGCAGTCACATTGACACATAGTACACACCAGCCAGAGTGCTCACTGCTCTGAGCAAATGCCACCCACTTAGTTACATCACCCATTCCTTCTCTCAGGCATCATAGAAAACAAGATAGGTTTCATCCTTACATTTTCAGTGACCAGACACCAAGTATCTTTACAGAGTGCTAAACCCAGGAAATCTACCAACAGCAAGTGTGCCTCGCAGAGCAAAACATCCATACAGAGGGGTTCAGAGCTGGTTCGGATCTTAAAATGCTTGCCAAACTAGAATGCAGACTTGAGTTTGATTCTTAGAAGCCACATAAAATCCAGGGAGCCAGTGACCTATGTGTGTAACCTCACTATTGGGAAGGTGGAGACAGGAAAATCTCTGGGAATTCTGGCTAGCTGACCTAGGTGACATTGGTGAGCTTGAGGTCAGTGAGAGAGTCCTATCTCAAATATAAACAAACAAATAAAGAGCAGCTGTGGTTGAAAAAGATGCCCGACATCAACCTCCACCCTCTGCAATACACCCACATGTACATGTGCAAACAGAAATATGCATACATACACAAAAATATACATAATGTCTCAGGAAAGGGAATGTGATACTATTTTAATAAACAAAAAAAATCTTGCTAGAAAGATTGTGCAGTGATCACAAATAGCTTCTACACAAATCACAGAAGATAATGTTGAAGACTCCCAAACTGACAGATACTGTGTTACCTGGGACAAGTAGGACTTTATACCTGAAGGGACTCATTCCAGCTGCATGTGGCTAAGGACTAAGAGAAGTAAAGAAGGTTGAAATCGTTTTCCATATTTAAAGGGATCCCAGGATGCTCCAATTCCAACCACTGCAGGAAGAAGTTGGTTGGCATACACTTCTTTCTGGCAATATAAAATCCATTTGGTTCACTTTTAGATGAGATGAGAAATATGGATTTTTATTTCTGATTGATGTAGGATTTATGCACCTCATTTAAACTTCCTATGAATCAGCCAAGACCACACACTGATATCCTACAATTCTATTCAGAGTTCTATAACAGTGAGAGTTTCCAAAGGAATGCATTCTAATGACCATTCACTGACATTTCTCTAAACGAATCCTTGAAATAACATGCATACCTTGCTGGATCTCTAGGTTATATGATTATAAAAATACAGCAAAATAAAAATGTCAACTTTGCTAATTTAAATATATATTCTATGAAGTATTAGACATTAAGTTATCTCTCATACACAATTATCTATTTGAAAGAAACAAAAAGCTGTATATTGTTTTAAATCTTACCAAGATCCTGTTACCAGGATTTCCAGTTGGTTTCAGTCTTTCTCTAACACATTTAAAATATCATGACCTTGTTTGAGATTATATTAGATAATATATAAAAGTAAAGAATATTCATTTCTAAGTCTTGGTAAAATATTATTTTAGGATATTGCTCAAATACTGACATAATCTATTTTACCACTGTCTGGTTATGATTATACAGTCATGAGTAATTTTGTTGCTTTTCATTAAAAACTTACATTGTGGCTACAGAGATGGCTCATCTGCTAAAAAGCACCTGCTATTCTTTCCCAGGACCCAAGGTAGGTTTCTAGGACTGACACTGTGTAGCTCATAACTGCTTTCACTCTAGCTTCAAGGGATCCAACATCTTCCTCTGATCTCCATGAGCACCTCACTCATGTACACATACACATATGTACGTAATCAAAATAAAAATTATGTAAAAAGGCTTACACATTTATGCTTTCAAAAATCCCAAAATTAAATCCAACCACTTTCTAACCTGACTGTGTATATCACATTCTATACTGAACATAGATGTACAAAGCAATGAATATCTAAATGGAGAACATAGACACAAGCATGAACATTTAAAAGAAAACATACTGAATGAAGGAAATTGCTTAGGAATGTTTTGGAAAGTGATTAACTGGTAAAGAAGGTAACTGAGGTTCCTGAGACTTGAGACTTCAGGGTACTAGGAAGTCTTTCTTACCCATAAGCTAAGGTAAGAACATGTTCATAATCATCTAGTGAGCAGCCAGTGATTAGCCAATGACCATCCAGTGAGTAGCCAGTGATTAGCCAATGATCATCCAGTGAGCAGCCAATAGGCAGCCAGTAGCCAGTAACCAACCAGTAATGAGCCAAGAACCATCCAGTAACAGGCCACCTCAAACTCCTGTGGCAATAACTCTCCTCCCATGGTGGGTCATATCCCTTTCAACTGCTCAATGAAACAAATGATCACTCCCTTAACTGAGGCTTCAACCTAATAGAATGACTAAAAGAAAGAAACATTTGCTTTCTTGAAGGACACTCAAACAACCAGGGTAAGGAGAGAAACAGAAGTGATTGCTACAAAGCATTGAACCATTACTATACTATAACTTCAAATAATTTTACAACAAAAAGTTTATCACATGATGGAAAAATCAACACATGATGCTGAAATACCCTTCAGGGTTATTTACCTGTGTCATGTAACAAATGCACAAGAGTGATATTGGCTTCCTTACTACATAGGATTGTGATGTTCATTTCACACATGGTGGGAGTATCAAGTTCTCTTGATCACTTTTAAATGATCCAGAGCCCCTGTGACATAAAATCCATTCACAGATACAATTGCTAACCATATCACATTGAGGATGAGATTCCAGCATACAGATTTGTAGAGGACAAACACAAATTCAGACCCCAAAGCCACACTTCTTTAAAATGTCAGAGTGCATTGCTAAATGCTACTTACCTTAAAGTCAGGACTTTGTATGAAGTTCTCCTGATGGCTTCTTGACATCACAGTAGTCCTCATGTATGAGGTACCTACATGCAAAGACCTCCAGTGGATGCTGAAACACTGGACACTGTACAAATTGTGGTGATTTCCTATATACTAACCCATGATAGAGTTTAATCTAGAAAGAAAGCACAGTGTATACTGAGATTGACAACAACTAATGATCTATTAGATTTGTGCAGATTTTGTTGTTATTGTTTGCTTGTTTTGGTCAACTTGACATAAGCTAGAGTCATCTAAAAAGATGAAATGACATCTTTGAAAGATCTTTCTTGAGAAAGATTGCCCTATAGGCAAGCCTATGGGGCATTTTCTTAATTAATAATTAATGTGGGAGGGCCCAACCCAGTGGTGCCACCTCTGGGCAGGTGGTCATGGATGCTATAAAAAAGCAAGATGACATACCAATGGGGAGCAAGCCAATAAATAGCACTCCTCCATGGCCTCTGCTTCAGTTCCTACCTCCTGGTTCCTGTCTTGAAGGGTTATAACCTGAGGGTAGTTGTAAGCTGAAATAAACTCTTTAATCCGAAGTTGCTGTTGGTGATGGTGTTTTATCACATCAATACAAACCCTAACTAAGACAAATCGTAAGATAGTATATTTATAGCAATACTGTAAAAAGAAGTGATATCACTCTACCACTTTCTCAGAATATCTTATCCTCCTATACCCCACCTTTGCAAATGGCAAAGGTGATGGAAATTACAGTGGGATAGCAAAAACAGCTCAATCTCCTTTGACTTCTTTGTCATGTTCATGAATCAAAAACTAATTCCTACCATAGGTAACTTTACCTTATGAATTTTCCACATTTTAATCTTTTCACTTAGCAGGAAATAATTTTTTCTGTTTGATGCATACAAACAGCCAGAGCCACTGTTTCTGCAAGTTGACACCATTCTTAAAGAACATCATGGTTCCTTGAACAGAAGCTCTGGCATGCAGAGACAACCGTCTGATCACTGGGACATCTTTGAATAGGTGAATGGATCACATCCTGACCTGCGGGACAGATGGGTCACCTATGTCTCAAATAGGATGGAGCAGGTAGGGGGCAGATAATATCACAGTATTTACAATAACATGGAATTCTAAGCTTGTGTATATTTCTGGGATTTTCTATGTAATATTTTTATATCACAAGAGAGAGGGGAGATGGATCTGAGAGGAATATAGCCTGTAAGCAAAAACTGGTGTGACTGAGCTCTGTAGAGTCCAGCTGTGTAGAGTAGGGATGTGCTGTACTATTTTTGCCATTCTATGAGGGTAGTTTTCCTTAAAACTAGATAATTGATGAATCTGCTTTACAGGTACCACTGTCAGCATGTTATAAAGTCCCACCCCTGCCTCCTCCACTTTCCAAAAACATCTGATTTCAGAGACCTCTGATTACACCTTTCCAGAAACTTCCACATGAAATACCACACTTCTAGCCAGAAAAATGATTCCTTTGTGTTTGCTTTGTTATTATAACCACAAGGAAAGAAGTTATATCTTACATTCTCTCAAGATGCTTGTGCATGTTAGCCTTTCTGGCAACACATAAAGAGAGTGTTAAGCAGCCCAGTAGAGGTCAGTTAATTGTCATGTAGAGAAGCAAGAAGATCAAGAAATTCCCTGGGAATTATCAAGAGGAGACCAGTACGTCCATGGCAACTTTCTGCAACCCTGAGACCTTAAGACAGAGTGGTCTTGGGTTTGTTTTTTTGTTTGTTTGTTTGTTTTGCTTTGTTTTGTTTTGTTTTGTTTTTGTTTGTTTTTGTTTTTTTGTAGTATTGCTTGGTGACACATACTCTTGCTTCTTTACTTTTTAACCAGGGCACAAATAAACGTGTATTCCATATTTGTCTCAATAAAGGAAACTATCACATCCTATTTATTGCACCTTATAGTAAGATTTCTATGAGCTAGAATATCCCTGAAATACTCCTGGTAGAATTGGTTAAGAAAATTTCAAAAAACTATGTGGGATGTGTGCTATTATCCACACTACTGTATCTGAGATGTACTGTGTATCTTAGGTCCTTGGCCTTGATTGCAAGATGTTTTAGTCTAGGGTTCCCCTGTGAGAAAAGACTTCTGGAATATAAACATATCGATGGGAATGCAAAAGTATTTTCAGTTACTAATTGCTGCAATCAAGGCAAAGCTCATAACCATTAGCTTTGATATAGTATAAACAGAAATAATAAGTTGATTAATCATCTGCAGAGGTATTAGACTACATGCAACCCTTCAGAGCTCAAGATCTAAGCTGGGCTGTGACCTGAAATAAGCTAATGGCTGTTTTCCTACTCTTATCATTCATTTGCTTATAAGGAAGTTGCTTTACAAAGGATGTTAGAGATGGACAGGGAGCCTAGAAGAAGAAGCATCACAGATAATTTCCCACATGGGAGACAGAAACAACAGTGACTGGACTATCTGCAAACTCTTGGAACATGATCACTGCATTCAGAACCAAAATCATAGTGGAAAACCACTAAAATCCTCTGAAAGAGGCAAAGTGAATATTCATAAGTACTTTTACATACAGTGAGCTCAAGTGCACCTTCAGATAAATTAGAGTATAGATTTAAACCTCTCGAAGTGACAGAAGTCTATGCTCAATGTGACATGGCAGGAGAATGAACTATGACTAGTGTTGACTAAAGAGATGACTATGAATTCCCTGGTTAACTTAGAAGTGACAATTTAGGAAAAAAACACAGCACACACACACACACACACATACACACACTTTTACCAGCTGATGAATAAGTCCATGAAACACAGTGAAACTGCAGGCTTGGAGGATGGGAATTAGGAAGCTGAACTCACTAAATCTGGCTTGAGGAGATCTGTCAGTGGAAAGTTAAGAGCTCCTTCTGGCTGAGTGGACAAGAAGAATGGAAGGGAAGCCAGTACCAAGGAAAGAACATTTGACTTCATCACTGAGTTTTCTAGAAATCACCAAGTTTGCATTTTCTGTTTTATGTGATCTCAACTTCAGTGTCACCTATGTATGACAGAGAAGTTGTACCCCTGAATCTCCATAATACAGTTAACTATACAGCACCTTCACAGGGACAACATCAGTGGATGACCAACATGGCGGTTGGATTTCACAAAGCCCACACTTAACTGAGGAAATACAGGTCAGAGGTAACTAAGGTAACTAGTGGCTTAGAATATTGAGTGAAGAAGAATCAGTCTGCTCGGGAGATGAGTCCTCTGATAGGCTATCCAGTCTCAAGCAGTCAGCCCTTAGGGCATACAAGCATGTACACACACACACACACACACACACACACACACACGTACACACATACACAAAGGCACACAGCACTGAACTCAATAGGTAATGTGTGTTTGTGTATGTCTGTGTCTGTGTGTAACAATCATAATAATTAAAGAATACAAAGGCACAAATTTTCAGAGAACATGGGAGGAATTAGAGGGAGGAAAGGTAGGGGTAAATGATATAAATACAGACTACAGTACTCAGATATAATTGATAAAAAAAATAACGTTTTAGAATTTATAAAATGTGGGACTGTTTCCATTCTTTAGGGCTGAGGTAAAAAGAGAATTTAAATGAAAAAAGAATCAAGACACAGGAACACATGGACACAAGCAGATACTTGTATAGGTTTTGTAAAATATAACACATTAGTGTGGTGTGTTATACACAGGTTTTCTAAATCTGTCATCTTAAACTGACATAATGTTCATTAAGACTTACTCTAATATGTGCTTCTATATACCAATCATGGTGCTGAGCACTTTAGATACACCACCTCATTTTATTATAAAACTTCAGGTTATAAAAAATTTTTTTAACCAGATATAGTTTTTAGATAAGAGCTGGGTCCGAGAAGTATATTAAGGTGTAGGCTGTCTGACATCCCGAAGTGGCTTGACTGGAAGTCAGGATATCCGAGGGACTCTGGACCCATTCTCTAATCTCTAGATGGACATTTTCTAAACATGATATGCCTTCTGCTCACTTCACTCCGATCTATTTTTTTTATGCTGAATGTGACCCATTAAACTAATTTCCCTCTAATTTGATTCACTGAGAGTTCCTGCCGGTGGCAATAGGCTTAATTAAAGAGCCATTCAGCATTTAGGAAATGCTTTTATGTATCGTTATCTCATTTTATTTTTGCACCACCATTTTGAAGTCCATGGGGAAGATAGAAGGATAAAGGTGGAAAGGCATGACCAGGGTCTCCCAGCTAGTACATTACAGAATTAGATCCAACGCCCAGGCTATGGCTTGTACTCAAAAACTGCTCAGTGTCTAATACTTGCACATAGATGCAAGACATGTACTCCCTTTCCTGGGCTATTACACAGGGTCCAGCTCATTCTGTGCAGTGCAAGTGTCCAGTCACATCACAGCTGCCAGACCAACCAACCCTGTATAGTCAGTGTGACATAAAACCTCACCTCTACTTAAGAACTAGCAACTATTTCAGGCATTGAAAACACCTAAAAACCACTCAAGCTTGCTCACAGACACATAGACAAATACATGCAGAAATGCAAAAATCATGCACACACTCCCACGTGCTTACACACGTGTGTACCCACACATGTGCACACACACAGACATTCAGACTTTTATTTTATTGTAATATTTTGCACTTGGTGAAACTCTATGATTTATTTTCAGTGGATAAATTCTGGGATTACTGAGCTGAAAACTAATCTGATGCCTTGGAGGGGCTAAGTGTCTTAGAGTGGGAAAGACTGAGATGGAACATAGAGCCTGGGAGCAATGCCTTCCGTGTTGCAGACAACATATGAACTATACTTACCATCACAGCACAAGGCATGCAGGACCATCCCCCATGAACTCCAGAGAGAACAGACAGCTAAATAAATTCAACTTACTTTTCCATATTCCTTCCTTCACAAATATCATGTGTTTTCCTAAATCTTCCAAGGGGCTATCAGGCCCCACTTGCTCACATGCCATGCATATGTGGCTTCTATATTTAGCAGACAAATGTCTCAAAGGACTAGGCTGGAGGGCTGCATGGTGAAAGGCTGCCTGGAACACCAGAGTCCCTGGGTTCCCTGAGGGACCATTTTTTATTGTTTCCTCTCCACTTGTGCTCAGGACAAGCTGGAGCTGTGCAAGCTCCTCCCCACCTGGAAGGTGTTTTCCTTGCTCTCAGTCACACTCCCTTTCTTTGCTCCTGTTCCACTGCAAACTTCCTCACTGACAAGCATGGCACTTGCCTACCCTTCACCCTGTGCTCTGTCTGTACTGTGCTCTTCACATTTGACACTTGAAGGTAAGATGAAGTGGACCAGAGTCTGGTCCCTTTCATTATTCATGCTAAAGCCTGTTCCCACCTTGCAGTGGCTCCCACAGAAAGGAGTTTTGCAAGAAATGAATGGGGTCATACTGTGTGCACACTGCAGTAATAAAAGTTGGGGCTTTAATTCCATTTACAGTGCCTGGTTTTGTTGTACTTCCGTTTAGATCCACCTTCCTAGATCTCAAGCAAAGACCTTATTAATATGCACTTTAAGGGGGAAAGCTCAAGGAACTGGACCTATTTCTCTGAGTCTGCTTTAGATTTTAAAGGAAAACACCTGGTTCTGTGCACTCCTTCTGAACACAAGAGGTATTCGAAGCAAAGGTTGGTCCTCACATCCCTCATTCTTTCTGCAAACATTTCCTTGTAACAAACCAATTTTTATCTAAACTTTGCAATTCTCTCCAACCCAGAGGTCCTTTTCCTATTTTTTCTCTCACACAAAACCAACTTAGATTTCTCTGTTAGTGGGTCAGTAACTCTTTTGACTGATGAAAGATACAAAATTAAGACATCTGAACTGGAGTCCCAGGGTCTGGAAGCAAGCATCGTTCAAGTAATAAAACTAGCTAGGACAACCCCCAAACCCTCCTCATCTATTCCAGGTAATAATAATTTCTTTGCTCTTATTTATTAAATGTGTTCATTTTGGTTTTGGTCAAAATGGGAACCCGTTATTTTTGGTTATGTTAGTATTTGCCCAACATTTTAAAGGGTATTTTAGGAGGGCGTGTCATTAAAATACTTGATTTTCTTTGGGGGAAGAAGCTGTGGACTTCTTGGTGCCAGGTTCTAATTCATCTCTGTCTATGTCACAATCTCAGAGCTTAGCAGAATGCATGTCTTTTAGCAAATGAATAAATAAATGACCATTGCACAATAATAATGCTGTTTTGTCCCCTCAACACAGCCTAGAGTCGTGTGAAAGGTATCTTCTAGATCAGAATTGGCCTGTAAGCATGTCTGTGCGGGGTTGTCTTGATTGGAACTTGATAGAAGAAGGTCTAACCCAGTCTAAGTGGTGCCATTCCCTGGCAGACGGTCCTGAGCTATAAGAAAGCTAACTATGCATAAATTTGAGTGATCTAAAAACAGTTTTCCTCCACGGTTTCCCCTTCAAGTCCCTGCTTGGGTTCATGTCTCTACTTCTTCCAATGATGGACTCTCTGTAAACTGAAATAAGCCTGTTTTATTCCCTAAATTGATTTTGGTCCTAGGATTTGTTACAGAAGTAGAAAATAAAATAGAATAGGGCTTACTTCCAAAACAGTGTCCTTCTCAGACAAAGCAGGTGTTCAGATTATGTTTGTGAAGTCTATGTATCTTCATAGAAATGGACATCTCTAAGGATGCTCAGTTCAACCTTATGGCCAAAGAAGGAAAGATGGAACACACCATTGTGATACATTTAGAAGTTAATGCTGTGACTCTTCACCAAATGTCCCAATAGTGGCTTGTGCATTGGAGGTTTGTAAACCTTTAAAGTATGAATCTTAGTAAGAGGAGGTTAGATCATTTGCAATGTAGCCTTAAAGCAGCTATTGGGCCCTTGGGCCCTTCTCTATTTTCCTCCCTGGCATCCAATACCTCCCATTGTGAAGAGCTGCATTAGGCAATAGGGAGACAGTCCATGGACTAAAACTTCTGCAACTCTGAACCAAATTAGACTTTCTTCCTTAAAACTTAATTATCACATTTATTTCATCACAATTCCAGGAAGCTTAGCAACACACTATACAGTGCCTAGTGTAAAATGATTAACAATAATTCAAAGTGTAATAGAATTATTCCTTGTGTTAAAATACATACTATACTATTAATATATATTCATAGGAACTTGAAATGTTTGTGTTATTAGGGATTGAACCCAGGACATCAACTATCCTAGACAAGCACACTACCAGTGAACTAGATTCTTAATGCTTTTGTGTTAAGAAAAGCTGAGTGTGTGGAGTCATATATGTATGTGCTATATATGTTCTAGTGTACATGAGCTTGAGGGTCCATGTGTGTGAACATGGATAATCCTAATCACTCATTTTGACCTTAGTTTTTTATAGCTAGATCTCTCAATGAACATAGAATGACCTATTCAGCAAGGCTGACTGTCCCGTGAATGCTAGGGATCTGCTTGTTCATGCTTTGTAGGACAGATGGATGCCACACACCTGGCTTTTTACTTGCATTCTAGAAATCTAAAACCAGGTTCTTACACTTGTTCACTGAACCTTTTACAGACTGAGCCGTTTCCTTGACCTCCAAAACATGAATTAACTAAAGAAAAAACAAACAAACAAACAAAATAAAAACAACAAAGAACAGTTGCAGCAATCTGGATTTAGCCCTCATCTGTTAAGGTCAGTGATAACTCTCTTCTTCAGAGAAATTCACCCAAATTCAGTTCCTCATTATATCCACTCCTGGTGCCACTCATCTCTCCTCTACTGTATGTACTTCATGATCATTGCATAACAAGAATTCTTCTAACAAAAGAGTCCGTACTCCACCAGGGAACATAATATCTTATCTTAGCTCCAGTAAACAGCCCTGCCACCAGCTGCTTCAACACTTATCCTTTGTGCTGCAATCTCTGTACTCAGCACTCCTAGCCCCAGATTCTCTGTGATGACCTTCCCTAGAGTGTCATAGCATTGATGAACTCATTTAACGCTTTCTTTTGATGAAATCTATTTACTACATAACTCAGACAGTGCCTGTATCCATTGGCTCCACATTTGCAGGCTCCACCAACAGCAGGTCAAAAAAATCAGGAACAAAACCTGTATTAGTGCTGAAGTTAAAGCAGTATTTTTCCTGCCATGGTTTCCTAATGATGTCAGACAATATCTCTTTAGTATTTACATTAGAAAGCAGAAAATGACTTCAATTACACAGGAAAGTATTAAATCCAAATACATAACATTGTGCAGAAGGAGACTGGCCACCTGAATTTGGTATCATCAGGCACCCTTGTGGGCACAGAAGGTTGACTTGAGGAGCAAATCGTACCTGGTCCTTCACTCTCTCCTCTTCTCATTAATTTTCTCCAGCTTCAAAACATGAAGCAAAAATAAGCTCAGCATAGTATTTCTGCTTAATAGAATAACATAGTGACTTATAATCGCTGCATTCTTGACTTTCACTGATATGTAAACAATGTTCCATTTCATTGTGTTCAAAGCAACAAAGTAGTGTAAAGAAAGATTCCAACTTAGGGGCTAGGGGAACGGAGTTCTGAGGCTAGTCCCTGGGTCCTTTGCTAGACATGGGTTTGGAAAATACTTTTGTTGTTCAGTACCAGATTTCCTTGTAACTTGTGAGCATGGCTGTCTGCTTACAGGCAGCTTATGGGAAAACATGAGCTGAAAGATCTGACAAAAGCTTCCAGAACTTCTTTAGAGCACTATTCAAATACAAAGTCATATTATTGTGGCAGCATTTTAAAAGAAGGGAAGTATAAGCCTTGTTCTGTCCAGAGTACAGAAATTTCTTCTAAAATGCAGGATCCATGCAAACAAAGGAACAGAAATACTTAATAGTCTAAAGAAATGAAAACATCAGGTTTCATGTTGAACAAACAGAAGGAGGTTTTGTCTTTAAACACTCTGTCACCTGCATTTTCTTGGTTTTCATAAACCCTGTTATCAAGGAACATGCAGTGCATGTGTCTCTGCCTTCCTCCATCCTTGCATGCTCTTCAGTGACAAGGCATTTATGAGCACAAGTCCCTGTATGTCTTTTCCATGCCCCCCTCCACTCCACCTCTGGTATCATATGTATCTCTTCATTGTGGTCCTTTCCATGTTTTTTTTCTGTAATACAGCCTGTTCTTCTGTTATAGTTTTCTTTGATATTTGTTGAGAGAGAGAGAGAGAGAGAGAGAGAGAGAGAGAGAGAGAGAGAGAG
>JADRCH010000044.1:749170-791226 GCA_019843965.1 Rhynchomys soricoides | reverse complement strand
AGAGAGAGAGAGAGAGAGAGAGAGAGAGAGAGAGAGAGAGAGAGAGAAAGCACACATATGCACATGATAGAATGACGGATGAGTGGGGGTGTATTATGCCATGGAACATGTATGGTGATCAAAGGATAGCTTTGTGGAATCAGCTTTCTCCTTCCACATTTACAAGGGTTCCTGAGTTTGGACTCAGATCACTAGACTTACACAGCAAATGCCTTTAGCAGCTGAACTATCTCTCTGGTTTCTTTCTATATGTTTTAGCAATTTGATACTATAAGTAATTCTCATGATGATATTTCCAGACCCTCATTGCCCTGCCAACCAGTCTATTCCTAGAGATAGCCAACTCTTCTGCCTCCAAGATCAAGGAATATATTTGCCCTTCACAATTGGAATGGTCTTGTTGCTCTTCACACTACAGCTGTGAGCACACCAAAGCTTTCTGGGTCAAATCTTCAATTAGTTCCATAGCTTTGTGGTCTGCATTCTTAGGTCACAGTTGTCCCTTCAAGGCATCTAGTCTGCTAGATAAGCAGAACACTTGCCTCCCCTATCAGAGATGCAGCCTAAGGAACTGCAATATCTTGTCTAGATACCCTTAGATTTCTTTGAATCCACAGGGAAGATAAATTTGCAGAAATCTTTCAGAATTCTTCCTGAAAACAGAAATGCCAGAGCCAATCCTTCTTTGTATAGCTCCCAACAGATCTCAGAACTGATAAGAACCCAGAACTAGAACCCTCTATCTGTGTGTCTAACATTCTCTGTATGTTTGTCTGTCTGTCTCACCCTCTCTTAAGCAGGTACAATTGATTGGTGTTTAATCACTCCTTCCTTTGGAAACATCAAGATTCATGAAGATCTATAAACTATCATCACATGCCCTTCAATATCATAACACCTTAACTGATTGTCACACCAACCTTATTGACCTTTGTAGTAACTGCATCCTCTTTGCTTCTGATACTCAGATAGTACTGTAGGTATGTCCCATTTGGGGTTGGGAATCTAGTCGAATCTCTCTAATATTGAGGTCTTCTGCTTCATCAACTGTTCCTTATGAGGAGATATGTAGAATATAGAAGGCACTGATCCTGGCTGTGTCCTATAGATCAGATTCTGAGATAGACAGATTGTACAGTATCAATTCACATGAAAATTGGTCAGATAAAATTATCTAGGGATAAACAAAAGAACCAAACATGGAACAGACATATACAACCTCAGGTACATTTTACACAGCTGGCTATAAATGTAACTGGGTATGCAGACTTCAGAGATACGCCTTGGAGAAATGGTACATATGCAGAGTGCATCAGAGATGTAACCATACCAGCAGTGGCCTCAACTTCATATAAGCCAAGACTTTGTCTGTCTCAGATCCCAATCAGGTTGCAGGTGAATCAATGTGAACACTCCCTGGGGAAATGTATTATCTGAGAAGCCATTGAGAAGGGTCAGCGTATTTTTGCAGGAATGAGACTGAGAACATTCAACAGTTTTGTTGAACCAGTCTGGGCTCTTGAAGGAATAGCCACTGTCATAGCATTAGGAACAAGAGAGAGGTTCTCAGACAGAATGACACCAATGAGGTGTTTGATCAAGGCAGGTTTATAAATGACATCAGAATGCCACCATTGGTCTATCTTGCAGCTGAGGCTAAGAAAAGATCTATTGTCCCTGTAGCATCACAATGTATTAGAAAAATAGACACCAAAGGTATGGCAGTTTTTAAAACACAATTTTGTAAGAGCATTATTCTCATGAATTTTTCACTTTATAATCTGAAATTTCCATTGGATTCAGGTAGAGTGAAACACAGAGAGAAAGAGAGAAAGAGAGAGCATAAGACCACGCCTCAGCTGCTGAGGTCACCACCGAACTCACACTCAGCCTTCTTGCTGGATGCAAGGATTAGTTTGTACCTTCTCACATTTGTCAGTCCCTCAGGGAACTATTCCATAAACCCATGCCTACAGGTGTGTCAGGCCTGGGAAGTGCCCTCCTAAGTCCTTCTCCAGTCCTGTCCTTCCCTTCTGTGTTTTCAGAGACAAATAGTTAAAACGCTCACCTCTCAGAGGCTGTATGAGAATGACAATTTGCTGAGCAATCCTTTTGAATCTAAGTCAAAGTCTGTTGAAGGAATCTTGAATCCCTCCTCTTCCCTGTCTCATATAGCACCTTATGACCCTGGAAATGAAAGCCACCTCACAAGAAAAGAACAGTTGGGCAAACTAAGTGAGTGACAGATAAACCCTGGGTGACCTTTTTCAGAAATTCAGATAACAAACAAAAGCCCCTGGTTCCAGTTAGAAATATAGTTTCATTCTGAAGATTCCCCACAACTACAACTGCCTACTCTTCCTACTTGACTTTTGAGTTGCCAATATCCCTCACTAGGCAGTGGTCCTCACCTGAGCAGAACATTGTCATCACCTACAGAGATATGATTCTATAGGTGCCTAGACCTGGGACTGGAGGAAGAGACATGGAGTTAAGGGACATAGAAGACATTCAGTGTCTGTCCTAGTTAGCTTCTCCGATTTAAAACACTGGCTAAAACCAACTTGGGAATGAAATGGCTTACTTGGATTATACTTCTAAATCATAGTCCATCATTGAAGGTAACCAAGGCAGGATCAGGCAGGAGCCAAAGCAGAGCCACCATGCAGAGTGCAATGAACTTGGTCCTCCGACTTCAGTTTTAATCAAAATCTGTTTCAGTTGGTTTTCCTCCTCTTTCTCTCCATTCTTTGTCCTCATTTCCCTCAACTTCTTTCTATCCTTCCACCCACCCTTCATAACCTCCTTTATGATTTCCTGTTTTATTGCCTAGTTCCCCCCCACCCCATTTCAGCACCTCCTTTTCCACTCTTGGGTTTTTCCATCCAGTTTCATCCTCTATACTCATATTCTTTCTCTGCTTAGTTTTTTCTTTGTGAGGATGTCTTGTTCAACGGCAAAAAACAAGTACAGTATAGCTTTAGTAAGTGTCACTGATGGTCAAAGAGTAAGTGAGTTTCATCCATGTCAGAGTCATATAAATGTTACTGAAATATGGAATGTATAAGTGTCTCTCACTGGCACAAAGGATAATGGCAAATAAAGAAGGCATGTCTTGAGGTTCCTGGAAAGAGGCAGGAGGATAGATGTCATCGAGAGATAGAGACTGGAAAAAGAAAATGGAAAACACACACACACACACACACACACACACACACACACACACACTACATATGGAAGAATAGGCTATCTTCTCTCCTTAGGCAGAAATATAAGCCTCCTTGAAGACACACATCCTTGCTCTCTTGTTTCACCAGCTTGGACAAATACAAATAGAAAATCCTCTATTTTTCAGCAAGCCTTAGTTTCTTCACCTGTGTCTTTTTTACGGGCCCAGGGGACTGCTCTATATCACTACACGAAGCCTGCTTCACAGAGAACATCCCAAGCATGGCCAATCACTTAAGTACTTCTAATAAGCCTTTGTTAACCTCCAATGTTGACTACTTTTCCAAGAACAGGAACTGTGACAGCTTCATTAATTGACTGTCCTAAGAGTCTAGTCTGACTAATGCTTTGTAGTACATATTTGTTTAAGAATGATCAGATCAGAGTTGAAAAGTGGGAGAAGGGTACTCTAAACCAGAGACTTCTAAGATACCAGAGTATAAGAAGAGGGAAAGAATCTACAGTTTTGAGTGACTGGACCCAGGGAGCTAATAAGCGACAATTAGGCTAAAATTTATTCAGACTTAGCAACAAAGACTTTAAAGGAGCTGTAAAGGAGGGTAATTGCTCTATTAAAGGCCTAATCTAAATACCCCCACCATTTGCCTTTGGCCTTAGAGAGGAAAAAGTGGCCTTGTAAAGAGGGAGATCTTGGGAAATTTTCATATTCAGGCAAAACTATGTCATCCATTCCTGATGTTGAGAGGAAAGAGTACATTCCTGTCTCCAAACAGGAAGTCAGTGCAGGCATGGACCTATGCATAGAAGCTAATGAAGGAAGAACTTATTTGAAAGGAAGGACCTGCTGAAATATTTGCATAGTTGGGAGATGAACTGTAAGCATCGCATTCATAGTAAAAAGCACCAAGAGAATGAGAACATAGATCTTTGCTTGTCTGTGCTCAGCTAGCTTCCTTCTCTCTTACGCTGTTCACGACATCGTGCCTAGGAAACAGTGCCACCCACAGTGGACTTGGTCTTCCCAAATCAACAAATCACCAAGCAATCCCCCAGAAGCATGCCCACAGACCAACCTGATCTATTCAATTTGTCATTAAGGCTACTCTCCTAGATGATTCTAGGTTGTGTCAAGTTCACAATTAAAACCAACTGCCTAGCATCCATGAATCATAGAAAGATGATAAATACTCAGGGGGGAATCTGGTTGTGTACTGAATGTGTGAAGATTTCCTTTCTTGTTATTACTATCTGATAAATACAGTATAACAACTATTTTATAGTATATTGAAAGTATTGGGTGTTACAAGTGATCTAGGGATTGATTAAATCTTGTGCAAAGACTTAGGTAGGTTCTATGAAAACATAACACTTTTATATAAAATACTTAAACATGCAGATTTTGTTATCCACAGTAGGTTGAAGAACTCCAACCTCAGGGATGCTGATGGAAGACTATATGTCTATGTATCAATTCACCATTTTTTCCTATGCAAATAGATAACCAAATGAAGTCATCAAAAGCCTTAAATGAAGTCATCAACGGCCTTCCACCAAGGAACGATTCCCTTTACTACTGCCCGTAAAGATAGCCTTGAAGCTGGATCTGGAATGGTCTAGCAATGAATTAGGTGTTTTGAGTTGAACTATGACTCAAAAATGTCTATTAAAGTCCCATCAATTCAGAAACACGACCTTTGTCAACATAATTGTTAGGATGAGGTTAATATGTGCTATTCTAATGTGACAGCTGTCTTTAATGGAAGGGCAGGCTGAGCAAGTTAGTACCCAGAGACTAAGATTCCATTATCCTCATTCTAAACTCCCTAAGGTAATAATGCTTCCTCCACCTCTTTGGGAAACATGTCAGTAATAGCTTCTTGGGTTCCCCTTATAAATATCTCCTGGTTTCTATTCCTCCCTGGTTCCCTCCCTGAGATTCCTAACTTTCTCCTCAGTCCATTGAACTCCTGTCATCTCTTTCTTACCTTTAGTCACGTTGAAGTTCAAGATTCAGCAACAGGTACCAGAGAACCCATAAGAGTTCATAAGACAGCTTTACATGTCTCAGTAAATGTAGAAAACTCTTCCTCAAAGTGCATGTATGTCTGAATTATCCCAAAGTTACTTCCATATTCTGTCCCCCTATGACTAACACTGTGAGTTCGAATCCCAGTGATGCCACCCCCCAAAACAAAACAAAACAAATAAAACAAAAAATAAAACCAGCCAGGCTTCCAGCACCTATGTCACTTGGCCTAGTTTCCTCTCTCTGACAGGAAGACCAACACGTGAGATGGGTAGACATTACAATGTAATGTTCCTTTAAGTGACATTATTGAATGTTTTCAGGAAAGCCAAGACTCTTTCCTTCTGACAATTTGAAGTCTGCTTCCATCAACAGGAAGTATTCAGGGGAATTAGATTCTCACAGCTTCCAGACTCACTCTTCATATAGCAATAGATTAGCTCTAGGAGCCTGCTGCAGGACTTGACTTTGATGGAAGGACTTTAAATTCTGTGTGCTTAGGCTTTCCCCAGGTATCCGGTGTGTTCCATTAGACACTGAATCTGATGTACAGAGCATCCTTGGGCTTAAGCATACAATCTTCTTCAAAGACAATGTTAGAGCTCTCTGAATTATTTTGGTTGTTATTTTCTGTCCAAAATTCTTTAAATCCATCAAATAGAAAACCAACTCTGTAGATCCTGTGATCGCTATTACTCAATCACTTCACAATGTATGACAAGGGACTCATTCTCTCCAAGACTCACCTCAGTATTCTAGAACCTGATACCATAGCTACTCTGTGATATAGTTAAGGGGAGCTTTTATTGTAAACATGAGAAACAACAAAAGGTATCTGGAAGCAGAGAGAAAACAGTGGACTGAACATAGCCAGCAGAATTGGCATGAATAGGGTTATGTACAAGAGAGAAGAGCCTAGCAGGGAAGAGGCTAGAGAGAACACAGTGAGAGAAGTAGGAGCAGGGTGTGGAGTGGACAGATCGAGAAGAGCAAGGTTATAAGGAGAATGAGTAGCTTCCAGAAGGGAAGCCTGTGGGCTGGAGGGAGTGTAGGGAGGGGAGGAGGGGAGAAGAACTAGGATGCTAACAGGGACTTTGAGATGTGTAAGGGGAAACTGGTGCTTGTAATACTGAGGGAGCCTGGAGGCCAGCATGTGCTTTGATATGCTGATGGGCACCATAGCTAGCCATTAACTAAATCTTAAAATCTTTAGAAAATGATAAAAAAGTAAATAAAAATAAAATAATAAATCTTTAAGAAAGAGGAAGGGGGGATAGTATGATCCATCACAAATACTTTCCGAGAAAAAAATGCTAGTCCTGAGCATATGGGAAATTTTCAGATAAATTCCTTAGGCAGACCATGCTTGGGACAGTGCAAAAGACAGAGGAATACACATCTGCTAGCTCCTCTTACATGTTTATGTGATTATGTTTTCTTGATGGAAGTCTGTCCTTCCCACATTCCACTTGTGTTTCCTATGTCACTTAGCATGGCTCTCATCAAAGCAGGTCACTTACCAGGGACTGGAAATGGGAGAAGACAGAGAACTTACCATTGGACTTGCAGATGTGACCGTGACTGCCCAGTACATTCAGCCTCAGCAGTGGATTTAGGGTGGAGCAGTTGTCTAAGGATCAGAAGAGACCTGAGTCACTCACAGTCTGAGCCAATGTTCAGTGTCCTTCCATAACTGTAGAAGAGGTGGGGAGATTACAAAAAGAGACATTAATACCCGGTTCCATCGACTGCTACCATGTGATTTGATGCTGCTTCTCTGTCTCTGAGGAACCTCAGGAAGGTGTAAGCCATGAAACCACTACACTAGAATGAGACTGTGTAATGGGAGTCTTGGGCAATGGGAGGCACAGGGAAATTTTTCACGGAGGGAAGACCTGACTGACTGACTGATGCTAGAGTCTAGTCCTCCAGAAACCAGAATGCAAACATTGTGAAAACATGGGGCCATTTGAATTATGAGCTGCTGCAGAACTCTGTAGAGTCACTGAATACTGAAAAAAGGGAAGATTTGATCAGTCGTGGCTCAACCTTAAAGGGTAGATGATGCTGTCTACATACAGATCCCAGGTGGGACCACTATCTCCATTTGCTTGTGTCCCAGATCAGAGACTCGGTAAGCCCAGCCCACGCCATGGCTCAGCAGTGACATAAAAACTATTCTCACCTGAGTCCCAATTATACTAAAGCTATCATGAGAAAACTGATTCTGTAATATTCAAACCTTCCATTTCTATCTGAGGTTCCCGTTCTGATCCTCTGAGAATGTTGGCAATCAGATTTAAGTAAAGATTAAAGAAAAATGGAAAATAATTTGAGCCAATTATCTCTCTGGGCCCAATCATACCTCTCAGATCTCATTAAGCTTCTTATCATGCTGGCTAGTAATATAACTCTACCCACTGCCTGCCACACTGCTGGATTCGAATTAGCCGGTCATGTTCAAAGAATGGATCGTTACTTTATAAGTTTCATTAGTATAAATTACATAGTGTTGTAATTTATACTCTGGAAGCTGTTGCAGGTATCAGGAGAACAAATTTGATCAAAGTTGATTCTAAGTGAAGGAAAATATAGCACATTCAACACTACTTCCTCCGTAGAAGTGGCTTCCTCCGTAGAATTGACATCTTTAACGAACTTCATGGAAATGCTGACTTTATTTGTGAATGTAGCCAGGAAAAAAGACTTTGAGAGTTGGGATGTAGGCCATTGTGCTTTGAAATAGGAAGTTCATGCTTGTTCAAGCCCACTAGCTAGACATTAATGGCTTTCGTTTATTTTAGCACCATATCATACCTTCTATGATGTGAAGGCGCTTTCCTTGCTTGACTTTATTTCTCTGCATATTTGGTCCAGATATTGCAAGGCTTAAAAGGCTAAAGTACACCCCCATCTTTAATTATTTTTTCTCCCTTTATGGCCCACTTTTAAATAGACTGGACTGGGTGATGGAAGTTTAACTGCCCTGCTTATAAGACTTTACCCTTGGTGGCTCCTGCATCATTGCTGTCAGACTTGGAGTGATCTTTCTCTAAATCTGGGGTGAAAGGTTCAATTTTTTTAGTTAACCTTCATAATCTTACATTTCATACACATTCCTCATGGATGGATGGAGATGACTTTGCACTTATTTTTCTCATGGTGAGACTTTCTTGTGGAGGTTTTACATAGAAATGTCAGGGTGATAAACTCATGAACCTGAGTTTACTGCTGAAGGGGAGTGGGGGGTGGCATGAAGCCTTACCTCCCTCTGAGGCACTACTGGCAGCCAGTGATTGCTGGGAAAAGAGTTATCATTTCTGCCCAGTGGTGTCACCACTGGTAAGTTGCCCAATCTCAAGTATATAATAATCTTCCTCATTGCTCATGAAAGTACGCAAGCTGCAAAAAAATATATGTGAGAGGAGGAGAGGAATTGTTGGGAAGGACAAAGGCTTTAATAGACAGGGAGCAGGGTGACACTAGCTGTGCCCACTCGCCTCTATACTCAGGAGTCAGAAGGCCTGCTGTCCTGAGGAGTCTTCTGCAATATTGTTGCATGCCTCTAGTGACATAGACACAGTAGTGACACATCAGACATAGACTGATGACAAGAAAGCATATTGAAAACCATAGTATAGAGGAAAGCATACACGACCATGAAGACAGACCAGAACACCTGAATTGATGGCCATGAACACCTTCACGAAGTGTTCCTGTGCACATGTGTACCTGCATGCACACCAGTGAGCTTAAAAATCCTAGACTCTCACTACCCAGGAAAAATAAAGACCCAATTATAAAGTGTTCCCTTTATAAATAGCCTATCCTCTAAATGGGAAATAATATTAAGATGATACCATGGAAACATATGCCTAAGGAGGGTGGAGACATTTTATTTTCATACTGATAAAGTAAAAATAGCAAAAGCATCTGCCAGATGTAAATGGGTGATTTTAAAATAATAAACTGAGCAACTTGCCACTGCAAATTTGTATGTCTTTAAAAGATACATATGCTCTTCGAGATATATAAAACCTGAACAGGCAGAAAGGAAATGACACATACATGTTCAGAAAAGTCCATGGAGGTGGCAGGTATGATCTAGAAAAAAAATGTTCTCATGGATGCATGGCTTGGTACATTTAGAAAATGTTATTGAATTATAAAAACAAAAATAAAAGAGGCATACAAGACTGATTATATTGATTGTCACAGCTTGTAATCACAGTTACTATTCTGGAGGCTAAAAGAAGGGGATTTAAGTTCAAGACCAGCCTGGGCTACAGAATAAGATCAAGGCCAACCTGAGAAACCTAAAGAAACATTTCTGGATACAGTGGTAACATTCACAGTGCCTTAGGTTCAATCCCCAATACAAAGAAGAAAGAAGAAGAGGAGAGGAAGGAGGAGGAAGAGGATTGGGAGGAAGAGGAAGAAGGAGGAGAACCTCACAGTTTTAAAACATTCAGATTTTAACATCCTCCCAATGATTTTTTGGAAAGAATATAAATTAGTAAAGGCATAAAGGATTGGAAAACTGCTGTTAACCACAGTAACCAGTATACTGGACCCATCAACTACAGAGTCAATTGCATGTGCACTCAAATGATAGGATTCTGGAGATAGGTCATTTATACCCAGTAAAATTTAACAATTAAAATTAAACATGGTATACTCACAGAATATACCCCATAAGGGAATCAAAACAGCAACTTTAAAATTAAATTGAAAATATTAGTTCTACTTGTAAACATGATTGATTATAATACAAAGAAATAAAAGTATGCTTATACAAAATTAGTAAAATTTTCCAGGATGTTTCCCAGCATGTTTCTATTTCAGTAGTAACATGTGGATAGCAAAAGCACATAGGTATTAGATAAAATAAATAAATAAATCTTACAGAAGACTATTTATTGAGCATGTAGCAGGAAATTTCTGTCTGTATTGACTGTAAGCTGAAATAACACAGCAGTATATAAACAATATCTTCTAATGATATGTCTGATATTCCCCATTAAAAGATCAGTCATGCATGGGGGCCTCAAGATGCTCAGTTGTTGGGAGCACTGACTGCTCTTTAAAAGGACATGGGTTCCATTGCCAGAACTAACACAGTGGCTTCCAACCACCTGTAACTACAGTTCCGGGAAGTATGATGCTCTCTTCTCACTTCATGGGCACCAAGTACACATTTGGTTCACACACATACATATAGTAAACCACTCACATACACAAAAGATAAATAAATCAATCTTATTGTAGAAGATCGGTCTTGTGACTTAAAAGACTGAGCTAAACCAAATAGAGGCTTACTGCAAGAATTTGTCTTCCATTGTGAACTAGGAAAGTATACAAAAACAAAAATCCTACAGAGATTGAAAATAATAAAGGTCTGTTTAGAAAGAAAACAAACCAGGGGTGCCATGCATTCACACCCCTGGTTTGTTTTGTACATTTGGGAGGTGTCTTCAGGTTGAAAGGCAGAGGCTAATAGAGTCAGCTAATCTCCAGGAATTTGATAGACATATGGTAATATTGGGGATGGAAGAATGACTAACATTTTCCGTCCAAAAGAGTGGAAAGTTGAGAGAGACAACTTTGGATCTGTGCAGATAGGTCCCTAGAGTCTGATCACTCACATGTACATGAAAGAAAAATACCCAACAGTGAACAGTAAGAGAGGTGAAGAACAGTAAGAAGGATGAATCTGGACAACTCCCAGGGCTCAAATATGACTCCAACTGCAAAGGAAGACGGTTGGCACATGTGGAGTCATCCTAACACTCTGAGTGAAGTTTTGCAGCCTAGCTGGACAGGAAAACTCACCCTGGACTGAGGTTTCTGTGGACCTTCTCCAATCTAACAGGCACATCTTGAGAGGGCACTAAGTCAATTAAGACAGGTCAGAGTCAACTCTGGCAGCATGTTAATGAAATGCAGCCAATGAACAGACAGCATAAAATTCTGTCTGCCATCCAATCAAAATTTATGAGGCATGCAAAGATGTGGCGTAATATAACTCACTGACAGTTATAAGACAATGTATAGAAAGAGACCTATAAATGACAGGGAGGGGAGACCCCAAAGAACACAAAAACCACTAATTACACAAGCTCCATATGCTCAGGAATATCGAGATGAATATGAATATTCTGAGAAGACAAGTTTTAAAACAAAACCTGTGGATAAGCACAGCTCAGAAGGTAAGCTTCCTGGCTGTAATCAACAAAAGGCACAGCCTAAAGCAAATACCAGTAAACTGCAATACATGATCTCCAAGATGATTTCAAAGTAAAGTGCAGAAATACACAGGTTTAAAAAAAAAGACAGTAAATAAGTCATCAACTACTTCTGCATCCACGGCACATCCTCTAACATGCATATGAAGGAAGGGGGAAAACATTCAATAAACAATGCCACAATATTTCCAAGATTTGAGAAAAATTTAAAAATACCATTAAACTGGGATGGTAGCTCAGCTGATAAAAGTGTTTGTCTAGAAAGCCCAAAACTCTGCGTTTTGATCCCCAGAACTAGATAAAACCAACTATAATAATACATACCTGTATTCCTAACACTAGGTAGGTGGAGACAGTGGGTTCAGAAGCTCAAGGTCATCTTTGACTACTACTGAGTTTGAGGACAGCCCAGGATGGATGACATTATGGCTCCAAAAAAAAAAAAAAAAAAAATCAAGAATCTCTCCAAATTCCAAACAGAGTAAACCCAAAACCCTTCCACAGTGGCCACAACCATGCTAATAAACTCTTAGAAATCTTTGCAGCATGCAAGAGTGAATGAATGGTGGCAACAATACATGTCACATAGAAATCAGTCATCAGGCATCGGGAACCAATAGCCAAGAGTGAAAGAAAAAGATATAATGGTACACAAGTAAAAAATGAACAGTCAGGTATGCATGAAAACACACGACAGATAAAAAGAAGAGTCAGTAAACTAGATTTACTGAAGAACTGACATATTGCAGTTATTACAGTCGCCTCCCATGTGTTCTAGGAGCTGTGGGATGGAGAGGCAGGGGAGAAAATTTTAATGACAATACAATGCCTGAAGTGAAAAATAGAGTACGTAAAATTAATTGCATCTCCTATTACAAAAATAAACTGCTAATAAACTTGTGAACACAGTAACAGAATCAACAGACAATGAACAGAGAAAAAGGAGACTAAAAGGAACAAAGCATTGTTGAGGTGCACAATAACCTCAATAGCTTAAAATGTACTTAGGGATGTCTAGTAGAGGAAAGAGAAGAAACAGGATAACTGGAAAAAATACATGAACAACTAATGACTAATAATGAGCAAGATACCATGTATGAAAAGTTTTTAATAAACAATATCCTATTAACGTAGGTGACTTTTTCACTATGACACAGTTAATATTGGGAAGACTTTTCCAAGTTCATGTCTGGAAAGGACAATCTGTGATTCAAAAATTTAAATGTGGATATTGAGAGCTTCCTATAAGCTAAGAACACTGGTTTGCTCTGAAAGTCAACTCTGAGTAAGAATAGTTTCTTCCCTGAAAGAGTTTACAGTCAAATGAATGAAGACAAGGGCTCCAGACATCCTGTCACGGGCGTACAAGAGCACCAAAGGAAGATCAAGGATCTGTGCACCGTAACTGCCTCACAGGACAGTTCATAGGACAGACTGTAGGATAGGACAGACCCATAGGACAAGGCCATTCAGACCTCACCTGGACTCACTCAGGTTTCTTCAGATAGACACAACATACAGCAAAAGTATGTAGACAGAGGAGCCTGCCAAGTATGAAAGAATTGGGTTGCTTTGTGTGAACCAACAGAACCCATCAATGAAGGAAGAGTGGTAAGATATGGCACATTGGAGATATTTTCACTGACTGCATTTGTCTAGCTCTGGATCCCATCTCTATGTAATCCTGTGGCTTCAGTAGCTATGTGCATCATTGCAATGTTCCTCCAGAGTGTCCAGGACTCCCCTGGGGAGTAGGATCAAATTCACCAGGAGGTCATTGTTATGGTTTGGATCTGAAGTAGTCTTTACAAACTCATGTGTTTGAGCACACGGTCCCTGTCTATTGGCTTGTTTGGGTAGGTTATGGATCTTTTGAAGCAGGAGTTAGAGCTGGCAGAGGTGGATTACTAGGGCGTCGGCGTTGAGGGTTATGACCTGAATCATTTCTGACCCAAGCTCTCTGCTTCCTGGTCAAAGTCATGTGAAAAAACTGCCTGCCATGGCACAGCCAATCCCTACCATAATGCACCGTATTCTCTGAGACCTTTAGCCTCCCTTGTGTCAGGTTTTCATTAACAGCAATAAGAACGCTGATAGACAGTGAGCCAGAAACCACATCGTGAACTATTTGGGTTAAGAATCCCCAGAAAGGCAGCAACAGTGGCAACTGGCCTGACCCCTTGATACACCTGGAGACTGATCCACCAACCAAAGAATACACATGGAGGGACCCATGGTGCTGGCCACATATGGGGCAGAGGAGGGTCTTGTTAGACATCAGGGAGAGGAGAGGCCCTTGGGCCTGAGGGTATTAGATCCCCCAGTATAGTAGAATGCCAAGAGTGAGTGGGTGGGTGGGTGGGGGAATACCCCCATAGAGGCAGGGGAGGGGGGAGGTAATAGGGAAGTTCCAAAGGGGAGATCTGGAAAGCGGAAAACATTTGAAATGTAAATAAAGTAAAAAAAAAAAAATAGAATATAAGCAACAGAAACCAAGACAACTTGATATCATCAGAATCCAGTTCTCTGGACTGGAGAGATGACTCAGCAGTTAAGAGCACTGACTGCTCTTCCAGAGGTCCTGAGTTCAAAAAAAAAAAATTAAAAGAATGGATTCTAGGATTCTAGTTGGCACATAGCAACAGCAGTAGGCCAGCTCTTCCAGCCCTGGCTGCATCCAAGCCAAAGTCCATCAAATATTTCTGCTCACACTGCATTCCATATTTGCAAGATAGATGACCTTGTACCAGGTAATATCCTTTGGATTTTGTCTTTGTTGTTGTGTTTGTTTATTTTTACATGAAACCTTTTCTGTTCTGACCAAGATACTTCTTACCTAACACAGAGCTATAGAAAAAGCCAATACTCAGGCTGCAACAACAGAAATGAAGAAATTGTGCACCCCATCTATGGCCTCCATTCACTCCCAGCATTCAGGAAGTCTCAGGTCCCTAGTGTGCTGATCCTAGGTCCTCCCCACAGGGCACAATGGTGCTGGGCAGCAGGACCTGACACTGTCAGTCTGTGTAAGTTCAAGCTATCATGTGGTCAAGTTCAAGAATATGGTGAATGACGTATAAGCACACAACCAAGAGGGTGGCTAGAAATGATCTTCCGTCTTGGTGAGGCATTCAGTACTTAGAGTGAAGTCAATGGTGAACCGAAGTGTCTTTTCTCCCCCAGACAAAACAGCACATGTATCTTCTCATCTGAGACAAGCTGACTCCTTATAGCTGGGAACCTGCCTGGGGTCTGGGCTGTGCCTGGCTCACGCCTGTGAGTATTGTTGCATTGGATGTCTGCATCTGCTTAATGAATATCAACTGCAAATATGATAATAGGAGAATTAAGAACTAACACACTCAATTAAAATACGCAAAGAAGAAACAAAAACCAAAATAGTAATTCGTTATGTTTCACAACCACTCTTCTGAGACAAGAAGGACTATGTCCAAAATGGAGAACAATAGGAATGATCACACACAGACAGACAATATACTTTCTAACCCCAGAGTCTTCCAGGCTGCCTGAGAGCCTGGAGTGAAGTTAGATTAGACTGCAATGTCCAGAATTTATCTGAAAACACCCCAGAGAAATGCCGCAAGAAAAATTGCCCTACCATGCTGACATCTCCTTCACATGCATCTGTAATTGAAGGCACTGACTAATGGTCCCATTTCACCTGCATCACGCTGTCTCGTTGAATATGATGAATTAGGAGACGAAAGACTGACATGTGGGTGGAATTACTTGGTGCCCGAGTAGCATATTTTCGAGTGGATTTTAGCTTTGACCTACAAAAGCACCTTTGGCCATTCATTTGCTAACACATCTCCTTAAAATGCTCGGTCACAGATTTTAAAATTTTGGTGGTATTAAAAAAAAATCTAAAAAGCTCATAGGAAAGAAAACTTGACTTATAGACAACCACAGAAAGACTTGATCTCACGGAAGGATGAGGAAATGTGCGAATAGAGATCTCAGTGAGTTCCTCAGTGGCTGAGTAACTTAGCACTCTATACAAAGCAACTGCAGGTATCAGATGAGTCTAGATGAACAGTACAGATGGCAAGGCACTGATACACAAAGCATGGATGGAGCTCACAAATGCTGTGTTCTGACATCCTTCTCAGTGTATACTTCTTAAGGACTAGAGTTGATCCTGGTGGGCCCATGCTTACAGAGAGTAAAGACTATGTGAGGCACATGTCACATGATCCTGGCTGTAGTTATCATCCAGCCAGCCCATACTTATTACATAAACAAAGATGAATAACTTAAGTGAAAAATATTGAAGATCAATATAGAGAAATGTTCATTAATTATGGATTAAATGCTACCATAGCTATCATCCATAAGTCATCTATAGCTAGCTTAAGTTCCAGATACATTTTTGTTATCTTTGGAGCTTTAAAACAATTTAAGCATGAATATTTTACTTGTTTTTGAAAAATCTTTCTCATCACACTCTCTCATATATGTATTATCACCTATTTATCTATATCTTTATATTAATCAATCTATTGTCTATCTACATATCTATCATCTATTGCTCAATTAATATATTTATCAATCTATCTATATTTCTATCTCTATCCCCCATCCCTCCCTGCTTGGGTACATTGGGAAGCTAGCACTACTTGCTTTTCTTATTCATTCAAAGCAGAACATATCTGCTACAGCACACTGCAGTGACCAGCTTCCTCTCAAACGAAATCTTGCCAAGGATACCAAAAAGCATTTACATAGTCCCAACTTGAGACACTGCACCTTTGTGCAGTGTTTCCTTAAAGATTTTGAGATGATCTCTGTGTCTAAGAACATCCATGTTTAGCACAGTAGACATACCACCTGAACTGCAGAAAGGAGAGTGGAAAAACACATCTGGAAGGGCTAAAGAGAGGAAGGATCCATCAGTCTCTAGCAAGCAAGAAAATCTACTCAGTGGAGCATCTTGCACATGCTCATACTGCTGTGAGAAATAAAACCATTAGCCATTAGTGCTAATAGGAAATATATTTTCCCCATGGCAAGGTCTTCCCACTTAGTAATAACCATACAGTATGATCATCCTCTGCTGGGGAACTCTCCCTCCTCCCTGTCTGTTTTCCACTTTGGCTGTTAAACTGGTGATGGGTTCCTGTTTATGCACCCGCTGGGTTCCAGCATACACATGCATTTGCTTGCAAATGAATAAATAAGCAGGTTATAATTTTCTTCAGCGAAGCTGTCAGTGTGTTATCCCCACATTTCATTTCTACACTGTCCAGCCTCCGACAGAAGCGAAACTAGCAGGAGAGCCTCCCTGTCTTTCCTTATCTCTATCTCTGTATCTTTCTGTCATAGCTTCTGTTTCCTCTGCAAGGGGCATTAAGAAGAGTCATGTTTCAAAAAGCAAGCTTTATTTGGTCTCTCAGACCCAATAAAGAGGCTTTCTCTATCTAAAGTTTCCTCACATAATCAGGTAAACAGGGTTCCATTTAGCTTGAGAAATGAATATGACTGCAGTTGGAAATCATTGATTTTAAAAGGTTTTTAGAACTTTTAAGAGTTTTTCCCATCTATGTTTTGCTGCTGTTAGGACTCCCCCCCCCCCTTTTTGCTTTTATACCTCACAAGAACACCATGCTGATTAAGAAGCGGGATCACAGAGTAACTGGTATCCCTGGGAACTTACATTCTCACCAATACAACAACCTACATTCCAGCACTCTCCCTCCCATGTCAAAAACTAACAAGATTATGTAAAACCAGCCAGATTCCTGAAAGCAGAACAAGTAAGAAACTGCCCAGCAGAATGTAAGAATGTTTCCCAGGTGAGATAGCCAGGCTTGTTGGTGAACCTGAATTTCATGTGACATGATCCAGAGGGAAGGAGAGGAAAGAAGGGGAGGGGGGAAGGGAAAGGAGGGGAGGGGGCAAGGAAAGGGGAGGGTGAAAGGGGAGAGGACTGAAGGGGGAGAGAAGGGGAGGGGGAGGGGGAGGGGGAAGAGGAGGAGAGGGGAACACCTGAGCCTCCAAGGTTTTACAGAAAGCTAGAACTATGTGGCCCTGGAGTGAAGCTCAGGGAAGTAGAAGGAAGCAGGTCTTAGACAAAGAAGATAGGGCCTGGCTTAAGTTCCAGAAACAAACAAACAAACAAGTTTAAACCTTAAGAAATAAACACTGAATATATCTAAACCTAAAATAATATAATCTATTATATCCTGGAAGGTCTCTGGAAGCAGAAAATATCCTTACATTTGTAGTTTTATATAGGTATAGAATTCACTTCAATTCAGTTACATCACTGAGACATCTAGTTGAAAACACTTGCAATGTGGAATTTCACTATCAGAGGACTACTTAACTCTGCCTTATATTTGAAACCTGTTAATTTTCCATGCTTTCTCTTATCTTGCCATGGCAACCTTGTGTAGCAAACAGCATAGCCTCATTAATAAACAAAGAAGAAACTGTGTTTGAGTCCTGTAACAACTTTGACATTCACTGCAATAGGAGTAGAATCTAGGAATTCTGAAGGCCAGATTTCTTGTGACATCAGTGTCAGTGTAAAGCATATGCTACTCTGTGGGCAATGGGAAGGAAATAGATGAAAAGACTGTAAATAGCAGTAAATCCCTATCATTGAAAGGACATGGTTTCGTCTTAGGGATATATAACTGCTTGTACTTCTCATTGGAGTACAAAATTTCACCTTTAAGGAAGATTCTTTAAAAATTAACTTTACGAGACTCTGTGAGTAAAATTAACCTTAGTACCTTTGACAAATTTAGTGTCATTCTGAAATTTAACATAAATCGAGCCCATTTACCTTAGCTGGTTTTACAGCATCCATTTCTTTATCAGACAGACTTCTTATGGCTGCCTAGAGATTGTACCTTACTGAAGCTCTCTAAAACTTTAGGGGAATGGAATTAGGGCCAAGGTGACAGCTCTTGCCCTAAAGGCCTCACAGCTACATGACTAGCAAACTTGTAGACTATGGAACCAGAATGAACTATAGCCAAACCATTTTTAAGAAGGCTGGATTTAAATGTATCCAAATCCCAGAGTCTGGCTGGCCCCTTGTGTATACACACGTTGGCTTAGTCACTTAACCAAACAGCAATCTACTGTTTAGAGATCACATTAAGTTCCCTAGTATGAAGAGATTAAGCAGAGTGCCCTGGTGCTTGCCCCGTATCCCTGCACTTTGGAGGGTAGAGGCAGGGGGATCAGGAGTCATATGCCAGGCTAGGCTATATGAGACCCTAGGTGCAAATAAATTTTTAAAAACCCATTTGGAAAAAAATTTTTTTATTTAACTACCTGAGGTCTTTAGGAGCTCTTTTCTCTCAGAGAGACACATGATGGTTAGCTGGGAGGACATCATATAGACATGAATTGTATGGGGATGCCAGGCAGCTGGAGCTGTAGGCATCTAAGAAGTTGAGTGTGGCCTTGGTCACAGCTATAAAGAATATAGGAGCCTCTCCCAATAGGTATACAGAGTGAATTCAGACACTAAACAGTGTACCTGGCAGAAGATCCCTAACACTGGGACAGAAGCATGGTCACAAGAGTACCTGGCTTCAGGTAATCCACCTGCATCTTGCCTACATTCTAATAGACAGAAATCAAGCCCATGGAGCTGGAATCATTTCAAGTCACAGACCTGAGGGCAAAAGCAATATAAAACAAGAAAGACTCCATGGTTTGAGTCAAGGTCACTGTGTTGACTGATTTGAAAAGCTGAGGAGTTTTGGTCCCAGAAGAGTAAAATTTGACCTTTCATACTTACAGACGCTCAGGTCCCTGTCTGTCCCATGATCCTTCAGAAGGCTCTGCCCATACTGGGTGTCTGAACAGCACCCTCTACTCACGCCTCTACCATCTTAGAACTCATTCCCACAGCTTTCCGGTTTACCAAAGCCTGTGAGAGCTTCCCTCAGACCTGTCCTATGCCACACTCAGCCTTTCACACAGTGAAAGGCATCTGGAGAGCCGTGACACACAGAAAAGAAACCCAGCTGCCCGTATGAGAACCAACACTAAAGCGCCTCAGCTGAAGAATGGCCCTAGGCTCACCCACCATCAACTATCTGCACTCCAGAATCCTTATCAAACCCGCTCCTCCACAAGATCTCATTGTTCTCCCATTTTATTCCAGGTGCCATTTTTTGTTTTCAGGTTCTGATATCCAGGGGGTCCCACTTTAGCTGAGAGATTCATTTACCAGATCCTCACATGTGACCTTCAAGACTTTTGAATATCCAGCTACAGAACATATGGGGAAGACCTAGCAACCCTGAATTTCCACAAACAGCTGTGATAAAAAATACTCTCTGGCATACTGGATAGCTAACACCCCATAAACCAGCTGTGGTATTACACATCTATGACCCCACACTTGGAAGGTGGAAGCAGGAAGATCAGAAGTTCATGGTCATTGTCAGCTACATATAGAGTTTAAGGACATTCTGGGCTACGAGAAACGTGTTAAAACAAACAAAAAGAAGTGTGTGTTTGACAGAGAGAGAGAGAGAGAGAGAGAGAGAGAGAGAGAGAGAGAGAGAGAAAATCCTCTATATTTTCCAAGCATAAATGACATATATCATTAGGTGGAAAGAAAACAAATATCAGTGTTTAATGTATAAAAGCCAACAGCCATCACCCACACATACGATGATGCTCCTCACTGGAGTCTAGTCCCCCACAATGCTGCAACATGAGTGCATGTTCAAAGCAAAGAAGAGTTTGTTAATATTAATTATGAGTAGCAGTGCCCCCATGAAGGAAATTGGTGCTAAACATGAGATTTTAGAACCACACACTTATTAGAACCCTACATTTTATCGAAGTGTTTGCTCTTGATTCACATTGTGAATCCAAAAACTGCCCCACCCCAGCTGGTGTTTGCACAAGCTGCCATAGGAGGCATCATCACACCTGTAAATATATGAGACTACTTCAACTTTAAGAGTTAGTAGCACCTCAGAGCAGTCCACTGCAAAGCAACCAACTTGCTTTAATCAGCACATTTTAAATAACAGCTAATCAAAGGGGAAACATTCATTTTCTCAGAACAAAAGTATGTGCTTCATTAAGCAATGTGTTGACAGCTGATATGATAAATGTAAATAGCAAATGCAGATTTTACAGGCAACGTCACTGAGAACAACAGTACGAAGAGTTTGCTCTGGAAGGATGACTACCTCCTGCACACAGCCTCTGCCCTATTTTTGATGCTCACACAAAAGGGCAGGGGTGGCAAACAATGATGATAATCTAGCTTTAATTTCTAGTCTAATACCATTTCCACTACATGGTCAAAACACAAAATATGAGCACCAAGTATGGAAGTGAAAAGAATAGTTAGGATACATAACTAATATTAACTGAATAAAGAGAGTATTCAAACATTTTACTTCTTAAACATTTTGTTAAAACCAAAAAAAAAAAAAAAAGCTCTTTTGAAATGCATACACCCTATTGTTAAGACATTGGCCTGTATTTCTAAAATGAATTCTCCCCTTCAGCAGCTGTAATCATCCCTAGAAAATTTAGCACATATTATATAAATATTTTTAATGTCTTGCAATATGAAAATTTATTAACTTGGTCAATAAATGAGGAAATTCCAAGCAAAATTTTCTTTTACATTTAAAAATTTTTATTTGAACATTTTATACATGTAAAAAATATATTTTGACTCTATCTACCCCCTCCAACCCATCTCCCTCCCAACCTCACATCCTCATTTAGTTAGTATAATTTTATTAGAGTAATGGGGGCTTCCGAGTCCCATTACTGCTGTCCAATGTACATGATGCAGGGCCATCCACTGGGCTACCACCAGCCACATCCATAAACAAAAGTGACTCTCCTTCAGCTACATTTCCTCAGCTACAGGTCAGGTCTCTTGAACTCCTCCTGTTCCCACTGACAGAAAGTAGTTAACTCAAAATATTTCTTTTCTTTTTTCCTTTGTGTTTTAATATACACAAAACAAGGAATAGAAGATTTGTTGGTAAATTCTTATAGAATACTTCATTTTCATAATACATAAAAATCATTCCTATAGATGCCTTCTGCAGTGACATGATGGAGGAGAGGTCTGTATCTTGAATTGCCTCTTTCTGTAGTGATTCATAGAACCATGTTTGGTTAGAAATAAGTCACACAGAGAGCAAATAAAAATTGTAATAGGCAATACCATCTTTTCTCCTGAAGACTGTCAGACTGAGACCTCAGGAAGGAGCATACCCCAGACAAAAACAGACTTTGTCACAGTGAGATGCCTTTGTGGGGGGAAAAGAAGGCCTGTGGGAAGCAGCAGGTACTTCTCCTTGGATGGCTGCCTGAGAGAATCAGGCAGAGTGATTTTATTTTAGAAATATATCTACATCATTAGTGACATTGCATCATGGGAATCTCCCCACACTAAGCTCCAGCATGTGGTACTTCACTGCCCATCAGTAGAAATAATGGCTTCTCCAGCATGACCCCTTGTCTATGCCAACAACAGTGTTGATCTTTCTTCCTTCCACATAACCAGATCACTTGTTCTTTACATGCATACATTTGTTTGTAGTACAAAACACAAATCTTTTTCCTACTATATCATCTTGAATTTGTTCATGGCACTTAAAACTACTCATTGATGGTCTCAAGAGAAGTCTGTTTGCTTTGTCATAGTCCATAATCTCTAAGAATCAAGAACAACATAAGCCCATCAGTTACTTATTATAGAAGTCCATGAATGTGTCTCACAACCTCATAAGCATTGAAGGTCCAAATATAGACATTTGTTACTTCACCTTAGAATCAGTTCATTCCTGCGGTTATGAATGCCTATCACTGGGTTCCCTTTTAATGTTATTTTGTCGCAAGATGGCAGCACCTTTATTCTGTCATCTGAATCTGTAAGCTGTTGTGATAAAACATGACCAAGAGAATTTACAGAAGGAAGAGTTTATTTGGGCTTATGGTTGTGGAGGGAAAAGAGTCCGTCATGGTTGGGAGGCATGGCGGCAAGAGGAAGACATGGTTAGCAGGTGGCAGCAACAGGAAACTGAGAGATCACATCTTCAGATGTATCCATCCTTCAACTATACAAGCAGAGAGAGAGAGAGAGAGAGAGAGAGAGAGAGAGAGAGAGAGAGAGACTAAAATTGGTATGAGGCTTTAACTCTCAAAGCCCACCTCCAGTAACATACTTCCTCCAGCCAGGCCATAGCTCCTAAGCCTCACCAAACACTGTCACTAACTGGGAGCCAAGTTCAAATATCTGAGTCTATTGGGGGAGGCTTTATTATTAAAACAACTACACATTACTTGTTCTCTGAGATTCCTGTTGTCTCTTTAACATACCAGGATTGATATATTGATGAATTTTAGATACTTCTTAGAAAAAATAATAAATTTATTTAAACTGCAAATGGGAAGAGCAGTATAAACTACATGTTTGAAGAAAGTGCCTTTAAATTATAAATAAATGAATATAAAAAAATGGCATGATACACTATGGTCACTGGTTGTCTATGTAGGCAACCACTTTCTTCTCTGATTTCATGAGAAAGTCACTTGCTCATCATCAAGGACAGGATGCTGAGGGTTTAATGTCTACTCATTTAAATGCCAACATCTAAAGCTTGTTTAAATAAATACAGATTAAATTGATGATGAAAATAGCTCCTAACACAGTTGAATTACATAATTTTAAATCATTTATTACCCAAGTTCTTTTTTGAAGAATCATATTAGCTAGAAAATGTGTGACCTTATACAATACAAAATCCACGAAACCATTCAATCTTAAAATGACAGAATTAATTTTTGCTCATAAGATGTTCCAAAGAGGTGGTTCTTGTCTGCACGTAGACATCTACCTAACCTGAGAAATTCCCAGTCCCCTTCGTGGCATCTGTCTGTGCTCTACAGGTCATGGTCTTCATGTTCAGCCATTGGCTGGGTGGAACCTTGACACTGGCTCTCTCACTGTGACTATACCTAGGAAGGCAAGCTGGGCTGTGTCCAAGATGGGAAATCAGCATTCAGTCCATTGAACACTGCTGGACAGGCAAGTGTGTATGTTATTATATATGTTAACACATCTCTCCCTATGCCATTCAGTATGATTTTTTTCATCTAATAGGACAAATAATATATTCTCTGTAGGAGACAAGAACATTCTGCTAAAAAATACCCAGTGTTTTCCCTTCTGTATCTCCCAATGCATGCTTGGAAAGGTAATGCTCTTATTAAAATTCACTGTCTTATGAAGTTGCTCTTCCTGTCATTATCCAAAATTTGTTTCAGAAATAAGACAAAGAATTTTTATCTGTGACATCAGTTTTATCTTTTCTTTTCTTTACTTCTCTTTCTTTTTATTAACACACATCTACCCAGTTGCCATGCCAGCCTCACCTTCCTGCTGGAGCAGACCAGCTCAGCCCTCTGCCCCCAGCACAGAGAGGCCCAAAGCTTCCACGCAGGTGGTTCCTGTTTCCTTTCAGTCGGGTCAGAGTGACTTCATCTCCAGTGTGCTTTCATCTGCTGCTTAATAAAGCTGTCCTCACATAATTTAGGGTCCATGTGACAGCTGTATTTGTAACCTAACAGCTGTCTAGATAGTTAAAGTTACCCTGTAGTATGGTGCCAGGAGACTCAGAGACCTTTGAAACTGGTCCAATATTTATCATTTTTGCTCTGGCATTGTCTCAGGGGATAGCAGCAGATGTGGTGAGTGCCCACTGGGGCATCTTAGCTCATCTTCGTTCTTTATATCCTTTCTTAACACCCAGTAATTCTTAGTAGCAAACTACAGGGTCTTGGCAACTCAAGTTAAAATAGCACCTTGAATATAACCATTCCCTCTAATGAGGTCAACAGGAATCAGGAACAACATATTTGCAAAACACCAGACACAGAAGGTAGATGCTGCTTCACTGTACTGAAACAGAAGCTTGGGGATGCATAAGTGAAATAGCATCCACTGCTAATGACTTATAAGATATGCATCCCATCTCACCCACCAAGATGAAAATTTATAAGAAAATAAATATGGATTTTTTTAGTAGCAGTAATTGAAATTTGCTAGCCTTCCAAATACTATAAATATCCTCTATGTGTTTGTATTTAAATTTCCTTGCATTGTCTCAATTGAGCTGTCAATCACTCCCTTGGAGTACAATTTTCCTCCTAAACCTCTCATCTCTTGCCTTCCTGCTGCTTGATCAAACACACATGCAAAGGCACACACACATACACACTCACAAATACAGAGATGGGGACAGGGAGGGGAGGGAGAGGGGAGAGAGCTCTCTGCAATTCATCTGCACATAAACAACAACGACAAGAAGTAAGAGGCAGTTACCGATGCCAAGAGCACCCTGCCATGTTTGCAGGGCACAATATTTTAACCAAACACTTATTTGTGGTATGGCTTGTACTTCTTCAATTGCCAAGATGAACAGACTCAACTCAGAAATTGGAATCTCTCAGCATAATGAGAACCTGAGGATCCTTTAACAGCAGGAGAAAATACGATCTCAGGATTGTAAAGCCAGCTCTACAGGGTGAGTCCTTTAGATGGGCCAAAACTTGTTGGCACTGTTTTTCAGCCTCATAGCACAAGCAGTTCATTAGACTGGCAAGGGGTGTGTGCGCCTAAGTGGTTGTGAGGGTAGTTTATCTTCAAGGTCCTATTTACCTTGCACTCACACAAGCTTTACAAACTTGTGAATAATCTTATTCACCTATCTTCTGCATAAACTATTCAACACCGAAGGAAAAATGTCCATTAAAATATTTTTGGTTTAGGGCACTGCCTGTTGTTTACTGTTTTAGGACACTGACTTTTGTTTACTTGACTTTGAACTTCTGGAGAGCTTAGGTTCAAGGACCATTCATGGAGAGGTTTTTCATTTGTCTTGTTTTTGCCCAACAGACCAGCTAAAGTGAATCCACACAGCTTGTCGAGGTGGGAATGGTTGGATATTCATGCATTAATCAAGTTCTAGAATAAGACCCAACTGACAGAGGATGGACATGGGATATAGTCTGCCTTTTAGTAATAAATTAGAAATTTGTTACAAATTTATTATTGGAGATATAGTGACTATTTGTTTTCAAAAACATTAATGAGGGAAGAGAGACATAAACACTTGTTATGAGTGTTTATGGCTCTTCCAGAGAACTTGAGTGCAGAGCATGCATGTGTGCACACGTACACACACACACATACACAAACCACGAGTCAACTATTATCAACCAAGACCGAAATTGTATACTAATAGATACTTGCAAGCAGATTAAACAGTTCCTTGATTATAATTTTTGCCCCCAATATTTTTATTTTAATTCGGAAAATTATGGAATTTTAATGAGAAATTTACAGGAAGAATGGACATGGTATTAGTGATCCTGACATTAAGCAGAAAATTAATTACGATTTGGTTCAAGTGTTTTCTTATTCTGCAAATGATTTGGCATGTGATTCCAGAGAGAACATAATCATTAACTAAACATGATCTCATCCAGTTCCAGAAAAATATGAAGGTAGACCTGGGTCTTGTGTATGTAGGCATCTTCCTTAACATGGTGCACATAGTCTACAGAGCGTGTCTTAGTTTTCCATTCCTAAAACAAGATATCTGAGCTAACCCATCAGAAGGAGGGAAGATTTTATTTAGCCCTCAATTTTGAATGCTTGAGTTCATATGGTCCTGTTGTTTAGGGATTGCACATTACAGAAAAGCTGTGGGGAGAAAGTTTGTTCCCCTCACATCAAGGAGCCAAAGCCCCTTTCAAGTACATGTCCCAGTAAACTGAGGACTTTTCCCGACTAGGTTCCACCTCTTTGAGGTTTCAGCCAATAGCAGGCAAAACAGAATGTTTTTTGCTAGAAGTTCCCATTTACTGCAGCAACACGGGCTTCATGTTCTGTGATTACTGTCCAGAGAGAATTGATGTGTTTGATCTTCATGTCCTATGAATTTTAAGTTGTGGTTTTAGTGGCATGAATTTATGCAAGGAAGAAGTCAAACAAAATTAGTTCCTTATTTTAATCATAATAGCATCTCATACACAGCCTAGTATTCTAAACTAAACTAAGGATGGATGCATGATCTCCATCATTCAGATATCTGTCTTCACAGCGAAGACCACACAGGACATGGATACCTTGTATTAAAGACAGTAGAGTTGAGGTGAGGACTGGAGAGAGGGCTCGGTGCAGAAGAGCATACGATGATCTTGCAGAGGAAAAGTTTCATTCCTAGCATTTAGATTGGGGACCTGTGAGTCTAGCTCTGGGGTATCTGACACTCTTCTTTGACCCCTATGGGTATCTTCACTCTCAGGCACATACCTCCACACAGGTACACGTACATATAATTTAAACATAAAATTAAATCTAAATAAAAATATAGGGGAATCCCACACCACAAACGTTGTCTCTATGGCAGTCTAAATCTTGAATTAATAGAAGTTACTGTGTTCTTCCCATCTCCTGCCACGTATTAGGGAGTAGAAACCTACAGAGCAGTCAGAGGGGTGATGTGAAAGCTAAATGCCCAGCAACCCTGCTGAGATGGAACAGACCCAACCATCTTTATTTCATAGGAGACAGCACACTAAAGAGTCATTCTTCTTTTACAACCACTGGTTAGTTAAAAAGGTAGACAAACCAAGACTGAGAGACGTACCCACTGATTAGCATACAGCCGAGTCTCCCTTTCCTCAGAACTCTGCATGCATACTCAGGTACAAAGTACTTCCTTACTTTGATACCTGAAGATTGCCACTCATCTTCCCACATTCACCTCAGGCTCAGAAAATGTTATGGGCTCTTCTTATCCTCCTTTCTTATCCAAGCAGAATCAGCCATGTTTGTCTTTGTACCCACAGCAAAGCCTACGCAGACACTAATTCAACCTCCATGTTTCTCTATTGGATTCTGGATTTTCTCATGAGAAGCATGATTACCCATACACAGCAAAGCTTTGCTTGAGCAATGATGGGTGCTCATAGCTACTTGTGGAATGGATTTAGGAAAAGATAAATAAACCCAAAACTCAAAGGGGGACACAAACCCATGCAACCTGGACAGCCTTCTGTGTCGTTTGCATGCACAGGACCCTCCTTTTCACCCATCACTGGCTACTTAATGGTAATAGCAACAAGTTGATTGGGTATGACTGACAAGCAGAAGTTGCATATTTAATTTCAACAATTTGGTAGCTTTGGCAATAAGTATGTGCTTACAAAAATATCACAAGAACCCCATCCTCTCATGCACCCACCCACCTGTGTACTACTGTTTGCTACAAAACACTCAACAAATGTCTCTCCTCAACAAATTTTAAGCACAACACACCATGTTCACCATGGGACTGCAGTGTCCAGCAGATAACTAGAAGTTACTATCTCAAACCAGAATTTTACTTTCTGCTCTTTAAATGTGACTATTTTAAAATTTTCATATAAGTGGAACTATGTAGTCATTGCATTCTATGCCTGGCTTTGTTCAACCTTTTCTTTTTTTGATACTGGACTCACACAAATTTTTCAAACTTGCAGAATGCCCTTCCCTTTAAGGCTGGGTATATTCCAGCACAGGCAAATACTATATATTCTTTATCCAGTCATCTGTTGATGGCTCATTATAAATCAGAGAAATAATAGAGAAGATAATGAAGTAACATTCTTAAAGATACTTGTTAACCCATGACAGGTGTGGTAGAATAATGTAAGCAGAAAGTACAGACTATAGCACTCAGCAGTGAAGACAGGAGATCCTGGGCTATGTACAAAACTTCAGGCTAGACTGAGCTACATAGCTAGACCCTCTGCCCCCCAAAATAATGTTCACACTTATATTTGTTTATTTCAAAAGAGGTAAAAGAAGAGCTAGGACAACAGGCTTAAAATGTTTGATAAATAGTAAATCATTATATTGTAGTATAAATCTAAATATATTTGCCTTTAAATAAATATAATATATATGAAAATTTAAACCTAACTCTGTTGAGAATGATGCAGCTTATAAGGCTAGAAAAAAACTTACACACAAAAGTGCAGAGATTCATGCCATAAAATTGTAATTCAGAACAATGGGGACACTAGTCACATAACCCAAAGTGAATTTATGGCAAGAGGCATATTGGTGATAAAGAGAAATATTTCACAATGAAAAATGGGACCATTCCAACAGGAAATATGCAAATTATAAATTTTATGCAAGTAAAAACGTGTATTTGAAATGCATGAGGCAAATTTTATAAATCCATTCAACAATTTTTACAAAAGCTGAGAGAACAAGAAGACAGAATTATTATTGAGGAGAAAGGCAATTTGAAAAGGATAATATACGCATTTATTCTTAAGCAGCAGCTAGAAAACACTGTCTTTGGTCACACTACAGAAGGACACATTTTAGATGAACTTGGACCCTCACCAAGAGTAGCAACATACAGGCAAATAAAGGAAATTAACAGCTTCAAAGAACTGCCAGTGCGCAGAGCATGCCTCTGATCACACAGAAGATGTTGAAATGGTAACTTAAAACCAACCCAATACCTGGAAATGTAGCAAGTTGCCCTTTGTAAAGCTCTTTGTCAAAGAGAAATCCTAATTAGGATTAAGAATATATAATAGAATTAATATAGAAATTAGTCACCATGAAATGCAATAAAGAGGAAATTAGAACAAATGTGCACCCTTAAACAGGAGTCAGACCTGCAACTTCAAAAGCAATGACGGCAAATAAGCCAAACAAAACAAACAGAACAAAGAAGTACAGATCCCAACCCAATGACGAAGATGATAAACTCCAAGAATCACAGCAAAGCTAGTGTGTCTGCTCTTTAAAACAAAACTAATAATAATTATAAACTCTTAACAAAATGATGGAAAAATATAAAGTATGGGTCACCAGAAGTGAATGGCAGTGGATAAATAATGTGCAGTACTATGGATTTGACAAACATGATATGTTCTTGTAATAATATTTATGGATGAGCCTTTATAACAAATATAAACATTTCAGGACTTACACTTTTTAAAAGAAACTCAAACGAATCAACCCTACCACTATTGAAAACAATAAACTGCATATATATATATATATATATATATATATATATATATATATATATTTGCTACATAAAACCTCTAGGACTGAAGAACTAGGGCTGGTGTTCAGATCCCAGCACCCCAGTAAAAGTCAGGGAGTTATATGTTTTATCCATAATCCCAGTCAGCAGGAGGCAGAGTCAGGGGATTCCCTGAACTGACTGGCCAGCTACACGATTCAGTAAACTGAATTCAGCAGAAGACCCTGCCTCAGTATATAAGGTAGAGGGAGAATTCCATCATCAGCAATGGTACAGCACACATGTACATACACACACACACACACACACACACACACACACCACTTCCTTGTAATATGTATACATACACACACACACACACACACACACACACACAACCTTTAAAAGAACAAAACAAGAACAGCTAACCTTTTAACTATGATATTTACATCAAAAAGGGATTCACTGGTAAATTCTTTTTTGCTCTTCAATTTGAAACAATGTTAGACATTATATCAGAAAATAAATATATAATGAAGGAATAATTTAAGCAGCTAACTGGCTAGCTGCCAAAAACTGCTGAAGACACCACAACGGGAACCCAAGGCTCACATTATTCTCATGAACATGAAAAGCAAATTTCCTCATGTAAATGAACTGTCTGGAATTACAGTGATATTGATCTTTTACAGTCTGGTTCCTGGGTATCTTATCAAACAGATAAACACACATACACTCCTGTTCTTCAAGGTCACTGGGGCCAATAACAGACCAAGTTCAGAGAATCAGTCCCCCTTCCCAGACTATTTTGCTTTCTTCATCTGTAGTGTTAAGTGAAGTGTATCCTAGTTTGGGAATGTTTCTGCAGTAGTTGCCTACTGCTCAGATCTGGAAACCTATTTTAACAAGCATATAGACAAATTCAAAATGCCAGCTATAATCTCATCTATTTAACATCATAATAGTTATTCATTACCAGGTGATAATTTCAATGTACCCACATCCTTAACCCTCTGTAATCATAACCCTTGGAAACCCAGCAAAAAAAGGGAAAAATGAAGACATGTGTTACCTTAAAATCACTTAATATTCATGTCACAGAATCATGAGTACCTAGTCTAATGACTATCAGTTCTAATTTGCTGATTCAGGCAGCATGAAGAGGGACAGGAAATTATCTTACAGGAAACTTTCACTGATGAAGCTGAATGTCTGTGAGAAGATGAGGTCAGGAGAACCTAGAAAGACACTCCTGTCTTTAAGTCATGAGCCACTGGGCTGGAAAATCTTACCTGAGGTGTTTTGGTTTTCTACATAGTTACAGAGAACATGACATCTTTGTGGTAAAATTCTCTCAGGGTAAGACTGCCTTAGAAAAGAAAACTGGATTTTTTTAACCTTGTAGATAAAATGAGAATATGAGAGAGAGAGAGAGAGAGAGAGAGAGAGAAATAATCACAAATTCCTTACTTTCATCCTATCTTCAACTTCATTGACAAATTTTAAATCATGTATGCTCCTGGAAAGAGAGAAGAAATCTCACAGTATCCCATTCATTCCAGACAGAGTATAAATTGCCTTGGTGTGATATATCCACACTGTATATACTTCCTTCCCATGAGTCACTTAGTGGTCTTAGGTTATCTTATCAACAGTAATGATGTCTCACTGCTAATATTCAGGTAATCCCCATTTAACTTAATAATCTTTAACAATGAATTCAAACATATGCTGCACTGTGTAGTTAAAACCTTGGATCAGTGTGTTTATGACACAATCTGTCATGACAAACTCCAGTGAGTAACATTTACAGATTGGATGGGATGGAAGGACCCTAGAGAGGAGCATGATGGGATAGAAGGACCATGGAGAACTGTGTGGTGCTCCCGACTCACCACTTTTACAAATGCCCTCAAAGGCTATGACATGCTTTCTCTTCTTCCTCCACACCACTAAGTACCTCATCTCCATGTCCAAGCCTACTGCCCCTCACCTAACCCACTGCAAAAGTGTGTCTCCGCTCAAACATAGCTATCTACACAGCATGGTGAAGCATGTCTGATGGTAACAGCCATCACAGCCATAAAAGCAATCCTAATAGTGCCAATTACCAGCATCTCTTTCTGAAAGGCCTCCAGTCCTTGCACAAGACTGCACCGGATTACCCCAAGCCCATTTTCCGGGTTATCTGCCTTCTGATGTGAGGGTCCTGATTACTTCTTTCTTAGTTCATGCCAGGGCCCTCCTCAGAGGCCTTCCTCCCATATGCCTTCCTCCAATGCTAATCTTGGCAGAAGACACACAGTCTCTTTCTTTGTAACACAGTTCCTGCTTAATTTGTGCTTCCTAGACTTTTTTCTCTCCTGTAGTCCCCGAATCATAGAGAGAGGGGATTTGTGGTGTTCTCTGACATTCTGCATTATACAGTCTGGGCTCTGTGACCACCTGAGCACACAGGAAAGACACTATCACCAAAAGCATCTATGTCCAAGTTCCTTCTCTCCCACATGCTGAATCCTTAGAGAACAGGGATTAAAAAGTATGTACCTTTCTATCCTGGGCCACACATACAGCAAGGCTGCCAATGTCATGGCCTCATTCTCTCCTCCCCCCTAGTTTTTGAGTAAAGTCATGAAATTGATATTAGCAAAGAGAAAATAGAGTCTGCATGTTAAAATCAGGTTCTGTTATAACATATGCCCTTAATCCCAGCACTCAGGAGGCCGAGGCAGATGAATGTCTGAATTCTAGTCTATCCTGGTCTACTGAGCAAGAACCAAGATAGCCAGGGTTACACAGAAAAATCCAAACAAAACACCCCATGCTTTGAGAGAATGAAGAGAAAAACGTGCATTAGGAAGGAGTAATTTGAAGAAATGAAGGTGTTACTGCAGTGAGCCCTTACTCATTACAAAGCTGATTCCATTTTGGAGTTTAGCTCACTGAAAATGCTGGCTATCATTGAATATGCAGAGTGTCTTGCTTTAATTCAAAGATCAGTGAGTTTCTCTCTCAGAAATTCCATTTTCTTTCCTTAAAATAGAAAAAATTAAATGGGAAGAAACAAAATCTAATTGTTCTAATCTAAAAATAAAAAATATTTCATATATTATTTATGAGACACATTTTACATGGGTACTCTTTAAAGCATTTCTGATATAAGCTTGATCTAGTTAATAAATGAAATTATGATGCACAGCAAAATTTGAATTTCAGATAAAGACTCTTGTATGCCATGCTATCATATTTGGTATAGATCCATAGTAAAAGAAACATCATTTACCTGAAATTCAAGATTAACTGTTACAGCTTTGTTTCTGATATATATGTATAAGACTATTCCGACAGGGGGCTCAGAAAACAATTAAAACTAAACTGAAATTCTTACACCTTGCAAGCCAACCCTGCCTTTCTTTGACTTGTGGATATTCTGTATTCTGGGTAACAGGGTCATGGTATTCTAATTATTTGCCATAAAGGTCATTTCTTTATGTGACCCTGAGACTTCAGAGCAATTTCCTGAAAGTAAATTATTTTTCAGTGAAGCAGGAATTCATGCAGCTTTTTCTCTGCAAATGAGTCTAACCAGGTACCAAATAAATGACTTTACGTATTTTTCTCAATTAGATTTTACTTCAATTATAGAAAGATGGTGCCTCTCTTGGTTGTAATCACAAGGCAAGGCCAATATATTGCTACCCTGCTCTCAGCATAGGAGAAATTATGCTCAGAAGAACTAAGGACCTGGGCTAGACCCGGTGCCTCTGGAATTAAGGGAAGCAAAAGGAGGGAGGGAACAGATGCAGAAGATCCTCTGAGGTCAGGTGTGCCCTCTCTAGGTACCAGCAATATTTACACCATTTAAAGAATGGTAAGTGGAAGAAGGCAGCTCAGCTAAAGAAGTTAAATCCCTAAAGCTGTTGTTTTAGGTGGGATAGGTTCTTCAGCTGGGCTGTCTTGTCTGGCCTCAGTGAGAGAGGATGTGCCTAGCCACACAGAGGCTTGATGTGCCAGAGTTGGGGAATACCCAGGGGGCCACAACCCACTCAGAGAAGAATGGGAGGTAGAAGAATTGTGGAAGGGGATGACCAGGAGAGGCAGTGAGGGAGATGTAAAATGAATAAGTAAAAAGTAAATAAATAAAAAGAAATTGCTAAAAGAAAAATAAAACCAGAAACAATACTGTAAGCATATATTTTTCACAGCCTACTTTAATAAGGGTTCAACCTCCCTTCTAGACTACCACCCACCAGAGGTAGTGGGAAAGTAAGCTTATTAGGATACAGGGAATGTGGACCTGTTTAGAAATAGTTCTTTGGGTGATCCCAAACTTCTTTGTTCTCAGTCTAATCCACTAGCAGACATCAAACATAAATCAGCAGCTTCAGTCCAGTCAACATGGCAGGCACCACTCACGAACCAGCAAGGGAAGTTCAATCCAGAAGAAACCTTGAGGCTTGCCAACCAGCCAACGCAGAAGAGGCAAGAAGCAACAGGAATCCCATGAGAAGTTCTTTGTCGAGTTTCTATGGTGTCACCACAAGCAAAGCTCAACAACACAAGGTAAGGCGAACCAAGACATGTGTGTCTTCAGAAGTGAAGTTTAACAAGCTGGAGCAAGGCAAAACCAATGCTCTAGCTCTTATGGTCTGTGGGGTCATATTTATATTCTTCCTAAGCATCACGTGCCCGTTCACATGTTTGCTATAGCTAAACATCCTTTCACCTGTGTGCCCCAGCGAAACATCATTTGTCATAACTGACTTTCTAAAAGAACTAGAAGTTTCCACTTTACAATTCAGCAGAGAGCGGAGAATGACAACTTTAGACTTCCAACTAAAAATGGGGCTAAAATATGCATGAAACAGGTGAAGGTAGAAGAACAGAAACACAGCCAAGGCAAACAAAGGAGGGTCAGACTAACAAAGGGTCAAGAGACTATATTTAATGGAAATCTAACCTGTCAAGCATTTAGCAATGAATGGAAACCGAGACTACAGAAAACTAATTCAAGAACAAGAACACAAAACCTGAGCAACTGCCTGTGTTTGTGAATCAGGAAGATTAGAGTTAAACATAATCTCAAAAAACAGGAGAGTGTCTCAGACATCAGATAGACAAGCAAGAATGCTGTGAGGAAACAAAAACAAATTCCCAGACTGAAAGATGGAAGCCATTCGCTGATGAATCTCCTAGAAAGCCACGGGATGCTTTAAAGGAGAAATGAACACTGAGCACCCAGCCTGTGGATGCTCCATCCTTGTAGAAAAGGGGAAATCTTCAGGATTGAAAGTGAAAAAGATAGACCAAGGACTCAGAATTGAGAAAATCAAATTCATTTCCAATGTCAGATAACCTTTCAGTGCCGTGAGCAGAAAAGTGTGTGATATAAAATTCTATTTTTGCTCTTGATTCTAGGGCATTTGATGAGACTTGGTTTTATCCCTAGTACAGGACTGGGGTGGCCACACACCTAAGGTGTAGATTTGGGAACAGTAGAACATATGTCCACAGCCTTTCCAGGAGAAAAGAAAGCAAGCTGCAATTGTGGCAGGAGTAGAATATAATCGGTCAAAGTTCTACTTCTGAAGACACAGCTTCCTCCCTGGGATGTAGGAAAAGTTGCATTTGTTGGTCCATCAATCCAGAACACTTTCCTAAAGATGAAAATAGAGGAAAGAGTGCAGGAAAAGAACTCAGGTTTTCTCAAATGGGAGGAGGGAACGGGCTAAAGAACAAAAGCCCAAATTAGTGCCACGAATAGAGCAACTTCATGGGCATGCCCTGCCCACACATGCTCAGATACTCAACAATGCCCATCACACTGCTACAGACCAGGGCAGCATCTTGCATCAGCTTCCGAGGGAGTTGTGCATCTTCACCATTGCCTAGTACCACCAAGGACCTAGGAACAGCCCCATCTGTCCACTGCCAAGCCTGCCTGCAGCCAGACTTGCCTGCCTGCCCCATGAACCTGAAGCCACACACGCTTGTAGCCAGTTCTGAGGGCAGCCACTCTGACCTCTACCCACATATGATGGTTTGAATGAAATGTCTCCAGAGTGTTGGGCTTTGAACCCTTGTTTCTCAGTTGGTGGTGATGTTTGGTGAGGCTTAGGAAGTGTGGTTTAAAGGAGGAAGTGTGTCCCTGGAAGTGGGCTCTGGGAGCTTAGAAGACTGATGCCATTTCTTTACTTCACTCTCTGCTTCCTGTTTATGATCTGTGATGTGAGTTACTGCCATGCTCCCCACTCCTTTCCCTCTGGAACCTTAAGCCCAAATAAACCCTTCCTTCTATGGATTGTCTTCCTCATAGTGTTTTATCACAGCAATAGAAAAGTCACTAATATACCATATCTGGTTAAAGATACTGCCTATGATCATAACTACCTGAAGCTGTATCCAGTTGCCAACAGGCTTGCCTTTGTAGAGTCACGCCGGCTTCCACCTCTCCTGACCCCCACTTCCTCCTGCCCTAAGCTTCTTCCTTCCCTCAGCCTTTCCCTTCCCTCAGCCTTCCCCTTCCCTCAGCCTTCCCCTTCCCTCAGTCTCCTCTTCTCTAGGCTTCCACATTTCCTCAGCTTCTCCTGACCTCAGCATCTCCCTTCCCTCGGCCTCTCACCCCCTCAGCCTCTTCTTCCCAGCTGCTCATATTGAGCCAAGGTCCTGAAGAAGATAGTGGTGAACAGCTGTGCTCAGCTTGCTTTCTCTTTCTACTCAGTCTGGGGCCCTAGGTCAAGAAATGGTGAAATCTGCATTCAGGGTGGGTCTTCCTGCTTCAGTTAACCTAATCTATAAAATCTTCCACAGACCTGTCCAGAGACAAGATTTGTCTCCAAGTGGATTCAAGGTTCTGACAAGTTGGCAATCAATATCAACCATTACTTATTTGTAAAACAGTGCAAATACCACTTTATATGCAACCTAGAAACTTTTATGATTTAAAGCAAGTCTTTTATCCAAAGATTTCAGAGCCATCAATAAAAGCTAAACGGGTTTTAAAAGAAATTATCACCGAATTTCATAAGTGTCAGTAAAGTCTACTTCTGATGTTGATCATTAAAAAGTATAGATCTGAAAATGCTTTTTAAAAGGAAATAAACTGAAAATCTTCTGGAAAGAGTACATTATTCCAGTTGGGCTGTCTTAACAACCATTCACTAGCTGATGGTTTCAATAAATGAATAAAAAAAATAGAAAATAATAATGGAAACCTCTTCTCTCACAATTTGAAGGCTAGGACTCTAGGGCTTGATAGGTTTCATCCTGGCTTCAGCTGGCTGCCTTCTTGCTCTGTTTATGGAGTGGTCAGGAAAGGCACATACCAGAGCAGGAAGAAGGTGGGAAGGGGGTTCATTGGGTAGTAGGTGCATCTTTTTTTATAAGCAGAGTAACCTTCTCAGGTCACATACATAGCCAAATTCAAACTCAGTTTCTTTCATACCAATTGCAGCCACACTGTGTGAGGGATCCCCACAGGGTCAGTTCACAGTGAACATCTTCAGACAAAGCACTTGGACAGAGTAGAGGCAGGTCTGCTATTGAGGGTGCAAGGAAGGCTCACGGGGATACGGAGAGACAACAGAGGAGACAGACTAGACAGAATGAGACAACTTCTCTCAGTAGCAAAATCTGAAACAGGATGATTTCATTCCTAAACTAAGCTATCACCAAGTACACACAGTAAAATCTTCACAGGCTGTGTGAAGCAATGATAACCAACTGAAGATGAGGGTCATGGGGTTGGTAAAATAATGTGAAATTTGGAGTGAAAATAAAGTCCAAAGGGGATAAAATTAGCAATCCACTCTAAAGAGATAATGAAGTAGTAGCCTTCCAAAATACATATAAAACGATATGCAAATGCAAAGCTTAGTATTTTCATTTTTATTTCAAGTTAAATTTATAAAACATCATATAATACTCAGTTTACACTATTCACACATTAATGAAATTTAGGCCAACACAGCGACTACTATACTAGCAATCCTGCAGCTGGCATGTTTCTGTTTTATTTTAAAGAATAGGTCTTTCCTCTGTAATAAAGATTAACAGATACAGGACAAATGCTAAGAAAACTATAGAAGCACAGCAAGCAGGGTAGACAGGGGTAGCAATGCTGTGGTTCAAAACACAATCTGAAGAGCCTGCTGCATACAAGGGCACTGAAACTCTGCAGGGAAATGATTTTTAAAGGTGTGGGAAAGACTAATCCAAACGAAGCATAGGTCAAGATGGAGTGAAATGCATAGTTCTCTGGTGATACAGGAATGAAAGATTTCACTACTGAGAAGAGCCCTGGAATAAGTTTCATGGTAGAGTTACATCACCTTGGGAAACTTCCACTAAAGAAAAAAACTGAACAGTAGTCACATGAACTTGTGTGCTTGTTCCTTTGCATATATAGCAGGGGAAAACAGAAAACTTGTGTTGGGTGCACTTTATCATGCTTCTGAAGGAACATGTTGATGGGATCATTTATTGAAATACTTATGAGAAAGAGATGAAAGCAAATTTGGATTTAGAAGGAATGCCGGTTGAATATGTGTAATGTACAAATACAGAAGACAAGTAGCTTCTCTCTATAGTAGTCATGATAATCAGAAAAGCACGTGAAAATATGCTTTCCACATAAACAACTAAATAAATTGCCAAACAACAAACCTTAAAACACATCCAACTCCTTGGAGAAAGCTAAAGCCTCCCAGAATGTTCTAGAAGATGACCTAATGACTTCAAAGTGCCTAGAGAGGAGGATATCAGTGTGGTGAAACTATCAATTCTAGCCATATTAAGACAACAAGAGATAAATATGAGGAACTATGGGGAATGAGCCCCACACAGCTATCCTTTACCATCATGGGGAATGAACTCGAGGACCCTGTGCCCACCAACCAATGTGTTCATACTCACAGATACATAGTTCCTTCAACAAAACCAGGTTGCTATTTATATATAACAGAGATGCTTCCTCTTATTTACTTTAAATCATTTCTAGGTTGTTTTCCATGCCTAAAGTAATATGCACGCTAAGTAAACAGTGGTTATACTGTATTGTCTAAGGAATAATAAGACAAAATGTGTCTGCCCAGAATACATGCAGCAACCCCTTTGCCTCCCTCCTGGATGTGTAGATGGTGTTTTCTCTGTGTGTCCTCACAGGGACATTCCTTTCTATCTCCAGTGTTTCTGTTTTACATCCTAATGAGTTTTGATGAAGACACAAGTCATTTAGACAATGAATTACTGTAGGGGTCTCATTTTAACTTAATCTCGTCTTTAAAGGCCCCATTTTCAAATAACCCAATGCATGATGGAGAAGTCAAGCCATAGATTTGCAGTGACACAAGTCATCCAGCAGCAAAAATGAAAGGGCAGGAAGATGATCTGGTTAAGGGCCTGCCCCATCAGTTCTTGACTGATGTAGGAACAATGGGAAGAGTGAAAAGGCTCAGCTGAGGCCTGGCCCCAAGACACACATGGCCCACACCCACCATGATTCCAGGGGAATTGTGTTTAAATGGAAGAAGCACAAGGTTACTTAGATCTCTAGTTGGCCACCAGAGAGATACCCCTTCCCAAAACATAGGCACGTGCATGTGCACACCCACACATACACACACCCATGCATCACCCTGTTTCAGATGCAAGAAACAAACCCCATTTTCCTTAGGTTCCTGAAAGCAGTATAAATTAGACTGGAAGAGAGTCCATTACCCAATTATGCAATGTGGTACTCTGCAGTGAGCCTCCATCCAAAAAGTTTAAAGCCTTTCATAATTTCTGGTTAGATCTTCTACTGAGCTTCGAAATATTTTGTTGCAAGGAGTTGAAGAGATGGTTCAGTCAGTAATGTCTGCACAAACTTGAGTCTCTGACTTTAAGTCCCCAGAAACCACATAAAAAATAGCCTTGTATAATGCCTCACAGTTGTAATTCCAATATGGGGGAAACCTTGGAGCTTGCTGTATGACACCCTAACGGGTAAGTCCCAGGCTCCTGTCACACATCCTGTCTCACAACAACATGGAAGGTAACCTCTGGCCTCTACAGACATACTTACCCATGCACACATTTGCACATGCTCTGGTGACAGATGCACCCATGCAGGAATAAGCACATGCATAAACTTTCTGAATAGTAAGAGAAACCACTAAAACCAATCATTATTCACACGTGACTAAAACCTTCACTTGGTGACCAAAGTTGTCAAAGAAAACTTGTTTTTTGAAAGTTTTAGAGTCTATAGTGGGCACTTTTAACATTGTTGTGACCAGGTATCTGACAAGAGAACTTGTGAGAAGATGATTTACTTTGGCTCACATTTTGACTGGATAAAGTTCATCATGACAAGGAACATGTTGTGCCAGGAGCTGCTATTTTCTATTGCAAGAGTGGCACAAAGCTGCTTATAAACATATCTATGGGCATGAACAAGGGAGAGAGCATCTATAAGAAGCTGGGACAGGATGGAACCCCCAAGAGCTTTCTGCTAGTGACACACTTCCAGTAGCGAGGTCCCACCTTCAGAAGGTTCTACTTTCTCCAGAAACTCTATAGATGCCAAGTGTTCAAACATACTAGTCTGTGGGGGACATTTCCCACTCAAGCCGTAACAGCAGGATGTGTCCTAGGAAATGACCAGGATGAGAGGGAAAGCAAGTGACAGAGACTACCCACCAGCCTTTGAAAACTGCCACAGCACAAGCAGCATTAAAATAAATTAGTGTCCCAGATGCAGTTCCAGCTGCATGCTACAAACATAAAGATCTACTGACAAGGAGATCATGACCTGGCATAAAGCTGAGGCTTTGGCAGTTTATAATGTTACAGAGGATGTCTTGAGTGCTCATTATTCTGCCGATTTCTGCTTTCATTTGGTCTAAAGTTATCCCGCAACTGAAAACCTGGAGACATTAGACTTTTTCCAGTACCCTGGAGACAGGAATCAAAGGGCACAGAATCTACCAAACAGACTTGAAAATGCAGTACCGCACTGTAGGCCCACAGCCTAAGCAGAAGCCTTCTCCCGAAGAGTGATAGCACACAGTGCCCACACCTAAGCAACACCTCTTTAATTCCTACCACAGATAATTACAGTGTAGTCCATAAACATAGGCATGTACAAAGTTACCTTTAAATGAATGATGACAGGAACCCAAATCTTCTTAAAAACCTAGCAGCCTGAGGGCAGAACGGCACAGGACATGAAGAGCTAATGACAATCCAGACAAACCCATTCTGCCTAGCTCAGTCCAGAGTTCTCCACAAGCTTTAGGAGGCCATAGCAGGACTTGTGAGCTATGCGGTGCTCACAGGCACCCACACCACCATGCTGTCATGGTAACATACTGTAAACACAAGGGGCTTTACCCCCACCATGTTGCTTTACTTAGTCTCAATATTTCTTTTCCAAACACATCATGACTGGAGTGTGGCTTTGTTGTTGATGATTTCAAGATGCATTTATTTCTATTTTATGTATATGAGTGTTTTGTCTACATGAACAAATATGTACCATGTGAGTACCTGGTGCTCACAGTGGGCAGATGGGGGTATTATGGCCCATGGAACTGAAATTACAGACATTTGTGAGCCACCAATAGGGTGCTAGAAACTAAACCTAGGTCTTCAGCAAGAGTAGCCAGTGCTCTTAAGCACTAAGCCTTTTTGTCAGCTCTGTGAAGGATATTTTTTAACATGTGGCTATTTGCAAAGCTCAACATGCTCCATGAATCTTGGCAACTCTAAAATATTGAATGACATTTTTGAACCAGTTATTGGAAAAAGAATGTTATATTATCTAAAGCTTCTATGCAGACATAAAATAGAGGGGGGTGGGTAATGCTTTACCTGTAGGTGGTGGAAATTTATACCTTTGCTTTTCCTTACTAGTTCCACATAAAATATGGGACAAAAATGCCTGAAATCTTTAACAGTATTGGGAGTATTGGGAGCAACTGTGTACCCCTTATCATTCTTACTAACAAAAGAGCTGTTAAAAACCTTAGCCACTCCTCAGATATGAACATGCGATAGACTCTCCAGTTTGCTTTGTGTTGTCTTCATCCTTCTATAGATAAATGACTATATACTGTAACAAAGCCAAAATCAATCCTCACGCACAGTGGAGCACACAGGTTGGGCATGACAGGGACAGGGCTCTTGGGACACCTAAAGAGAAGAGGCTTGGAGCCCTGAGGGTTGGGAAGCAATGGGGCTGTCATTCTAAATATCCCCAGAGCAAACCTTTGTAGAAACCTATGCAAAGGAAGCTGCATCTAAAGTAAAGGGGGGGGTGGATATTGACTTTCACTATTTTTCTCTTCAGAAGTAGGTAGAAAGGACAATATGACAGTGGCCCAGTTCCAAATATAAGATTATAAGATGTGGTAGTTAGTGTTGACTGTCAACTACACAGGGTCTGCTATCATCCAAGAGACAACCCTCTGGCATGTGAGCATTCTCTCTCTCTCTCTCTCTCTCTCTCTCTCTCTCTCTCTCTCTCTCTCTCTC
>JADRCH010000044.1:670002-749160 GCA_019843965.1 Rhynchomys soricoides | reverse complement strand
CTCTCTCTCTCTCTCTCTCTCTCTCTCTCTCTCTCTCTCTCTCTCTCCTTCCTAAGAACACAGTGTAGCCTGCTGTCATGAGCTCTACCACCATGCCTCCCCCACTTCCTACCTTAAGACTACAAACAGAAATGCACCCTACTCCTTTAAGTTGATTCTTGTCAGGTATCTAACAGAAAGGAAAAAAAATAGAGAAGGCACAAGCCCTCCATTGTAACAACAGTGGGGACATGAAGCAGGGATGCCCCCAAGCAGTGAGCACATTATACCCAGAACAGAAAACATCTCAGCGTGTACACAGGCAGGAGACTCATCATGGTGAGCCAGAGAGGAGAGCAGTCACATGCTCTGTCAATTCAAATCACAGAGAGGATATTTTTGGTTGGCTTCTGCAATCCCATCAGAAACACCAAGCTATTGATTGGAGGCTATGTAGAGTCTTCACCGTTTGGAAGAGGGCTGGGAGCCAGTGAATACTTGAGTTATCTTCTGTGATATCCACTTAATTTCCCATGTCATGTGACCAAGGAAACCGGCATATCACTTGGAGAAAAAAGGCGGCTAGGATGATCCTTCTGTGTGCTGACATTTACTCTCTGCGGTGTTGCTCATTAGTGAAGGCGTGCAGGCTGCTGAGGAGCAGGTGGAAGCTCCAGGCCTCTGCTCTCTCCTCCACTGCACCTCACACCTGCGAAGGAAGCCTCCTAAGAGATGAGAGGAAAGACTGCCTGCTGTGTCTACTCCCATCCACATGCCCCAAGAATTAAAAGCAACAGTCTCGCTATTCTTAGAGAGAATATTATAGCTAAAGACTGACACAGCCGAGAAAGAGAGAAAAACACATAATTTAGAAGGAAGCCTTACGGGAGTACAAAAAGAAAGCCATAGAAGAAGCAAGGAAGAATGCTGTGGTAGTTTGCATGAGAATGGCCCATATAGGCTCACATATTTGAATGTTCAGTTCCCAGCTGGTGAAGTGTTTAGGATGGATTGGGAGGTTGAAGGACATGTGTCACTGGGGCTGGACTTTGAGATTTCGAAAACCCGTGCCAGGCCCAGTCTTGCTCATTTCTCTGCCTCCTATCTGGAGATCTGGATGTAAGCTCTCAGCTATTGCTCCAGCGCCATGCCTGTCTGCCTGCCTGCTAACATGTTTACCCCCATGTTGGTCATATACTAACCCTCTGAAACTGTAAGCAAGTCCCCAGCTAAATGCTGTCATTGATAAGTTGCCTACAAGGGAGATGTCAGATTATAAAGGACAGTTATAAAGGGTCAATAAGATGGTTTAGCAGGTGGAGGTGCTGGCTGCTAAGCCCAATAACCTGCATTTAATCCCTAGATTGTACAAGTTGTCTACTGACCTCTATGTCTATATCAGTGTATATGCACATGAGTACAAGCACATACATGATATATAAATATATGTTAAAAATAGAGAAGCTATAGGGCACTATTTGAGAACTTTGTTTACCATGGCTGAAACTTATAAACTTAAGCAATTCCATTCAAACCTAGTTAATGACCACATGAATCATCTCATTGGAAGAGACCAGTAGGTCTCCGGCAGCTGATTGGGTCTCTACACAGGGAACAATAAAGCAGTGTGTCCATATGAAACAACAGTAGCTTTGTAAGCGCCTTTTCCTCAGTCTGTTTAGAGCCTTGATCTAATCATAGTTCATGGGGCCTTGTTTATCTTAACGTTCTTCCAAGCAGTATTGTGATCCAAGATATTGACAACATAGTAAGCTGGACCTGGTACAGAGAAAGGGATGTGCCCCTAGGACTCAAGTATTTAATTTGTAAGCAAAATGTTAAGGTTTCAGTGCTCTGGGATAGACCAGAATATACCCTCTGAAGCAGAAGACAAGTCCAGTCATCTCACATACCATAAATAAATAAATAAATAAATAAATAAATAAATAAATAAAATCAATCTAAGCCTCTTGTTAGTTTCTAAGCAGTTTTGGATATAAGGAAAAATAAGCCAGAAATCTAGGAAATTTCCTGTCTGTTTCATCTCCCCACAGTACTCTTTATTAACATCCCATACCTGAACCCGAGTGGAACACTGTGACAATATATGAACACATTACTGTTACTAAGAGTCCAGGCTATTCTGACATATTCGGTGACGAAATGGGCAGTGGGTCATGAAAAGACACGGAAGAAGCAAGTCCATTCTGCTACATGAAACAAACCAGCTCTCCAAGGCTACAGGCTCTATAATTTAGACTAATGACATGCTGGAAAAGGCAAATTGATGGAGTTGTTGACTTGTCAGTGTCTCTAGGGGAGGTGGGATGAGCAGGGAGAACATGGGAGCTTGCAGGCAGGGAGAGAGCCTATATGGTACTTATCAGTCAACTGGTCACACAGTCCTTCTGCTCATGGGTCATCACAATGCTCTGGCACACTCTCCCAGGACAACTTCCCTACAGACTCCTAAATCCAGACCTGGGACACAGACAACCATATATGAACTGGTTCCTTAGGAAATAAATGTGCTAAGTCCACTGCTGCTTGGGTTACACATCCCATTCATTTTAATCTGGAAAACACACCAAGCATCCAGCCTGTGTGAGACACAATGCATGGACAACGTGGGAACTAGAACTTCGGAACAGAGCTGGCAGTCTCTTGGGAAGGTACACAGCAAGCAGAACAAATGAGCACAGCATGTTCCAAGTTGGGAAGCCCTGGCAGAAAGATGGGATAGGAAAGCACATTGAAGGGATCCACATGGGGATTTGTGACTTTAAGCCCAAGGACCAGGGAAGGCTGGCTCATGAAAAAGTGGTAGCTAGGACAGGATTTTAAAGGAGCTAGGGGGCTGAGAAAACACTATCAGGATGAGACTTGAGAAGAAGAAATATTCATGGAAAGAGCAAGGATGTGTGTGAAAATGGCTTCAAAGAGAGACCTGGACCATAGACATCCCCACAGAGAAGAGATGAGATAGAGATGAAGCAGAACCAGCCACACAAGAGAAGGAAGAATTTTATGCTTTCCTAGTTTTGCTTTGAGACAGTATTAAGCATACATTATAGGTAAAGCATTGAAGACCCAGAATACTGAGATAAACTATTCTAGTTCAGACCAGAGCATGGCCATAGCTGGGTGACAATGAGTGGATTCTGGGCCCACCGATGAAACAGTGGACGGGGCTGCAAACTGCCAAACTGTGAGGGAGTGAGAAAGAACAACATCAGGGATAATTCTGGGATGCTGGTCCTCAGTAGCTGAAGGGGGAACTACTTACTTCAAAGACACCTTTGAAGGCACCAGGGCCAACCATCTATGCAAAACATCCCAAGCGACCTGACTTATCTGGAATGTGATCAGAGTGGGCAGATCAAATAACAAACACTCCAAGGTACAGGAAAAATGATGAAAAATCAGTCCTGCCATAACACATCCTGGAAAAGTTTTCAACTTCAAGAATACAGGGGAGTGAAAGGGGTATCTAACAACTATCAGAAAAAAATACCTACAGAGGAAGGAAAGGAGGCCTACTCACAAATCCCAAACATAAGAAGATGGGAGAGCACATCTAAGGAGCTTGGTGGGGCATGATTGTGATCCAGAAACTCTCCACACAGCCAAGTGATCTTTTATACATGAAACAAGGAACATGCTTCCTCAGATACAAAGACAGAGTACAGAAAGTATTCCACACATGCAAATATGCAAAAATTACTTGACTATATAAATGTAAATTCAGAACAGGAGTCTTGTCCAATGAGCTGACTGGTTCGTTTTTACCTTCTTGGTAATACTGACAAGTGTGTATCAGCCTCTGAGTCAACCTGTCACAAATGAGTGCACCTCACAGGGTGACCCTCAACAGGAGGAACAGGAGAGAGTCTCCATTCTACAATGTGGGTTATGTCCCTGTGGTGGTGAACCAGTTAGCCATTTGGAATCTAAATGGTTTAATCAAAGATAAGTTGACATCGTTGTCTATCAAATGGACTATGGAGAGAAATGTGCTGTCAATTTGCAGAGTCTAAGCATTGGAAAGTCATTGGGTTTTATGGTGTCACAGTGTGTATATACTTAAAAATAAGAACAATTAGAATCTTCTCACCATGAAGGAATGATAAAAGTCTATGGGATGGACATAATTATTACCATAAGCACTGCCCAGTGTATCCATGAGCTAAAGCACCAATCACATTACAGCCCACAACTATACACAAATATATGTGTCAACCAGAAAAGGTCTCCTTAAAGTTATTAAGCTCTAATGTTAATAAACTGTTAACGCTACGGGGGTAGTATGGTGTTTAGGTTGAAAGAACAATGCAACAATGACCATATGACAAGTACGATGTAAGAGACTCCCTTGAGTGAAATGATCAGAGTAAGTGGCTGACCAGTTGATTTTATAACAGAAAGAAGAAATGAGAATTTTGAAACTATAGTGTGGAATCAGAAAGAGAGAAAGAGGAGTTAGTCAGACACACATACGAGAGAGAGAGAGAGAGAGAGAGAGAGAGAGAGAGAGAGAGAGAAAGGGATTAGATGCATAAATAACAGTAGCTCATAACTCTGAACTAATTGGACAGAAATGGTAACCAGGGGTTATATTGAAGAATGCACTTAAAAACTTGAGTTCTAGAACCTAAACCCAGATTATATTTTAAGCAAAAATTAGCAAACATGAACCACCATCGAGACAAATAATGACACAATGTCCTAGTAACCTGGAGATGGAAGAACTGGCTCCACCACTTGCCTGGGCAGTACTGGAGATCTGACTCCAGTGACATGGGCATGGAAGAGCTGTTGGGCTGACCAATTCAGTTACCACCCAGGCCCAGATTCAGGGCTAGAAGCTGGCCCCTACCCAACCTATGAGCTTCTGGAGCGTATGAAGGGACTGGTCTGACAGAATCGGAGTTACAGGATCTTTGTCAGAACAAAAGTAGGATATCTGGGAGGATTTGGGGGAGGGTCCAGTATTGATGGTATAGCAGAAGCCAGAGGACTTGAGCCAGACCAATGACTCACTGCAGTGAACACTTGCAAATAAAGCTGTTTGTACAAAAGAGTATACTGTGTGACACACCATGACACATGCAGTTTTCATAACGAGATGTTTGCTTTGGTTTTTTTTTCATTTAATCTCCCCAATTTCTTGGAGGGTGGGGGAGTTTTGGGTGGATAGCAGATGTAGAAGAAGTGGAAAATGAGTGAGTTTGGGGGGTGTGGTGTAAAATTCACAAACAATCAATAAAAGAATATGGAAATAAATTTCAATTATAAGAATTATGAATACTGTGACCTTTGAAATACACATAGGATGAGGGAGAGAAATTGTATTTTCAAAGCAAAGTTGTGGTTTCCTTTTAGCAAAAATTTTACAGTAGGCTACAGACTTGATAATCTATTCCTTTTTGTCAAGAACAAGTTTGTGATCCAAGGATGGCAACCATTGAGCGAAGCACTGCTGACACCTGTAAGTAAATGGCAATGTGACATGGAGCCAAAGCTTCTTGCCTGGGCTTTATCTGTTCAAGTCAACAGAGGTGACAGCCACCATGTAAACTGGAGAGCATGCAAATGGGAGGAAAACCATGAATGACAGTGCATAAAAAGATTGCTGGGTGCCTTATTTTCAGTGATGAATAAGTCCAATTACCTAATTTGGAGAAAAGAAAGTATCACGAACGTGGGTGGTCCACGCCTCATAGAAACTAGAAGTAAACACAGCCAAGTGGGGAAGGTTGCTAATGAGTGTAATTAGCTGGTATCATCGATGAAACAAACGGGACTTATTTTTTTTTAAGATGGGGAAATATCTCATTTCACATCTACAAATTATACGAATGAGAAACATAGAAATAGTCTGACGGAGCAAAAGGGAAACGGAATGTCTAAGGCTCAAAATTCTGCACCTAAGCTGCAAAACAAATAACCCAGATGGAGATCACCCAGGTGGAAAGCTATGGAGAAAAGAAGAAGATAATCTTCATGATGAATGGGGGGAAGCCTTGCACCTGTAGCAGCTGTTTTTCTCATCACTGGGTCTAATTCCCTGACAGAAAGGACTCTAGGAAGTAGACATGTATGCTGGCTCATATGGTCTTAGAGATGTCAGTCCGTCATGGTGAGGAAGTATAGCAGCAGGTTCACAGCATGGTGACTGGAACAAGGAACATGGGCTATAGCTTATTCACACAGTGTAGATGGGAGCAAGGGAGGAGCAGACTGGAACCAAGGGTCCTGACAAGCTTCAACTCTCTATTAGTTTCCTGATTCCATATATCCTACGGGCTCTACAGCCTTCGATGTAGCATTATAACCTGGAGATCTATTTAAAACCTTAACCTTCAGGGACATCTCAGATTCAAGCTAGAGTAGCATCTGATATGGCCTCTCAGAATTGAGTATGTTTTGCCTGTCCCATACCTTGAGATGGAGTTGCTTAGATTACCAGGCATGACACAGGTCAGTGGAAGCCACTGGTCAAATGTGATGTCCAAGGGACTAGGTGAGTTAGATGCTCAACTCTTTACAGCTGAGGAACCAGACATAAAGTATACTGAGCTCACAGCTGCTTTTCAGAAGTTGCAGGTTATACACCATAGCCTTCAATGCTTTAATATGAATTATTAAATGCATATAACATTATGATTAATTTATATTGGCAATCTGTCACAATATATAATCACCTGGGAAGAATCTCAATTAGAGATGAGTTATCTAGATCAATTTGGCCTCTGGGCATCTCTGTTAAGGTTTGTCTTGATTGTGTATTCCTCCATCAGTGTGCCGCCCACTGTGGGTGGCGTCATTCCCACAGCAGAACTGGACTGTGTAGTCTAGAGAAGACTGAGCACAGGTAAGTACACATGCATCCACTTCTCTCTGCTCTTAACCATGATGTGATATGAGCAGCTGGCACAAGCTCCTGCCACATTGACTTCCTGGCAGTGATAGATTTATTTGTGTTAACCTGCAGTTATTTGTGAGCTAAAACAAACCCGTTGTCCCTTGAATGGCATTGTGTTAGGATACAGAGATGGAACTATGATGTGTATCTTATTTTAACAATTACTAAAGTTCTCAAGAAATGGCTATTGGGCTGGCATTAGGAGAGCCACTCTCTACTCTCTTCTCTACTCTCTGACACAAATCCTTAAGGTTCCCTACTGTGGTTTGAACCTCAGGTTCTGGAAGGAAGCCAATGGCTCCTGGCCATTCTCCAAATCTGAGGGGATATTTCCTAAAGTCTCTTCCAAGGTGGTGTGATATTCATTTAATAAATTACTATTTATGAGTGTTCCAAATGTAGCATGTTTCCAGTCACAGAGAAGAAGTCTACATGTAAATCACAGACTTGCCTGTGCCATGCACTTTGAGGATTTCTCAGTTCCAAAGTTGTTGCTGCTGGATACTTGAGGACATTTGCCTCAGGGAAGTTGGGCCTCACTGAGTGACAGCACACGGGAAAATTTCCACCAGCTCACCAGTGGGCTGGGAAAGTGTTTCCTTTGTGTTATATGCTTCTTCCTTCTAAGCAGACAAATTTTATTTTAAAAAGAAAAAGCAAACTTTCCAGCAGAAACCACTTGCAAATTTATTCTGGGATCTCACAGCAAATGGAATTAAATCTGAAGCATTTTCCTGCACTCTGAGGGCTATTGTTAAGTAAAGTACTGCTGCTGCTGCTGCTGCTGCTGCTGCTGCTGCTGCTGCTGCTGCTACCTACTATGAGAGAGAGAGAGAGAGAGAGAGAGAGAGAGAGAGAGAGAGAAAGAGAGAGAGAGAGAGAGAGAGAGAGAGAGAGAATATATGAATCTATTAATTTCAAATAGCATAGAAACTCTTTCAGGGAAAGAGGATGAGATCTAGTGTTCAGACTGCAAAAGTCAGCTCACACTGACAGTGACATATGGAAGTGGGGGGAAGACAGGTTCCATCTTTTATTTGGGAGCTTCTCAGTAAAGCCTGAACATGGAAATTTCTCTCCATGGCACCAGGTCCTGAGGCTGGGCATGTTGTTGATCACATAGCTGCACTTTGCAGAACCTCCTGGGTCACACTGGGCTGTCTTCTCCATGTGTTCATGGCCTGAGAAGCCATGGCAGAAGAGGAACTCTGGGCACCAAAGGCCTCTCCCCCAACAAGGAGTCAAGTGTATGTTTGAGTGGTGGCAAGAACTCATATTCCATGATGATGTAAATCTACCACCCGAAGATATGACAGACTTATGAAAGATCATGGCAACCAATCATTTCTCTAAATTTACAGTTTCTTCATTGTGTGCCACTGAAAACACTTGTGTCTTAATGTTGTCTTAGGAAAGTACAATGTGTTTACCTCTGAGTGTTTGGATGACAGGTACTCATCAGCTAGCATTTATGTTTTTTTCAGGTTAATGGATGATCACAATTTCTTGAGTTTTAAACAAATGCTATGTAAATGTTATGCTAATACAATATAAAATAATACATGCAGAAATACACACATGGAATCAAAAATTTCAGGTTGTGGAGATGACTCAGTAGTTAATACATGAGGACTGGCACCTACTTATAAACCAGGTAGGTGTGTGGTGTGCAACCACCAGTTATCCCAGAGCTACGAGGGCAGTCAGGAGTCTCAGCAGCAGGATGACTTCCCAGATGAGCCATATTGGAAAGGTCTAGGTGAAGCCTTACCTCAATAAATATGGTGGAGGGAAATTGGGGGTGAATCCTAGTGTCGACCTCAGGCCTCCACAAGCATGCACACCCATCTGCCCACAATATGCTAACAAACACACACAGGTACACAAACACACATACACACACACACACACACACAGAGAGAGAGAGAGAGAGAGAGAGAGAGAGAGAGAAACAAAATATATAAATAAATAAGATCTCCATGTACCACTCTCCATTCTAAAAGCATGCCTCATAGAAAAGAGAGCCTGTTAGCATTTTGATGTAAATATTTCCAGAACATGTTAAGATGCATGTTTATATGTCTGTGTATAAGAATATAGTTCCACTCTCTGCAGGTACATGCACACATGCACGGGTGTGTGTGTGTGTGTGCGAGAGAGAGAGAGAGTGTGTGTGTGTGAGAGAGAGTGTGTGTGAGTGTGAGAGTGTGTGTGTGTGAGAGTGTGTGTGTGTGAGGGGGGGGGAGTGGGGAACTAGGCTGTTTGGGGCCGCAGTGTCTCTATTACTCAAGAGGCAGCCTTGAGCTACTTCCCATGGACATCATCTTCCCTGGTTTTTATCTTAGTCTCTCTAACTCGCTCCCATAGTCCAGTTTTCAGGCTGGTTTGAGCCTTGGCACCACCACATCCACTTTCTTCATTTTCAATATGAAAGAATTCCTTCTAATTTTGTCCTGTTGTTGGCAGTCCTCACTACCAAACAATAACTTGTTCTTCCTGGGATCTATTAAGAAACTAGAAGAAATGACTTCTAAGCACGTGGAAATACAAAGACATCAGAAATTTTAAGGCAAAAAAAAAAAATAGCAACATAGCCTAGGTGATTAAAACAGGTGAGAGTGACGTAAGAAAACCAACCATCCAGAAAAGGATGGAGAGTGGACAAATATAGACACAGAACAATGGAGGCTGCATTTGAGAGGTAGAGACAAACGGAAATGTAACAGGCAGGAGACCCACGAAGACAAAGCAAACTAAGGCACTGAAAGAATGACAGGTTCCATGGTGTAAACAGCACAGGAGGGAGGTGCCAGGAAGAATTCTCACAACTGCTTAGTGCCCGGGAGCTGTGGCCCTCGGATTTGCGTGCCTTGCCAACCCTACCTGACCCCATAGTCACCCTCACCTTGCCTTTCATGCTTAAACTTCATCTCACATTTGAACCCCACCCTCACTTCACCCCCACCCTTAGTCTCAGGCCCACCTTCACACCCCTATTTTCCAACGAAATCAAAACCAAACTAACCCAAAAGGTCTGCATTCTGTTCTCCTTGGGCATCTGGGTGGCACAGCATTCCTCTGCCAAACTTAGGACAAAAATCAGAAGGAATTCCTTAATATTGAAGATAAAGAAAAATGGATGTGGCAGTGGCAGGGCTCAAAACAGTTTTAATACTGGAACTGTGGAAGCAGTTTAGAGAGACAAAGATGAAACAGGAGCTTCTGGAATTTGGAATCCACATGAGGAGGATCTCTGTCCATTTCGAGGGCATGAGGTATCCATCCTCTGATCATCACCCACTGTCAGCTGCCAATGCCAGCACCTACTAACTTGTTGTTTAGGACTCAGCTTCTTCATTCTTCTGCTCATACATTTTTATGAGCCAAGGGACAGTTCTTTTGAGATGCTCAGGAATCATGTGACACATGATGGTAAGGGACACACTGCTCCATCCCATATACCATTTCCTTCTTCTGTTTTATCCCGACACAGTGTCATCTCCTAGAGAACAGCCTGATCCCTCTATAACCTATGCAGTGTACCTCCTCCAATTCTGATTAAAGCAGGCATAACAGCAAGAGCTCACTCCTCCCAGGCCAAAAAAGGCATCCCATGGCAGGGCCAAACACTGTCTGGAGGAGAAAAGAAACTCCTAGGGCTTATGACTGTCTGACATAGCAACCTACCTTCCTCGTGCTGCCAGAAGGCACATGCATTGGGGAAGACAGAGAGAAGGTGAAGAAACTCCTACATTAACAGGCAGGAACGGTGTGGGTTCGTATTCTCCTTTGAAATACCCACTCCCACTGTGAGGCAGATTTGTCAAGTGATGATGATTCAGGTTGCAGGGCCAAAAGACATTGTCAATGCCCATGTTGTTAAGGAAAGAGTAACAGGCCAGTGATGATGTGAGCAAGACAGGAAACTGTGTACTCTACACGAACGCTACCACAGGAAGACTTATCAAGGATCAGTTTGGCTGCAATAAGGTGACAAGGCCCCTAAATCTATGTGGTTTCAAAGACAAAGTTCATCTCCTTCAGAATGTGTAATTATCTTGGGTCTGTTAAGGACTCCCACTTCAATTCTCTGCTACAGTGGAAACTATGTCAGAAGACCCTTGGAATCAACTAGAATGTTTTCTATCCCAGTCCGTGAGACAAAGGAAGGTACAGAGAAGATAAAGGACCAGTTGAACAACTGAAAATCTCTGGAAAACCCTTGAGCACACCACAAACGGGCACATGAGCGTACCTTAATAATCTCTTCAATGGTCATGACCACTTTGTACACACTGACTCTCTGTCTGACCATCTGCAGAGTTTCTACATCTCTCTTGCTTCTTTTTCTCCCTCACAGTCCTCACTGTAAACCTTGCTAAAAGCAGTGAGGAACAACCATTCCACAGTGTGACTTTCATTCAGCCTCAATCAAGATTTCAGGACATGGGGAAATAAGGTATCCAGATTTTTTTTTCTTCTCCAGAATGTGGCATGGATGGCTTGTAGTCTAAATTTCAGCAGGGCCCTTCTTCTATCTGAAGCTCTGTGAACAGTCACGATGGGCTCCATTTCTATCTGAATCCTGTGGACACTAAAGAGTTAGATCAGAATGCTCCCTGCTATTGCAGTCATGCCTCGTGGGGCATCTAAGCTGCAGCGTCTCGAATAACAAGTTAAAGCTACCCTTGTGGTGATGCTGTATGCTCTGAATTAAACCCAGCTGTATTGAGATTCCCTTCTAAAATTGGAAATAACTACCCCTACCTCACAGAGATCCTGAGAAGCATGCAGTGTAGACTGATAGCATGCACTTGGTGCCCAATAAATGCTCATCCCCATAACTCACCCAGCTTGGGATCATTGAGGCCTTAACCTTGGTGTCTTCTGAGACTAAGCTCTTACTTGGACTTTTATGGATGATCTAAAAGCTAAGCTGCTTTGCTTGGTGTGCTGCCTGTGGGAAGCAGGGTGAGAGTGATGCCTCCTCAGTGGGTTAACTAATCCAAACCTTGGCGAGCAGCAAGACTTTCTACTGCTGTCATCCACATGGGCTCAGGATGCAAAGTCTGAGCACAAGGTCCAAAGTATAGGTTGGTTTCTCTGTGTCCCTTCACCGGGGCTCCAAACAACTCTTAGAGATGGGTTTGTTTCCCAAGGACACTGAAAACTCATATAAAAATGAACTAAGTAAGGCTTTTGCTCTGCCTGGTGCTTTGGCATTTGTTTATTGCCTGTCTGATAAGGAAATGTGCACAGCAGTGTGGATGCTGTTGGCCAGAGACCAGGGAATACTACAAAAACTTGGAAGATAGCCCAGAAACCATATCCAAGGGATGAACCTATGCAAAGGACAAACTTAGCACCTGCTGAAGGATCAAGAACTGTCATCTGAGATGCAGAGAAGGCCTTGAGGATGTGTGGAAGGGTTTCTGAAGATGAACACCATTCTGGATTCCAAGTCAGGATTCCTCATATGTGACTCTTTGGAGAAAGAAGTCTATCTCTCATTGGTGTCTCAAAGTGATCCAGGATATCCAGCCAAAGAGGAAAATGAAAAGGGCAGGGGAAAGATTCTGGAGTTCTGGAAAAGTAGAAGCAGGAAGCTTTCTTTGCACGTCAGACTTTTCTTATTAAATTTATCTCATGGCTTAGTATAACTAACTTGTTGCCCTTTGAAATAATCCAGGCACCAGACCCACCAGCTTCTATTAAATGTTGCTCATAATTTACTTTTGCCACTTTATCCTTGTGTTCTATGAAGCTGTCTTTGCTATAATTTGTCTCTCTGCTCTTTGTGCTGGTGTCTTTCTGTGTATGTATACACAGGTTCAAGTATTCCATGTGTGTACATGTATGTTCTAGTACGTGTATACACATGTAAAGGTACATGTAGAAGCAGGAGATCACTGTCAGGTGTCTTTCTTATTTTTGAGACAAGCATCTCTCAATGAGCCTGGAGCTCACCAACTTAGCTACAATGCCTACCCAGCAAGTTTGCTGTTGTGCTGGCTAACACAGGGGAGACATCAGCTCTGCCTCAATCATTGACTCCTTACAAGGGAAGTAGAGGACTGACAGTGGCTAATTCCTAGCACTTCAGAGTTCTGTGATGCTTCCAGGGAGATTATTATAATTTACTAATGCCACAGTGATAAAAGCTTGACTTCTGAATAATCAAAAACTTCCTATGTCAGCCAGAGTTTCTGTTTCTAATTCTAAAAGGATTGTTTCTAATAAAGGAAAGAGTCAACTGACTGGAATCTAGGGTTCTGCTAACTTAGAAGACATTCAGCATCTACTCTTGTGAAATCTAGATGTAGTTGTTGAATATTTGCCACATGCCAGATACTACTGTAATAATTTTTTTCCAATTATTTACTTAATTACAATTCCATAAGAAAAATAATTGTGGCGAATATACTCATTTTTATAATTTACAACACCAAAGAAGGGAAGTTGAACAACTGGTCCAGCAAGGCACCACCACTGCCTAGCAAGATGGATGTCACTCTGGCAAATGGAGATTCCACAGCCATGGGGGGGGGGGGTCCTCAGGTCATTCATTATTCTGTTAAACTCTTTCTGCTTTTTTTCTTTATAGCCTAGTAATTGCTTCTTTTATTAGTTTTTATAATATTACAACTAATTTTTCTTTCATGTGTCAATGAGCTGTTAATTCATTCTCTAAACAGAATGGAACGAGAAGAGTTTTAAATGCCCATGCATGTGCTGCTGGTTGTATTCCAAAGTCCTACTAACAGGGCTGAGATGACCCCATCTGTGGTGGTTTGAATATGCTTGGCCCAGGGAGTGGCACTATTTGGAAGTGTGCCACTGTGGGTTTGGGCTTTAAGACTCTCTTCCTAGCTGCCTGCATAGACAGCAGTCTTTTCCTAGCTTCTTCAGAACAAGATGTAGAATTCTCAGCTTCTCCAGTGCCATGCCTGCCTAGACACTGCCATGCTTCCTGCCATAACGATAATGGACTGAACCTCTGAGCCTGTAAGCCAGCCCAAAATAAATGTTATCTTTTATAAGAATTGTCATGGTGTCTCTTTACAGCAATGAAACCCAAACTAAGACATCATCTAACTCCCACAGTGAAGTCCCTTGACAGTCCCTTTCTCCTCCACATTTCTGAGCTCTTAAACTCTGTTCTCTATAACTGTGATGTAAAATTGCTGGGTTACGTTTTGCAAATGATAAACTGTTCTCTCCAACACCATCAAAGTTGGCTTGCATAATTTGTTTTAATCACAAACTCTAGTTTTATTCCTCAATTATAGATCAAATTATAGACATCTTTTAAAAGCAAGTAAAATCTATTTTAAATTATAAATAGATAAAACCTACTTCTTAGAGATCAAAAAGAAAGAGAAGTCGATGCATTTCAGTGAAAACAAGCAATCAACTAAAGCAGACATGAAATTAATTCAAACCTTTAATATACAAAGGCACATAAGTTGAAAATAAAAATAAATCTTAAAACAAATATTTTAGTGGTCATACAATAGGTCTGTAAAAATATCTGAGCATAAATGAAATTGTCAAGTTTTAAAAATAAATTTCTTGACAAGTGCTAATCGAAGCAGGATCAGTCCAATGATGCACAGTGCTTGCACTTTCTCCAATCCTAGAATGAGATAGATTTTCAAAAGCACCTTCTGATTGGGTTGTTCCAACACTGGGGACAAATAAGCACAGGATTTTTGCACTGGAAGCGGGAGGTAGAAGGCTAGCCCATTGCACTGACCAACTCACCCGCGGGCTGAATTTAATGCTGGTGAGGCAAAACCCACTAGAAGCCAAGGAAGCTTCTAGTACAAAAACTGGGGAATCTTAAAGAGGTCATGGCAGATGCAGAATAAGAGGATCTGGGGTCTTGTGGAAAAATGAACACCTGAAGCCCTTGGGACAAGCACGGAGATTAGACTTTGGAGACAAACTCCCTGTGTCCTGCACAGGGAATTCCCAGCCAATCCAGAACAGCAAAGCACAGCCAACCTGAGTGCTATGCCAGGATCCATAGTTGCCCCTGCCTCTCTGGCTGTCTGTACCTCTAAGGCTCAACATGCAATTGATTTCAAGAAAATGAGCCTTGCATACAGGCTCAAGAAAGACTAGAATGAGACAAATGCACTTGGGTTTTTCCCTCACCTTCCGCTACCAGGCAATAGGTAACACCAGCCATCATATCTTCTCTTGTAGTAATTAGTTCCCATGAGACTGCAAGCGAATAGGCCAACTCCTGCCTTCATCCACCTCTGTAAAGACACCCTTCCCCACAGCTACAGTGCAGTTTTGCTCAACTTTGGTTTAAAACCATGTCCCTGCAGCTAGGTCATTTTCTCTGGGCTCCCCACTGGCCCCTGAGAGGAGAAACCCTGGTCAATAAAAAGCTCAGAGTGCAACTGTTTACTACAATGACAAAACCTGAACACAGTGGATCTGTAATAGACTTAGGGTAGGTGGAGCTGCCACAAAAAGGGCAGAACTTCCCTCAGCCGCCACAGAAGTAGCATAGCCAGTTAATAGTCCAGCTGCAGCGAGGCACGCACACAATCTGGAGCGATAACAACTGCATGCGGTGGAGTTTTAGGAAAACAGATTTGCCTTTTACTTCCAGAATAGATTTGTCTTTTTCTTCCAGGTTTGGTGATAATGACTCAGAGTAGAGCTGGCCAACTGGCAGCCCTGTTGAATCTCTTTCCCTTGTCGGTGCCAGAGAAAGCTCCCACATTCCAGATGAGAGTTGGAAGTCCAAAGTGCATATTGAATCTTCAAGAGCTCATGCTGGTCTTCTCTGGTGAGCTTAAAGAGATTACTGAAATTATTCTCAAGGGAGGAATTAGCCTCCCAAGGGGAAAAAATTGAAGGCAAATTACATTCCATGCAAATGCCAGGAAGCCAGCATGGGAGAGTGGGAATTCACACCTTGGGACAGACTGCCACGGAAAAAGGACACACCACTGATACTCTGCTTCCTCATGGATGGGGGCGGGGGGAGCACCATGTGTATATTTGCAGGACTCTCCAGCACCTTGGCAGAGGGAGCACACTGCTCTCCTACTGAAAGTGAGTGTGCACACGAGCCCCGACCTTCTTTTGTTTTTAGATTCATCAATTTACTAAAATAGTAAGAGGACGGCATTTCTAGAAAGCTTTGGTTCAGAAGGAACCCTATGTGCTCTTGACTGCTTCCTTTAGCTTTCACATCTTACTCTGATATACGAATCTATTTCTTTCAGAGGAAGGGAACCAGACCAGCTCAAGATTAGAAGGTAAGAGATGAGATAAACAAAGTGAGGGATTATGAAGAAGCCTTATAGAAGCCTACAGGCCTGTAAGCAAACTAGAACAATGTTTTTAAAGGAATTTGTATAAATGTAGCCTCCACAAGTAAACAGTGTAGCTCCCAGAAGATGCAGATGGAGCCATGGTGCCATGGAGCCTTGGAGCAGGGAGCTTTGATGAAAGCGCATCCCTGAAAGTGGGTTGGGAAGGGTTAGAGGCATGCCTTGCTTCAGGTTCTTGTTCTCGCACTCTCTCTCTCCCTTGCTTGTATGCTCTCTCTTTCTGTTTCTTTCTTTCTCTCTCTCACTCTCTACTTCCTTGCTGTGAGTATGAGTGGAGATATTATCTCTCAGGTTCTTGCCCCTTCTGCCATGGTCCCATGCTGTGATGCACTCTTATTTCTCTGAACTATAAGTCAAGAGAAATATTTTCTTCCATAAGTCACTTCTGGGTGTGGTATTTCATCAAAGCAACCAAAGAGTACCTAATATGACAGTGGGAAACGGTCAATGTAGAGTAATATTCACTCGAGCTCTGTTGTAATAATGGGAGATTAGCGTTTCTTTGTCTTGGTAATACATTCTCATAGGTGACTGGAACATTGTAAGTCTCTCACAGTGGAACACTGTACAACTATCACAAGCAACTCTGGAATTATCTTAAAGTAAAGATGATAAACAATAAAAAGAAAGCATGCAGGAGTGTCTTCAAAAGCAGATAACAGACTAAGAAGAAACAGCTAATTTAATTTGTCAATTGAATGGGTAACACAGAAACAGAAGATGATTTTGCATTCATTGTGAAACTTTTCCAGGGTTTTGCTTATTTAGTTGTTTTGTTTTGTTTGGCTCGAATACATATTTAGTATATAGAATAAAGGATTAAAGTTCATGAGGGTGACTTATTGCAGAAGGTATATCCAATTTGTAATAATTAAGGACACAACTTTTAAGTTGTAGTGGTGTTGATTCTGTGTTATTGGATCATTAGTAAATGGCATCATCAGGCACTGAATCCAATATTAACAAAAGCTGCTATACCTGTCTCTCACAGATCTCCTAAACGCCATCAACAAGTGGACAACGAAAATGTGACACACACATAAAAAAGAATATTAATCCACTATAGGAGACACTATGAATTCTTTACACATGCAATGATCTACTTTGCCAATCTCCTCTGACATATGTTATACCATATGTATTCATGTAAACTGTCTCAAAATATTTTAAAGACAAAAGCATATATATGTAACTATAGGAAATGCATGAATGTATGAAAAAATCTGGAATGTTTCTGCTTTTGAGTCTGAGCAACTCCATGATATGTAAATAGCACATTTTCCTTATCCTTTGCCTGCAAATAGATACTTAAGTTGGCAGTTGCATGTGACGGGCATGTCAATGCAGACATCTCTTAGAACCCAGATTTCATCTCACTGAACATGGATGAATCCTATGGGTAAGATGCAAAGTGAATTAAAACAGTCACAGACTATGGCTGGTCCACAAAGGCTTTGAAACCCTGCTTGTCTAAAATCAACAGGTTCATGGGAACAGAGTAAACTAGTTGAGACAGGCATCCGGGAAGAGGAAAGAGAAGCTGCTATTGAACAAAGAGAACGCGCCATTAGATACCACACACACTTCTAGAGCTCCCCTGTATAGCACAAGTCTGTCCATGGTTAATATTTCAGTGTGTACTTAAAATGTGCAGAATATAATCCACATTAAGGAAGTTACCATAATTAAAAGTAATAAAGAGACATCATGTGTGACTGAGTTTGATAGCCTAACACACAAAACCAGACCTGAAGAGCTACAAAATATTTCATTTGCAATAAACACATACTGAAATATTATTATAACTCATTAAACTAAAATGTTCATGTGATGCTAAAATTTATGGAACATTTGAATCATGTAACTAAAAATTTCCCCAACAATAATGCTCACATTTAAGAAAATCCAATTTAAAAAAAAAACTTTGTCAAGGTCTCAGAATGGACAATGTCATTTCATGTGTCCAAATGCTTAAAACATATGAAAGAATTTTTAAAACTAGGAGAGACTATGTAAATATCCGATGTTCATATAGTTATTATGTATTGTTTGTCTATGAGAAAACCATCAAAAAATTATTCTCTTGGAATATGAAAACACTTCTGTATTAGTCAGGTTTCTCTAGAGTCACAGAACTTATAGGTAGTCTCTACTCAGTAAGGGAATTTGTTAATGACTTACAGTCTGTAGTCCAACTCCTTAACAATGGTCAGCAGCAGCTGTGAATGAAAGTCCAAAGATCTAGCGGTTGCTTAGTCCCACAAGGCTCGCAGGTGAAGAAGATCGAATCTTCCTCCTTCCAATGTCTTTATGTAGATCTCCAGCAGCAGGCGTGGCCCATAATAGAAGCGTGTGTACCACCACACCTGAAACTTGTGTCTTCCAAGACGCAAGATCTAGATCACAGGTGAGCCTTCTAATTCTGGATTGTACACTCCAGATAGAGTCAAGTTGACAATCAGGAATAGCCACTACACCTGCTTTTAAGATGATTTTGTTCTTGGTCAAAAAATCAATCAATGACCAATGCCTTGAGCTGGGGTACCCTTGGCTGTAGACTGTAACCCTTACCTTCATTTTAAGATGAGTACCCTTTTAAGCACCGTAAAACAATCCTGCTTCCTCTTGAACAAATAGAAAAAAATCTCAAAGGACCGCTAAACATCTATGACCATGAGAAGTTAAATCTACAAAAGTGTGACTTACTTGTCTACCATAGAGCTAATAGGGGGCAACTGGGTAGCCAACACTGGACACTGGTGGCTTCATCTCAAATTACTTCTTGATTGTGACTAAACAATTAAGATTACTGAGTAGCTACACAATAAGTCAGCATCCCCTCTACAACATACAGCAAAGAACCCTGGGAGATTAAACACAGGGAAACTCCATTCTGAGACTGAGACGATTGATATTTCTGAGGAGATAGGTATAAAATGACATGCTATTAAATATGATTGAAAATGATAAGCATGATTTCAGGTTTTCAAATTCTATTGAAAATAAGAGGAGACAGAACTTCACTCTATCAAGTGCACTTTTAACTCCCTTATCTCATTCATTTTCTTTTTAAAACAAATCTCATGAGAGCTGTCATTACTTCAGCTTCGGAGATTCAGAAGCCTCAAGAAGACTAATAATAAGGCACATGTATTAAGGGGATAGGCTCAGGAAAAGCTTTGGGATGCAGACACATGAAAACAAAATGTGGGAATCGATTTTGTGGATTTTCCAACAGAGTAGAAAGAACGAGACCTGTAAAACATCCCCACTGCATGCTAGGACGAGACAGTGAAGTCATTGCACCTGAAATTGAAAAGAAGAAAGACATTTTCTGAAACTAAACCACAATATCTTATGGGTTTTGAGGATCACATTGGTACTAAGATCCGAAAAACACAGAAGAGATGTTTGCTTCTGTTGAAACTGTCCACGAAAGAGTTTAGAAGGCATGATAAAAGGAAGTGGACCTTGGAATTAAACCAAGCAGATAGCAGCGGTATTGCTCAGCCACTCCTCAAATTTTACATGAACTCTTGTGTTTTTCCAGGTCACATCTGAGAAGCGAGCCTTTGCTGCTAGACTTGGAAAGAAGCCCAATGGGGTTTGCTGAAACTTGGGGCAATGCAGCTGACCCAAATGGTGTGAGAACCAAATAGAAAAAAACTCATAAAAATCAATATTTATGCAAAAAAAAAAAAAACTGGAGGGGAAGACAACAAACTTCCTAGACAAGGGAAACAGCATCTAAGCTGCCAGATCTTTATGCTGCAGTTAAGATAGACTTACTGAGTAACTTGTAACTGGTATACATTTGCATACTGTTGCCTCTGCTTATTCAGACAAAACAATTAGCAAATCTACCAGAAACATGGAGTCATTGTTTGGATAATTTGTGGACACTGACATGACTTTAACTGTAATGGATCTGAATAGCAAAGAGCATCAATTCAGACTCGTGATTTGTCTTGGACAAAAGCCCTTCAACCTAACATTGCAGGGGTAGGGAGGCAGATCAGTTGGTAAGGTGCTTGCCACATGAGTGTAAGACCTGAGTTCAAACCCTAGCACCCATATAAAAAGTCAGGTATGGTAGTCCACTTCTAACCCAGCTCAGTGGAGAAGGGCACAGACAGGTGTAGGGTGGCCTGCCAATCTAGTCTACTCCATGAGCTTCACACGATTAAGGAAAGATCTTATTGTCTCAAACAATAAAGTGAATAGCAATTGAGACAGACATTTAATGTTGACCTCTGGTCTCCATATATACAACCACACCTACAACAGACACACACACACACACACACACACACATACACACACACACACACACACCATAGAAGGCACAAGGGAACCAAAACATACTCAAAAACTAATTCTTATTTTTAAAATTTTTTTGTTGCTTTTTAACTTTTTATTGGTTCTTTGTGAATTTCACATCATGTACCCCAGTCCCACTTATCTCCCCTACCCTCATACCTGCTCTCCATCCTTGCAACTTCTCTGACAATAGAGAAAAAAATATCATTGTGGAAGCTGCAGTGTGTCACAGTGTGTCTCACAGTATACTCTTTTGTCCACATTTCTTTACTTGCAAATGTTCATTGCAATGACTCATTGGTCTGGTACAAGACCTCTGGCTTCTGCTACTCTAGCAATTCTGGAACCTCACTGGGGCTTCTCTTGGATATTCTGTTGTTGGCCTATTTCATGAAGATCCTGTAGTTTTAGATCCTGTAGAACTGGCCCCTTTATGTACTCTAGCAGTTCATTGAAGGAATAGATATTGAGGTGGGCCAATTCAAAGCCCTGGATCTGGGTCTGAGAGATATCTAGGCTGGCCAGCCCACCAACATTCCCAACTCATACCTTCTAGACTGTTCACCTATAGCCCTGTCATCAGGGTCAGCTTTACTGTGCTGCCCAGAGGAGGTACAGGTCCTGCTCTCCCAAGTACTGGAGTAGGTGAGGGGCAGGGACAGCTCTCCTGCTCTCCTAGGCCCCTTGGGGCTAGCTCTCCAGTTTACCACCTGTGTCGAGGGCAAAAAGGAGGGGAGGGTATCTTTCCTGATGCCACCTCACAGCAGACAAGTGGCAGGATCATCTGGCCAATACTCACACCCTCAGGGCCAACTCGCCCAATCCCCTGCCACAAGGGTCAGCCATGGATCTAGGGGCCCTGATGTGGCCCCTAGTAGCAGCACAGACCAGGACCCCACCATGGTCTCATGTGGTATCACCAGATACCTACATCAGCCTGTTCCTCATTACCCCCAAGTCTCCAGTTCTTCCTCTCTTTGTTGTGCCCACACCCTTCTGTTTCTCTTTCTCTTCCATTTCTCCACCACTTGCTTGCTCATTTTAGTGGCACCCAGTGTCTCTGAGTGTATGGTTCATCTCAGGAGTGGTCTCAGGAGTCCTATGCCCTGCTTATACATTATGGTACTGTTCAGGAGTCATCTTTGGAATGGTTTGGTGGTCATCTCTGACCAAATGGTCCCATGAAAGAGTCACCCATCTTAGGCTCACTCTTGCCCAGAGCCTGTGGTCCCAGCAATGATTCTTCTGATCTCCAGCTACTCCCTCTCCTGGGAGCCCAACCAGGCCTTCACATGGTTGATAATGGAATGGTGGTCGTCTCAGGCTAGTTTCCTGTCCAGGCCTTCTGGCTATGGACTGGTTGTCATCTTAGGCTTGCTTTTTTCAGAGAATGTTAGTCTACTAATTATTCAGATGATCACAGATCAAACATAGCCTCTCTCTTCTCTGCACACTACTGCACTTGAGACACAGCAGCCACACCTACAATGCCTCTAGGGGCAGCCTTTTTTGTTTTGTGTTTTGTTTTCATTTAAAAAGCATCAACACAAATATTTAAAGCATCATTGACCCAAGATGTGCTGACAGGAGAGATATAGAAAAGAAATCAAGAAATAAGGAAAATCGCATTAACCAGAATGAAAAACTCCTCAGAGGATTCAGATTCGGGCAGGCAGAAGAATCAAGAAACAAACATGGGGATAAGCTAACTGAGGTTGGTCTATTTATGGACCAGAACCAAAGAATGTAAGGGAATATTGTACATCTCCAAGAATTATGGAGCATGTGTGTCAGGTAAACCAGCAAGTTCCTGACTGTACCTCCAAGGAAATGAAAGACATGAAGGGGACAAAAATAAATGCTTCACAAAATAATACCTAGATGCCCGTAAACTATATGTAATGAATATTTATCTATACACCCAAATACTGAAGACATTAACACTCACATATGTAAGAAGCAAACTGTGGGGAAACAAACACTAAGAAAACATTGGGGAAAAGAGTTGTGGAGAAGACTCATTGTGTCCAAGAGGTCCTCAAGATATTAACAGCCATTTCTTATCAGAATATACTGCTATGACATATTCTAGTGCCAGGGAACAAAAAGACTGGTTACCAAGAATACTACACCTAGTAAAATCAGCCGTCAGAAAGGAAGAAAGAAAAGCACACGTCTAAATTTTAAAAGAGTTGCTGAGAAATGGCTTGATGGTTAAGAACATTGGCCACTCTTCCAGAGGATCAAGTTTGGTTCTCACTATCCATATGGTATCTCACAACCATCTGAAACTTAAGTCCCAGGGGATCTGACTCGATCTTCTGGCCTCTGTGAGCACCAGGCATGCATACAGTGCAGAGACATACATGCAGACCAAACACCAAAAATCAATTAACTGTAAACAATTTTTAATTGCTCCAAAATACATATTTTTCTTGGAAGATATCATTCTCCAACTAGGACTGGCAAAATATTGCAGCGCTTGCCAAACCTAATCACCTAACTTTGATCCTGAGAACTAACACGCTAGAAGAGAAGCAACTCCTGCACGTTGTCTTCTGAGCTCCACATATTCACCATGGCATGCGCTGACAAGCAAGGGTGTGCACACATGCATAAACACATGCACACACACACACACACACACACCAATAAATATAATTTTAAAAATCAATTTAATCCTTCCATTGATACTTGAAACATGTTTACACATGATAAAATTCATCTCTACCACATGCCCTGATTACAAGTACCGTTAGCATGCCTATCAAGTAACTTTGCCTCTGGAAACATAATAAACTGCATGCATTAGGCATGCATGCGACCACAGACATGAATACCATGCAGTTGGTCACCAATGGGTCACAGCAGGAACACAGTGGATGCATGTTGATTCCACATGTCAGGGCCAGCACACACTGGAGGCTCTCATGCTGACTATTCCACTACGGGAATGGACAGCTTCTAGGACATCAAACAGTATAAGCAGATGGTATTCTCTGAGAGCAACTAGGAACCACTTGAAGAGAATAAAAGCTCCCATGAGTCTCCAAATGTCGTGAAGAAACCCAGCATTTCTACAGTGAGGGCATACTATCATAAGTAAATAAAATTAAAATAACCTCTGCCTGTCTAACACATTTGTGTTATCTGGGTTTTTTTAACAAAATATCTATGCAAAATAATACTCACTAAGTAGGTTTGTGATTACTTGATTAATTAAGACATAAAACCCATGATAACACAAGCAAGGGAGGAAGAAGAAGGAGCTGTCTACAGAAAAGTTTTGAATAATATTTAAATTAAGCTAGAATTAATTTGATAGAGACCTGTCATAAACAAACGTGATAACTACATACCCAAGAAAAACAATTATGGAGCTTACTCAAGAAAGAATATAGTCAAGAAAGGATAAGAATATTGAAACATCACATTAAATATTTATTTAACACAAAGGAATATAACAGTGGAGAATAAAATCGATTAAAACAGGCTTAAGTGATACAAGTCAAGAAGCCAAAAAAAAGCTGATGTTAATCTTGCTGCTTTATCATTAATGACATAATATAACTACATTAAACAAAAAAATCCAGGAATTGTAGAACTGATAAATAAATGTGTAACTCAACTAGATGTTTGCAAAAGAGGCACCATTTTGATTTAGAGGCAGATGTTGTTTAGAAAGTAAAAAGTTCATCCAGCAGGGCTAGGAACATGGTTCCACTGGTACAGTACCTGCCACATGAGCATGAGGGCATGAGTTCAGATCCCCATTCCTGTCTAGAGAGCCAGGCATGGTGGGTGGCTCGTTAGTGTCAGGAAGGAAGAGACAATAGTAACCCAGAGTTCCCTGGGCAGATAGTATAACCTATCAGTGAGCACTGAATTTAATGAGAGACTGCATCTCAACAGCAGATTAATGAAAATATGTGACATTAACCTCTGTCTTGGACACACTTGTGCATGTATACACATGTACCTGTAGATACATACTATACACAAACGTGACACATTCATGCAAAATTTCATAAAGCCAATAACCATATGACAACCACTATGGCTGTACTAACATCTGACATCATTAATACTGAATCAAGGATATGAGTATCACTTTATTACAACACTTCAATTCAGCAATTCAGCAAAGAGAAATAAAATTATTGAACATATATGTAACTAATAGCTAAGTAACCAAAAAAGACTTAAATTCATGGCTGATTTTCCAAAGGAGCGATATGATATTTCAATAGGCGATATCACCGTTCCTACAAATGGCACCAGATAAGTGGATATCTACCCAGATAAGTGGATATCTACCCAGATAAGTGGATATCTACCCAGAATAAGTGGAGGGAGTGAGGTTCTTGCTACTCATCATCGATGACAAAAAGAGAACAAATAATTAAATATACGAACAAAAACTACAAAATAGATTAAAATCAAGGCACATAGCTATGATAACCTTGGATCCGATAATGGCTTCGAGAATAAGACTATAAAAGCACTATTAACAAAAGAAAACATAGATAAATTGAACATAAAATATAAACACACTTACTCTGAAGAGTCTATAATCAGGAAGGTAAAAATAGAAAAAATCATTTCAGAAAAAATGTCGGGAAATCCTACTTCCATAAAAGGACTTCTATGTGTGTTTTACTTAGGAACTGTTATTTGTATATATGTGTGTAGATACATACATACATACATGCATACATACATACATACATACATACAAATTGCATCTATTAACATACTTATGTAATTTGCTGGTGTTTGCTTAAACATACATTTCAATTTTTACAACTCAATCACAAAAGAAGAAAAATGTAGAAAGATTCCAAATAGGCAATTCTAATGAGAAATATCAATGGAGCAAGCATGAAATTATATCCAGCATTACTCGTCCTCCCAAAAACGTAAATGGAGAATGCGGTGACCTTTTACCTCATGCCTGCTCTGATGGTTATTAGGGAAAAAAGGAGGTGCATTTAACCAGAGTGATAAAAGACAGAGGATGTGGAAGTCTCCCACCAAACTACCTGGAGAGTGGAGGCATATCACTTTTTTGGAAATCAATTTGACAATTACTCCTAGAAAACTGCCTATTATCTAGCAATTCCACTCCTAGATACAAAAAAATCCAAAAAACCAAAAATTACATATCCACAAATAGATTTGAGCACAAATGTCCACAGGAGAATTCTTCATAGTAGCAATAAAAAGACAGAAATAACCCATCACTGGCAAGAAGATGAAACACCTATCTGTACAAGAAAATACTACTTAACTATAAACAATAAATATTACAACATGGTGAGCCTTTAAACCACAGTGGCTGTGTGAAATAATATGAATAGAAAGGCTTTATTGAATAGGTTCATTTATGTAAATGTCTAAGATATAAAATGAATATATGTAACTAATAACCAAATGACTTCCTTACAGAGTGTAGATTAGGGGCCATGTGAGGCCAGCATGCAAACTGATTACTAGCAAGTACCAGGTTTGCTCTTAAGATAAAGCCTGTGTGCTGTAATTAAATAGTGGTCAGGATAGAAAGCTCTGTATCATGGCCATGGATCACCAGGATGTATCCACAAAGAGGTACATCTCATATTTGTGAATTCGAGGTCAAATTACATTTTAAAAGGTTTTTTAAATCTTTAAATTTTAAATTATATAAATGATACTTTTTTTTTAGTGTAGCAATATATTCCAGAAATGGCTTGATTTTATAAAATGTGGAATGATTCTAATTAAAACTGGAGCCTTAGATGGCTTTTACATGCCAACCATGGCTTCCCCAGGCTTTATAAAGCATAGAGAGAAGGGGACATGGGTGCCAAAGTAAAAGATTAAAGAGAGCAAGCAGTTGCAAATAAGAAAGGCTTAATCTTAAAACTTAGTGCTTGCTGTAATAATAATTACAGGAGGAGGAGGGGGAGGAAGAGGAGAAGGAGGGGGAGGAGGAGGAGGAGGAGGAGGAGGAGGAAGAGGAGGAGAAGAAGGAAGAGGAAGAAGAAGAAGGAGGGGGAGGAGGAGGAGAAGGAAGAGGAAGAAGAAGGAGGAGAAGGAGAAGGAGAAGGAGACGGAGACGGAGACAGAGACGGAGACAGAGACGAAGATGGAGACGAAGAAGAAGGGAAAAGGGAGAAAGAAGGAGGAGGAGGAGGAGGAAGAGGAAGAAGAAGAAGAAGAAGAAGAAGAAGAAGAAGAAGAAGAAGAAGAAGAAGAAGAAGAAGAAGAAGAAGAAGAAGAAGAAGCAGCAGCAGCAGCAGCAGCAGCAGCAGCAGCAGCAGCAGCAGCAGCCAGGAAACCTGCATAAATAGACATGTTCTTTAATCCAGTCTGAAATTATTATATGAAGGTATATAGAGGTATAGAAATCACTGGAATATACTCTAATGTTTATGCATGTTACTCCCTATGAATTGTATTATAAAACAACGAAGGTCACATTTTACAAGACTTACTGCATATTCATATGTATGTACATACACATGCACATACTCACTCTACCTCAGGAGTTCCAAACAACAGGAAGCCTCTACTCTGTGCTCAGAGCTTCTGGAAGCATACATAGATAAAACAAGGATGCTTACAACATCTCTGTCTAGACACAGAAGTACACATTCTGTGAAATCACACTAACTTCAAGCTGCAAAACTTAGTGCTATTCCACAGTGACTAACATTGTGAGAAACCTGGGTAATTAGTGGAAAGAAACACAAAGAGACATTCCAGGAAGACAGAGATGCCCCCTCACAATCTGAGCAACACATGATGAACCTGTGTTACAGCCATGGTCACGTACATATGCATTTGCATGTGTGCAGATGAATGTATATACTTCACAAAGCTATAAGCAAAGGGTTCCATTCTTTTGTGTATTTCTTAGCACTTCAGTTCATGCCCTGAACCTCAGCAAGGCTCTGAGCTGAACACTATTCAATCTTAAGTGGCAAACACAATCCTACCCTAGCCAGTATATACATTTTTTCTTAAATTTAGGTTTTCTTCCATATCCAGACAATATCTAGACATATACCACTTCACTTCACAGTGTGAAACACCATTCATCTTCCTGTATTTTCAGTTTTAAACAACTTGTATTAGAAATGCATCTCTCTTCTTGAGTGTTCTTTGGTTTTCCTAAGTAAAAAGATCTGCTTGCCTGCCTCAGTCGACAAATTCTCAAGTCTCTCTTTCCTCTAGAGTTTGTCTGCAAAGATGCTGGAACACTGGAGTCTGTACTTGTAGGTCCAGAGACAGTTATCCCAAATAGCAAAGTTACTAGCTGGTGTGGTATAGAGAGAAACTGCAATCATCACACACTAACTAGCCTTTCTAATGCAAACAAGCTATTTTAAACAGATACTGTGTCACATGACTAGAGAACGGGACATTTCCAAAGCAAGAATGAAACAGTTTCTAACATCCCTTCCGCAAATAACACAAGAAGCCATCGTCAGGCTAAGTAAAGCACAAAGCTTAGGACTTTGATGAGCACTGCCTATTAAGACTATACAGAAAATGAAATAACCTACAGACAGATTTCTTAGTCTGATCCAAATAAATAACTAAACATTCTTCCAAGTACCTTGAAATTATGGCTCAAAGTCAACACCTCTAACTGCACCTAATGCCACAAAAATCTATAAGCCATTAACTGTAGCCATATTAAATATATAAAATCAATTTGAATGCCCCGTTCTTCCCTTCACTGGAAACACTGGAGAGAAGGCAACCTGATCCATGGTGGCTCAGTCTAGTTTCTTCTGCAGGTGCCAGTCACACCCAGCCTTCTCGAGACAATTAGGCGACATTTGGCAAGTCCAAGGTTGCTTGGCTCCATAGCTACCAGGCTCTTCCTTAGCAGCCAATTCAGCTCTGTGTGATCTTTCCATAGTTCTGTGCATGGATCCTACAGCCTTAGAGAAAACCACCTGCTTCCTGTGAGCCTTTCCTACTGCTTCAGTGACAGACTTGGATTCATTGCCTTGCTCTGATGTCCCTCCTTACTGGCGACAGAACACACCTCACTTTCTCTTTTTCTGAAGGTCCAGATTGACCAATATAGGACTGGAAAGATGAAGGCAGCTCTCCCCACTTCCTTTAATGGGTATATCCTTCCAGGTGGCAGATTGTCACATCAGTATTAATGTCTGTCCACCTCCTCAGACGCTATCTATGTCTTTAATTCTTCCCTCTGGGAAACAGAATCCCTCCCTTGCTGCCTTGGTGTTCCTATTAAAATACCTGAAAGATTACATTTCTAATCCAAGGTAATTTATCTTCACCACGGTACAGTACTGAGATGCATGACTCTCATGACCATTCAGTTTTTGGTACCTAATTATATACGGTAGCATGTGTGAATAAAAAGAAAGATGCTTTTGCTTATATGTATGACTAAAGCATTGGAGCTTTGGGGGTTTCTGTTTGTGATTTGATTCTGCCATTGAGTCCGAGGATACATTCTTAATATTTTATGTATATAGTATATGTAATATATTATAATTATTTAGGCTTTGTAGAAAAATCAGTCCTTAAAGATGCCCAGTACATTCTGAAATTGCTGTTCATATCATAATCATTGGGTGCATGAATTTATGTTTTCAATTAATAATATAATAAAATGATTAAGATGAAGCTCCACTTCTCTTTCCAGCCATGAGGTACTGTGTGGTGAGTTTTCTCACCTTTCTGTGCTTGGCATAATGTTTAGCCACCATGTGTTAGATGTGGATGACTTCACTACTATAACACACAAACAAATAAAACGCAGTCTATTGAATCATATGAGTATCCACCATCTTTATTAAACATTTTTCTGGTTGACTTGCCAATTACTGAGAAAGGTATTCTAACCACTTCCCATGATTTTCGTTAGCTTGGGAATCTCGTTTCTTCTCCAAAGCACACCCCAGAAAAAGAGGTAGGCACAAGTCACTCACCTGGGCTGTGATCTCACAGGGATCATTAGAAGGAGGTAAGAGGGACACCTGAGGGAGGAGAGCTGATAAGTATGTGTCAACGAACAAGTTTGTTTTCATGAGTAGTGCCAGGTGAGTCCGAACCAACAGTATCTGCAGAAAACGCACGTGTTATCTCTGGAGCTAGTCATTCAAGGAAAAATGAAATGAAATGAAATAAAATAAATAAAGTAAAGGACATTGAAGAGGTAGCAGTAAGGGACCGGAAAGGAGGAATGGATGTGGGCTCCCCCAAGCGTCCGATGTCTGCACAGACAGGTACAGAACTGTATTTGAAGATAATTAAGGGAAGGAAACATGACACATGTGAAGGCAGACTGGAGGTTATGGCCAGGCCGAGAAACACCAGCAGCCACCAGAGGCAGCCACCAGCCCTGTAGACACTCCATCTCTGTCCAGCGAAACTGTGGGAACACTCCATGAATGGAGAGGAGCACATTTATGATTTTAAGCTTGCAGCTTTGTAGTAGCTGGTAACCAAGGGATGCTGAAGTAGAGTCCCCATGGAGGAGAAATCAGAAGCAGCCTAGATAGAAACAGAGGCTGACATTTCCTCCACACATTCTCCTTGCTCTTAGGAAGTGCTCCTGGGGTAACCAGAACTTCTCCATGTGTCCTGGCTGCCTACCTCACGGAAGTTGGCAGCAAAGCAGACCAGCACTTTACAGAAACCCAGAGGTTTTGGCCTTGCCAAGGCTATGTTTGAGACCCAGGCAGAGTTTTCTGTGGATAAAACAATACGACACTCACCCCATTGGCCAGGTCTAGTGGTGTGTACCTAGAATCACAGCTACTCAGGAATCTGAGGCAGGAGGATTATATATATATATATATATATATATATATATATATATATATATAATCATATATATACATATATACATATATATATATATACATACATACATACACACACACACACACACACACACACACATATATATGGAGGCTGATTATGCATCTCAGCAGCGAAACTTCACCAAGCCTGGGTGAGGCTCTAAGTTCAATACCTGGGCATCAGCAACAGAATAAATAGTTCTGTATTTACAGATGATGTTACATACACACAGGTCACAGGTCTCTTCCTGATAGACTATTTCCTATACTTTCAGATAAGGCCACTTTTCATTCATATAAGCCCTTGACTTTAAAAGTCCATTTTACCTATACATCACTCAACACATCAGCAATAATGTATCCTAAAGTATGTATGTTATATTTATTCATGACAAATTTTCTGTATGACTAAACAGTCTATTTTTTTATAAACAGCATTTTCCTGAAACCTTGTAACCCAATCAAAAATCTCTTTGTAAGCTATATTAATCTTCATCCGTTAGTCATTATGGGCATAGTCTGATGGTCTGGATTGACTGACAGGTTTGCTCCTGCTGTGATTGGCTGAGGCTCAAGTGCTTAGCTAGAAAATGGGGATGTGCCTGCACATGAAATGAGTGTGTATGCCCCCACATACAGATGCCTCTGGCTGATTATTCATCCTTCAATTATGGTTGTTGATTTAAGGTAATTCATTTCCCTTCTCTATGTCATCCCTCTCTTCAAATTTGAATGCATTACTGCAATGGAACACACGCATACAAAACTGAAGCTAAAATTTTACTAATGTAATACATGAAGTTTGATGCGGGAAATAAAACCACCCTCACTTCTTATGTCCTCTATTCAGGCTCTAATCTCAAAGAAGAAAGGAAGTTAGCCTTGTCTGAGTAAATAGTTCATGATTTCCTTATGAAAAAAATAGAATATTTAATAGCATTGGAATTTCACTGAAGTTGTCATTTCAATGCCTAAGCCCAGGTTCACCAGAAAGCACAGCCTGAGAAACAACCAAAAGATCCATCATAGGAGAGGGCAGAACCGGGAAGAAAGGTAACGTGGCAGATTGGAGGAAGGCAGATGTTGCAGACAGGCACCTCCAAGCAGGAAACGGCATCTACTGGATTTTTACAGTTCTTGGACAATTTCGGACAGGCTGATGTCTGATGCCACCTTGTTGCTATGTCCAATAGCAGAGAAAACGAAATGAGAAGATACCCTATCCTTCATCCTGCTGCCTGAATGCTGACCCCACCCCAGAGCACCTCATTTGCTCACTCCACACACAGTCTGTGGCTCCATGGAAGGTAGCTAGTCTTTATTCTTAGCTGCTGGCATCTGAGTCATGAGGGTGGCTGGACTATCTGTTCCCATGAGACATTTCCTTGGTGACTCTTCAGTAACATTAGTATGGGGAGAGGTTACCAGAGGGAGGAAGGACTTGCAACCTTCAGCCCTTCTCTTAAACTCAGTGAGAGGAGGGAAGGACTGGGGATTGAGTTAGTCCTACCGACTTAGTGAAACTACCATAAAATGTCCAAACAATTGGGTTTGGAAGATCCCCAGACTAATAACCACTTCAGGGTGCTGGTAGCCCCTTTGCAGAGGGCATGGGAGCTCACTGGTGTGGTTCTTCCTGAGCTGTATCCTTCACAATAAACTGACAAATGTGAGTTCTCTTTAGTTCTGGGAGCTATTCAAGCAATTTTTCAAAGATAAAGATCACTCTTCATCCTCATGTTTTTAGCTAAGTGGTCAATGATAAGAACAGGAGACTAATGCTTTGTGTCTGAGAGCAGCAGTGCTCCTAAGGGATAGAACCTATCAACTGTATTTGCTGTGCTAAGTCTAGGCACTTAGTTTCATAATTAAATAGTTAAAGCCACAGATGGAAACTTGATGAAGGAACCCTTACTTGTGTCCTCAAGGGGGTCCTGTGAAGTCACAGAAAGTCCTAGTGGGGTTCAAGATGTGGACAGGAAGCACGATGGTGGCTTGGACCTGTAGGTGATCTGAGGGACCTGAGAGACTATGCTATCACGACCCACAGTGGTCTGCCCTTGCAGTTGCTTGCTTCAGTGTGGGAGGAGGAAGACTATATAGCTTCTGGAGTCTGGATGGACAGCGAGTTATAGAAGACTCTTAAGGAAGAAACCCAGGCTTCCCTCTGCTGACCATACTCAGGCTGGTGTCTTACGAAAAGCTGAACTTCTCTTTCATGGGCTGAAGCTTGGCAGCATTTTCCTAAAATTCCACAGAGCTACATCTCTTTGCCTGGTGACTAACGCATTGATAAATATAGAGAATCATTTTCTTTTCAACTAAGCATCTTAAATTGTTCCATTGTGAAATTTTTGAGATGCACAATTCACATTTTATTTTCTGTTCTTACGCTGTTTTACACTAAGTAGAACAGTGGTTTTAATACCTCTGTTCTTAAGCAATGAAACACTGACTTATAAATAGTAAGAAATCAGTAAATTTCACCTGCATAAATGGCAAATCCTTTAGTCAATTTATTAGTTGCATCAGGGAAAATTTAATGATGGTTGTGTTGTTACACAGGATGTAATAACAACAGTTAATGACATTATTTGTGTAAAAATCTATAGGGTATGAAGTTTAGGACTGTGTTGTAAACTTAATTTTTTATTCCCTCTGTTAGAACACAAGTTGTACCTGCAAGTCTGATCCTATAGCTTGAATCATGGAACAATGCTTTCCTGCAGCTCTCTCTGGGATAGAGTTAAGAAGCATCTTGTGGTGTGAGTTGACAGCTCTCAGTTACTTTATGGTACCGGGTTTTTCCGAGCTCCTTGTCAGTTAGGCTATGCTGAACTAAATCATGTGATGTGCAACTTGCAGCAATCCCTAAAAGGTTATAAAAGTTAGACACTTTCTTTTGTTTTGGATACTAGTCCAAAACTACTCCGGAGATTGCAAAGGGATTTGGTCAGAGATGAAGGCTCTTCTCTGAAGGGCTCCTCTCCTCCATCTGCCTCCGACCACCATTTTTCTCATGACTGTTATCTTTCCTCTCTCATTCTTGCTTATAGTCAAGTACCTCTCCAGGTGTTAAAGGGAAGATGTCTTTCCTTCCCCTTTTAGGCCCCATCATCTTTAGATCTCTTTTTTATTTTATTTTTCTCCTGTATGTGTGTCTGGGCCTCACAAACATGCCTGGTGTCTGCAGAGGCCAGGAGATGTGGTCACATTCCCTGGAATTAAAGTTATAGATGGCTGTGAGCCACCATGTGGGTGTTAAGAATTGAACCTGGGTCCTCTGCAGGAGCCGCCAGTGCTCTTAATATAATACACACATTGCATCCAAACTCTCAATGTGATCTAGACAATGGAGGTCAAATCCTGTAAAGGCATCAGTCCCATTAACAAGAGACCCAGAGAGTTCCCGGATCCCTTTCCCTGAAACAGAGACACAAAGAGAAGGTGATGCTGCAGAAAGCAGCCGTATCAGGGACTAGCATAAAATTATATTTGTTCTGATACAGATGCACAGGTGACTGGTGAAACGTCAAACCTTGTAAAGTGAACTCTATAAAGTTGGTCTTGGGGATTTTTTTGGTTTGGCTTGTTGGTTAGTTTTTGGTTATAGTCTGAGTTCCAAATTTAGAAAATGGGGTGATATCTAAGACCATTAACCTCAAAAAGATTTGCAAGTTTTAGTGAGATGTGGAAGCATTTCATTAATCCATCACAAAAGACACAGTACAGCAGACAGACTTTGTAGACATTTTCATGAAAATATATCTTGACCGCAAAGAGACAACTTCCTCCAGACTTCATGGCAAAGTTTGTAACACCTATTGAGATCACTGAAGATCCTGGACTTAACCTGCTGTCCCACTGTGTGATCTGCCTACTTCATTTTAATCTGCCTTTAAGGGAACAATGGAACCAACCTTACTTGTCTTGGATTTTCCAATGCAATCAGCTTCTTACAACATAACCCAATGCATAGCTTTAATCTTAAATTATGTACTCTTGTATGTCCCTGACCTAGAATGACTTTTTTTGTGTATGTGTATGTTGCTGAAAGCAGCCAACAGGTTGCATGCAATTTTCTACAACAAATAGTCACTGTAAATGTTGGAATCAACCTGTGGATAAATCTTGATAATACATGCTTGCAGTAGTCAGTACTTCTGCATCATTTGGAGTAGATGAGATGGTATCTTCCCTTGTAAAACTTTGCTAAAAGTTTCTCTGTAAAGAATACCATGTCCCTTTCCCACGTGATGGTTTCTATTCAATTAATACAAAGAAAATCCTTTGTTAGAGGCAGACTCAAGACCAGCATGGAGTCACAGTCAGAAATCAGAGAAATACAACAGACAGGCTGCAGTCATGTCAGAAACCACAAGCTATAGAAAGGTTGAAGACACAGAGAGAGGTGGAGAATTCAAATCTTGGTCATACTAATACTAGGGAACATGTTTCATGTTCATTCCTTAATGCAACACCAAGATATTTTGGAGCTTCCAAGGTTGTCTTTAGTGTGTTAACTGACAGATTTTATTGCAGCTAATCTCATGAAGTGTCCACATTGCTTCCAAAAATCAAAGGATGGCAAGGCCAAGCCATGAACGCTGTGGCTCACAGCCAGCCCCACTTCATGCTGCTACAGACCTGTACTAGGGAATAAATAGTCTTGGAGGGGATCCACAGATCAGTCATGGGTGCTCTTCTGAGGACATACCCTTCTTGTCTTCATTAGCTAAGGACCTCTTTTCTTGACACTAGTCTAGCCTAGAGCTGACACAGCCCAGCAGCCTCCACCCAAGTGCAGATGGTACTTTCCACCTTCAGGAGTGTCATTTATGGAAGGAAAACGGTGTTATTTCCTGCTACAAGCAGAATAACTCATCCAGGGCCTCTCAGCCTCATTAGCATGGTGATTTAGCCAACTGAACAAATTGCCTCTGGCCATATGTTCACAGACTGTAAACAAAAAGAAAAGAAATTTCTGGAAGTCCTTAGCCCTCTGAATTGCTCGCAGGCTGGGGTTCCTTAACTCAGTCAAGAGTGGCTTTATAGCCGCTAGTAAATTGCTCAGGCTAGCACCAGTGAATTCCCTTTTTGACAAGTTATGAAACTGCTGTCCATTCCACCCACATTCTTCCCACTGGAAGAGACATCAAGTGCTCTGGAAAACACCAAGCAGAGGACAGAGCATGCGTGAGGATACCACAAGCATCTCTCTTCTCCTTCTCCCTTTTCGCCTGTGGGACTGAGACCCTGGAATTACAGAGACCTAGTGCCCACTCATTTCCAGGCGCTGCTTAATTGCCTCCTTCCATCTTCAGCTAATGAGGTATGCGCTGCTGCTTCTCTTGCCCCAGAGAGAAAGCCTGCTCCCACTGGGTCAATCTCAGGGATTGTATTTTAAAGTAGTCACGTCTAATGCCACAGATGATGGAAGTGAAGAGAGGTTAGATGAGGGTCCTCCAGTGTCTTCTCAGGGGACACTCTAAATTCAATCCCTGAAATGTGTTTCTAAAGACATCTGAGAAGCTAGGAGTCAGAGCAGTCAGTCCAAAGGAGAAGCTCAGAATGAGAAACTGATCTGGTGCTGAAATCTGAACCTCAGAAGTGGGAGTTAGATCCCCTTACCATCTCATCAGATGCCTCTGTTTGACACATTGAAGGTCAGAGGATGTGTGGAATGTGCTAGAACCAGAGGCATGCACATGAAAGAGACAGTGTGTCTTCCAGCAGAGGACAAAAGAGGAGAGAGAAGACAATGATCTATGTCATACTGACATAGCTCTAGACTGACAGATAAACAGAAGCAGGTAAGAGTTGGCTACAATGCTCAACCAGAGCATGGCTGACGTGCTGGCTATCATTTTATAGAATGTGGTGCCGTCCTAGCATGGGAAGGCCTGAATTCATGGAATGCATAAGAGACTTGTGTCCACCATAAAGGGAAAACAGTAAATAATGAACAAACAGTTTTAAATCAGTAGGAAACAGTACTAAAAATCTAATTAATGAAAAGTAAAAATAATCAACCACTGATGACCACATGGGGATGGAGGAGGGACTTCCCAAGTAGTTTTTAATTTCCATTCTAAGATTTTAACAGCACTGACTTTTCAATGACATTGATGTGCAAATTGAATAAAAAAAAAAGAATAACTGGCATTTTAAAAAGTCATGAAATATTCTTAATAGCAATGCACATTTTAAATTATCAAAATAAATGTTCATTCTCACAGAACTTTCATTGTGTAAATTTGTATTATATTGGAGACTTAAAAGGAATTTTAATATATGTGAAGGAAAAGATGAATTCACAGGGCATCTAGAATTGAAAGAATTCTGTCTCTTGGATCCCATAAAGTACACCTTGGGATTTCTGGGAAGTAATTGCTTGCAAAAGCAACAAGCAACCCAAGACACAAATTATGTCTAACAAATCCCTGTTTTTCAATTGCACAAAATAACAGCTGTATATTAAATTCTTCGATATAATGATGCAATTATCTTTTCATGAACCTTTACACACTTTTTCAATAAGTTTCTATTGAACACCTAACTAATTACCATGCGCTGGGAAGGTACTTAGACTACAATGATAAAGTTCAAAGAAGTGTTAACTACCAACCCTCCCATAACCTCCTCAAATCCCCTTTACCTCAAGAAGCTGGGATGCCATATCTTCCAACATTGGAATTGCCCTATGCCTTCATCCTCAAATGACTCAACACAAATATCTCAACACTCACAAAATCTTCACAGGAACTTCTGAGTGAAGACCCAGCAAGAGCAGAAAGACTCTGCTGCATCACCAGCACTACCCATGACATGAAGTCAGTAGGTGAAATAGGAACCATTTTTGACATTAAACAGAATCAAATAGACCTCGATATGTAGAGGAAAGACCTTTCCAACAACCATAAAATCATCGCAATTGCTCTGCTCTCTGACATTGGGTCAGTGTATTAGTTTCTTTTCTGTTGCTGTGATAGAACACAGCCAAAAGTGACTTAAGGATGAAAGGCTTTATTTAGGTCACTATTCAGTCCTCCTGGCAGAAAGGTGTGGCATGGTAGCAGAGGCAGGGAGCCTGCTGATCACATTACATCCACACACAGGAAGCAGAGCACAAACAAGAAAGAGCAAGGCGACAAGCTCTCAAACCTCAACCGCAGTGACATACTTCCTCCAGCAAGAGTTTACTTCCTGAAGGCTCCATATCTTCCCCAAACAGTGCCACCTACCGAGAACCAGGTGTTCAAGTACACCAGTCTATGATGAGGGGTACATTTCTCATCCCAACTATAACAGTCAGTCAGGATCAAGACCACCCTGTTCTCACCAGTTCCGGGGTAAAGTGCTACCTAAGTAGCCCCTACTTTGTTAAAGATCACATGACATACACATGGAGCTCAAAGAATAAGAACACTTTTCATAAATCACACTCAAGATTGGCCAATTATTTTCTGGTTAAACACAGGCTAGAATGTTTTCCTTGGTGTAAAAACTCAGAAGAGACTGGTAGCAAGAAACCTCACAAGACCCTCAGGAAGTGAAAAGAAAATTAAGTAAGATCATATATGCATACCATTAGCTGAGATGCCCTTTACCTAATTTGATCATAAAAGACCAAAAATTACAATAAAGTGACTTTATCTCACCCAGGATAGTTGTGACTCCAACTTCTTTCCTGTCTGAGAAAGCAGAATGGGAAAGAATCAAGGAGCTCACTGGAGTATTTTGCTGAGAAAAGAAAATGGTGTTGATAAAGCTTCCTTTGAGCCTATCTTTCTCTTTTTCCTTAAGTAAATTAACTTGAATCTTATGCTCAAAGTTAGCTTGGCCTTTAAACTTTGAAAAGCAGCCAATTAAACCTTCGCCTGTCTGCTAAAGAGTGTTTACAGCAAAACACAAAGAATAACTCCTCAAGGATGTCTGAAGCACCATAAATCAAGTAAGTATCAGAGCTGACTGACCAGCTTCACAGGTTCCTGTGACCACAGTGGGGGGAACCTGCAAAGGAAAGGGTGTGGCTAGACTAGAGAGAGCCTAAGCTTTCAGTCAGTCTGCTGTCACTTCCAGTTAGGAAGTGACGTTTTAAAGCGATTCTCTGCCTTTGGCATATCCTGTGCTTGACGGCATCATCCACTGTTTCATCATTCATCACTGAAGAAGTATCACCCTACCTCTCTAAGGTTTGTTTTTAAAATGCACAGTAAAAATCTGCAATATGCAGATGCTTGTCTCAGCCTTAATCAGAGAAGACCCATTCTGGTAAACGGTGGTGAATGTAGAGACTCAAGGCTGCACAAGAGACTGAGAATAAGTGATGGGTGAGGGATCAGATCTAAAGAAGACATTTATACCACCTCTGTATCATTTAAAGAATATTTCAGAAGAGGGGAAGAGAGAATGCAAGAGCTGGATGGCCCTGGTTAAACTAAAGATTTCACAAAACAAAACTGAAAGTCACAAATCTGGTCAAGGAATGGGTGGGTTTAACTGGCAGCACAAGGAAATGGGCAGGAGATAACAGGAGAGGAGAGGAAATACTCATTATATGCATGTACAAAACTGTCTAAAAATTTAATAACAACAATAAAAATCTTGTGTGGCATTGTACTGAAAATTTTAAGAAGACACAGTTAGCAACTAAACAGTATGTGCTAGTAGTTAGCACACATAGAATGAAAAACAAACAAACAAACAAACAAAAAACGGTATGACATAAAGAATACCTGCTTTTAGTCTTCTTAACAACTAAGAGAAAATCAGCTCAATGTAAGTTGCTAGACATTAATGTAAGTATTATCAGAGAGAAAACTGTTAACATGCTTCTGGTTTTAAACTTCAACTGTTTTCCCTCCACAGCATTCCACTGCTACCCACTTGAACATACCAGAGACAGCCTCTGGATACTAAGGGCTGTGGCATATTCTTATTTCTAAGCATAGTCTGTACGTTTTCCATTATTTCACAGCAGCATGTACTACAAATAATTATATTTCTTGAGCTTCCATGCATCATCTATGAACAAGAAGATCAAGATGAAGACTAATACACTAGGTTCTGAAAACCTAGGTTAGAAAACAAGATCTGAAGAGATTTCTGACTTTCCCAAGACAGGAGACACTGTATCATGAATGGGGGAAAAAAATATCATCCTTGTAGTTGTAAACATTTAAATAAAAGATACATTAAAGGTAAAGACAATTTGAGAAGAGTGAAAACAGGTACTATCTTATGTTCTTAAAATCTTGGATTTACCAGTTGCTGACATTTGAACCCACAAGTCTCACCTATTGTTTGTATTACAGAGAAGCAAACTGAAGACAGAGCCTATCACAGCCTGTCTGCTCAGAGGTAACTGCTGATCTCAATGTGGTACTTATGCAAATGTGGTGTTCTATTTTCCAAATTCTGTCTGCACCTATATCCTTATATCAAAGTTTTCCATATTGAATCATGGAAATAAGTGTTCTGAATATTTATCTACCTTATGATTAGTTAGGATACAGATCTCTAATGCCTTGCTTGAAGTTGGGTTTTCAAAGCTCCTGGGATAAAAATCTCTTGACTCTCATCCTCTGAGTGCTTTGGGGGAGATCATAATTGTAATGTCCTATCCTACCTGTCATGTTTTATTTCTTAAGCTGCCTACCTAAGATCCATCTAGCACCTATGTTTATAATTAATTACATCCCAAAATAGACATGGCAGCAGAGAATAGACTCTGTCATTGTTAGAAGCGTCAAGATAGGTTCAGCTTTCTTGGTATCTCTCTGAAAACTGTAAGTTAAAAAAGTCATTTTGCACTTTTGGATGTTAAGAAGAAAGTCATTATTCTTTTATTTGGTAACTTCTGTGCCATGATATGTTTCATCTTTAAAGCACTAACTAGACTCTTACTTTTACTCTCTTCTATTGTTGGATAAGCACAGTTCTATACAACTGGACTATTTTGATTTTTTAAGTTAATTGGGTCAGTCTGAAGGATCCATGTTCCATCTCCTTAGCCTGCCTTCTCTTAAGATCCTAAATATCTCTAACACACACACCAATCCCTCTGCTCTTTGTGGTCCTCACTTCCGGTAGACATTCCATCATCAGCATGCATGAACCCATCCATGCCTTCTGTTGAGAATTTCAGTCTGACCAGCCTCCCTTAGGGTCAAGCTTCTTTGAGTCTCTCCAGTTGAATGTAATATTCTTATGCATGGTGCTCTTATTCAGTGACTCAACTCCTCTGTTCTTCAGTCTATCAAAGTCTTTGCCTCACCCTGAGCTCAAATCTTCCAGTCTATGTCTAATCTTTCCTAAGAGTTTCCCTCTGGGCCCATGACTTTGTTTGTGGCAATGCAATATTCTGAAAATATCTTTTATATTCTAAAAAAGTGTAACTTTGGCTGGACTCTAATATACCTAGAAGTCACTTAAGATAGCTAGCCTACTGTATACTCAAACTGTTTGTTTAAATTGGTTTAAGAGAATGATTTAACAACCAACCTTATTTACCTTGGACTTTTCATATAGTCAACTTTTACAACCTAAGCATACTGCATAATTCTTAAGTTATATACTATCCAATTCTCCTGGCATTATCCTAGATAATACATATGTATCATTTGCAACAACAAATGATTCTGTATCTGAAAGCAACAGATATAGAAGCTGAAGGCAACAGTCCTTACCTACTTAACTTTGTCTACCATAAAAGCTGAATGCAGTCATTTGTATATATTGGTTGATAAGCAATGATGTTTGATATCTGGGTTAATTGGAATCAATTGAAGAGAATGACTTAATACTTTGTTGAACTCTATTAAAGATTTCTGTAAAGTAACCATTCTTTCCCCATGCAATGATTTCATGCTGTTCAATAAACATAGAGCTTTGTTAGGGAGATACACACAGTCACACACACACACACACACACACACACACACACGAACAGAACAGACAGACATGGACACAAATGCAGGCATAGATTCAGACTCACAAAACAGACAATCAGAAGATGGAAGACATAGGGAGCATGAGGTAGAGAATTCAAATCTGGACTTGCTCTTGGTTAAATGACACCAGGGGAAGTGTTTTTATGTCTTTCCTTATGGTGACACTGATACATTGTTGGTGGCTCAGAGTTAATCTCTGATGTGTATAATCCGGGCCCTTGTTGATAACTCTGGGTTCTTTCTTCTCACAGTCACAGTGAGTGTGTGTTGGTGTGTGCTGGTGTGTGCCTGAATTAATCTACTCACTAAGCCATGAGTTTCATCAGCTCAGGAACCACGTCAGTTTTATTCAACCTGAGCATTTAACATTGAACCACCACCATGTACTAAACCTTTGTGTTAAAGTTTGTGTTTAATGAAATTTGTCAAATTGTCAAAGCTGGGTATTTGTATTGCCTCATTAACTTGTCAACAAGGGGAAGGCAAGGTTCCTTGGTCCTACCAGTGCTAGGTACCCAAGCATCTTATTTAAAGTCCCTTCTTAAAAATCTAATAGTATTTAGATAGATAAGAGTGGGCTTTAAATCATTTCTAGATTATACCAAGAACATTGACTGTGAGTGCTGTGTCAAAGTTGTTATATTACATTGTATAGGGAAATTTTCATAAGGAAAACCTCTGTGTGTGTTCTGTAGAGATGTGACTCCATGAACTATCTTCGTTCTTCCTGTGGTAACCAGGTTCCCAGTCAGAGAGTGAGTACTTGCCACCTTGCTTCAAATATGTCTGCTGTGTGGTTCATCTTGATTTAGGAAGTCTTCCCATTCTCAACAGCTCTGGGATCCACAGTGCAGTGCTGCTGCCTCAAACTTTAGCTGGTAGCATACCTATGAGACTGCTTTGTCAGGGAATCTAACAAAATCCTAAAAGCAGGATCTGTGGAAAGATGAAAGAATACAGGAGAGCTGCAATCGGGGCAAGAAATCAGGGCACCCATAATATGGTGAACAAATGTGCGCTCTGGTTTTATTTAAGATTTATTGTTTTGTATCTCCTTCCATGTGTGTGTGTGTGTGTGTGTGTGTGTGTTGTGTGTGTGTGTACATATAAGTGCACACATGCACATGTGTGCATGTGTGTGTATGGATGCAAGCACCCACTGAGTTCAGGAAAGGGCAAGGGCTGTTGGCACTTCGATAGCCTCTTCATCATCCACACACGCACTGTCTCCTCCAGGCCTATCTGTAGTCAACCATCCTTACAATCCATGACTTTCCAGCCATTCCTAGGCTTAGAATCTCTGCTTCTCCACATATACCTTGAACTAGTTATAACCAAGAAGTTGTTTGGTCTTCTATGATAACTTCAAAAAGAAAATTAGGACACACTTTGTATTTAGCTGATTTAAGTTCATGGATACATACAGTTGAGTCTGTAAATGTATCCAGAAGGCATGGTGCAACAGTTTCATGTCCTCTTGGTTCACATTCTCCTCCTTGCCAAAGTGCGTACACATCCTGGGCCTAGGCCCCCAGCATATATGTAGCAGGTGTGCAGCTCAGTCTTTATGTGGGTCCCCCAACAACTGGAGCAGGGCTGTCCCTAAAGCTGTTGCCTGTCTGTGGAATCTGTTCCCTTAACTGGGCTGCCTTGTCTGGCTTCAGTGGGAGAGGATACATCTAACTCTGTAGAGACTTAATATGCCAGGGTTGGAGAATAACCAGTAGGGACCCCCATCTTCTCAGAGGAGAAGGGAAAAGTGAAGGAGGGAGGGACTGTGGAGGTACAGGGAGGATGGGGGCAGGGATCAGGATATAAAATAAATACATGAAGAAAGAAACAAACAAACAAAGAAAATGTCATCACTGTCTTAAACATCTGCTTGTGATATGTACAGAAATTTTACATATAAGATATCCATGTATACAGAAGCTATATGATTATATAACTAATTCTAATGTTTACTTGTGTAATTATTTAGATGTAAGACCTGAGAGATTTCTTAGTCATATTGTATTATTTCCCATATAACAAAATAAAAGAGTAAACAAGTGTTAAAAAAAAAATCTCTGAACTTCTTAAAACAGTTTGCTTTCCAAACATTTTAAAACATCCTGTAACAGTGAAAACCAGTAACAAATTAGGACTCTAGGCTGCATTCACACTTCTTTAAATTGGACAAAGAGAGGACAGTCCTTAGCCATGAGACAAAGCTCCTTTTTGTATTTGAAAACCCTTTACCTGTGACAGAACTGTGTGCTATCAGACTATGCAAAAGATGTACACAGATCACACACACACACACACACACACACACACACACACACACTACTGTGGCAAGTATATCATCCCTGAATTATGTCATCATTATTCTCTAGCTACACCAAGTAGGATGAGATTTACCTTCTAAGACACTATCAACTATTCTGAAAGCTATACTAACAAAAAGGTAAAGTTTAGGAAAAGTAGACAAAGGGAACCAGAATGTCACGTGCTTGTGAACTTGATATGTGATAAACAGTACAGAAAGGTTACTTCCTAAATGGGCTCGGGCATTTTTGCTACCTCTGCCGGTCAGTTTTGTCAACTTGACACAGACTAGAGCTATCTGGCAGTATGGAACTTCAGTTGAGGAACTGCTTTCATTGGATTGGCCTGTGAGCTGGTCTGTGGGATATTTTCTTGATAAACAATAGGAAGGAGAGCTTCCCAGCCTACTGCAGCTGTACCACCCTGAGCAGGTGATCTTGGCTTGTATAAAAGCAAGCTAAGCAAGCCACAGAGAGCAAGCCAGTAAGCAGCATTCCCCCACAGTCTCTGCTTCAGTTGCTGCCTCCTGGTTCCTGTCTGGAGTTCTTCCCACCTAGATGTCCCACTCCAAACCCCCACAATGGACTGTACCTTTTAAGCTGAAATAGACTTTCTTGGTCAGCAGCAGAGAAGCAGACTAGGATGATATCTTTGTGGGTAAAAATAAAATTAATTAAACCAGTGGTAAGTATGAACCAAGTGTTCACCAAACTTCTTATGTCATCACTACAAGCATGTGGCCAAAATTCCTTCCTGGGTCTCCATGTCTCCTGGCATTGCCACATGCTTCAGCATCAGATCCAGGAGGTGAGGTGGGATCAGTGAACGGTGTTCCTGGTCCCAGGTCTGACTAATAACTTGCTGTCCAAGCATATTCATATCTCACTCTGTCTCTCTCTCTCTCTCTCTCTCTCTCTCTCTCTCTCTGTCTCTGTCTCTGTCTCTGTCTGTCTCCTTTTCCTCTGAATTAGGAAGTGAGTGTCCCTACTCCACAATATCCGTTGCCCTCCTCTGGCCTCTCCCAGTACTACACATACATGCACAAACCTCTGCATCAAAGACAGATACACACACACACACACACACACACACACACACACACACAAACACCTATAACTAAAATATTTTAAACTAAAATCATAAAGAAAATATTTATTAAAATCAAGATAAAAGGAAATATAATATATTATTATATACAGATTATATTAGATAATATATATATTTATATTCATACATATTATATACACATTATAAATAATATATAATTATAATAAACCTCATAATCAAAATTTAAAAGGTGAAACAGCAAGGGGAAATATTTACACTTGGGTTTTTTTCTATATTTTCATGGTTTCAAGTATAGTGAAGTAGTTGCTATTCATCCTGTGAATCCTTTCCGCTCAAGAGACCCTAATGAAAAGGAAGAAATAGGAGGAAAGTGTTCCCATTGTTGGAAACAGAAATGGAATAAAATGACCACAGAATTAAGGGTGGGATCCAGGGGCTCTGCTGTGGACAGGCGCTGCCTTTCCATTACCCCGAGACTTGGCTAATCCCATGTGGAAACTGAATGCTAGCTATGATTCAAATCATCAGATGGGCGTTTGATGGGGTGCCATAAACAAGCTCCAAAGCTCACTGAAGGGACTTAATGGCCTAGAGCACAGTGGGCACTTTCACTCAGGGATACAATTATGAACCTCAGGTGGCCTCTCTGGTTGGCCTCTTGCTAGGAAGCCATCCAACCCTCTCAGTAGACAGCATATATTGCAAAGATAGGACCAAAGTTCACTTCCTAAAGCTTCCTAACTTGGTTGATCTGTGAAAAACAGGTAATACTGAAAGGCTCTCAATTTAGAAACTCCCTGGGGAGTGCTTCCCAGGAGCTAACCACCACCTACTACAGGGAGAATCTATAGGGCTCTAACTCAGCCTGTTCCTATGACCTGACAGAGCCATGGTCCCAACACCTCAACTTACATGCAACATTGTGCCTCTCCTGAGCATGTAAAAAGCAAAATGACTTGCATGGTTTATAAGATTTTCTTTTTATAATGATTCTTCATTTAAAAAAAAAGAAGCACGTACCCACTTTGGATTCACAGTGACTGGTATACAACGTGTTAATGTTCTTGTCAGCATTGACCTCAGCCCTGAATGTAGGTGATTTCATGGTGACCTGGTGCCCTCACCTTGCTCCAACCCTCAAAGATGCAAGAGAAATGGCCATTCTGTGAACTAGTACTGTCTCCTACCAGACAGATCTAGTCTTGCCTATTTTTCTTCTGCTTCTGACTTGGACGGGATCCAGGCCTGTAGAAATCACCACAGGAAGGACACTCCCGACTACAAGGGCAGCTACACAAAGTATATCTGCCAACTCGTTAGTTAATGCAAATTAAGTACTGGACAAGGATCATTTTATAAAGGAATAAAACGTTTCCTTTTAAAATATAAGAAAGAAAATGGAAATGAAGAAAAAAATTTCTAGAAGAAGTGTGTGTGTGTGTGTGGAGTTATGGCTTTCAAAACGTTGAAAGGAGTCTGGGTCCAGCCTCCAAGGGGCTGACACTCAGGGAGAAGGGGTCAATCTCATAGAGGGTGAACTGGGAGCCCTCAGCCTCCCAGTCATCTAGCAGCCTCCTGGTGAAATGAACCAACAGAACATAGCCTAGAAGTTGACACTGTTTCTGTGTAGGCAAGGAAGAAGCTGAAGTTGGAGCAGTGAGTCAGAGGGTCTGGGGCGCAGCTCAAAAGGTACAACACTTACCCAGAATTCACAGGACTCTAGGCTCATATCCAGCATTGCATAAACAGGCATAGCTGTACACTCCATAACTCCAGCTCCTTTCTCACGACCACCAAGGGTTCAGGGTTATATGCAATTACATGATAAGTTTGGGGACATCCTGGGCAATATAGGTCTAAAAAGTTGCAACACCTTAATATGAATTATCACACAGAAGGCTGCCTCTGACAATCAGTGTAGTAATAACAGAGTCCTTAGACTCAGATCCTTTCTGTATGGGATATAGAACATATACAAAGTGTCCAGCACATGTACCTCACACTCCAGGACCCTGGGTTTTTGGTTTTGGTTTTGGTTTTAGTTTTGGTTTGGTTTAGATACTTGGAAGCAGAGATGGGATGCAGGTAAGGCCTAGGGACATGGGGACAGACACAAGGACAGACACACTGCTCTATCGCAAGAGGTAATCTATAAAATGTGGGCAACAGAGTGCTTAGCATTTGTGTCTGTTCCATTCTGAGGTTTTTCTCTGAAGAGTTATATGATTTGGGGAAAGGGGGCAATCTTCTGCTGTTGTGTACTGGTGAGGATCTCTTGTCTGCTCTATGATATAACTGACTTTTCTAGTCATTTTCTTTCTACCTTTGTATTGCTGAAGGCATAGCTAACTTTCTGGGAAAATACAACTCTTTCTGTGATAGTTAATCTCAATTGTCAAGGTGAGTGTATCTGGAATCAACTAAAAATGCAAGCTGCTAGGCACCCTGTGAGGGACTTTCACAATCAGAGCATCTGAAACAGGAAGAGCCACCCTAACTGTGGGCAGAACAATCTAGTGGCAGCCCAGACAGCACATGGAAGAAGGACATTTCCTTCTGTCCTGCTTGCCCTCACTCTCCCTGGGAGCCCATTTATCCTATTAGTACTGTGCTCCTTTGCCAATGTCATCACACTTCCTACACAGACTGAAGACCAGCAACAGTCCTCCAGGCCTTCAGTACTAGACTGAAACTGTGGAGATAATCAGCCTTGTGCACTGAGCAGGAGCAACTGGATTCTTGGTCTTTCCTGTATGAGACAGTCATGGATGGATCCATACTACATCTAATGAGTTGCTCTAATAAGTTTCCTTCACCCAGAAAGAAAAGTGTGTGTGTGTGTGTGTGTGTGTGTGTGTGTGTGTGTATGCGTGTGTATGTGTATATGCATGTGTGCATGTGTGTGTGTGTATATTCCTCTTTAAAATATTATAACATCATTTTACATTTATTTTATTTTATGTGTCTGCATGCATGTCTCTGTGTGTTTGTGCCTACAGAGGTCAGGAGAGGGAGAAGAATCATCTACAACTGGAACTGGAGCTGCCATGTAGATGCTGGAAACCAAAACTAGGTTCTCTGTAAGAACAAGTGTTTCTAAATACTAAGCTATCTTTCCAACCCCAATATTCTAACTTTTAATAACCATGAGACTCACTGTACTTTTTAAATTCTGAATTCCAGATGAATCCTGTTCATTCTATCTCCACTTCATCTGAGGAAATATTATGGCTGACTAGAAATCTACACATTCTGCAATCATTCTAAGAGCCGTATAATCTGGCCAACATTCTGAATTTATAAGATACTTGATAATTAATCCTGTATCCAATGACTCCATTCTGTTTTGACTCCCATAAAGACTCGAAGGAACCTGTGTTCAGCAGGCACTGCTGGCCCTCTATCTACCATGTGCTGTGGTTAGTGGCTGAAGTGGTGACATATAGCCAGGAGACCCCACAGCCACATGGAACTCTCCTGACACTAAACCCAAAGTTGTTTGTTTTCGCAGCAGCCCGTCATGGGCATCCATCCTCACTTCTGTTTCCATTTCTCTAACCACATTTAGAATTGCTTGGAATCTGCCTGCACAGCTGATCTTCTCAAGACCAAAGAGCAAAGACAGAAATGTATCATTTTGAGTATTAAAAGTGCCCAGAGGCAGCTCCAAACTTCCATTACTCGAAGATGCCAATGCACTCATTTTATTTTGTTGCTAGAGAGATGAGATGAATTTAGGCTTTGAGAAATGCCCATGAGGAAAATCCTCACCCAGGAAGAAAAGCATAATGGCCCAGAAGAGAGATGCTAAAGCCCATAGAGATGCTGAAGGTCTGGCCAATCAGAGATCCCTTAATGAATGTGAGCTGGAAGATGTACCAGTTGCCTCTGGAGCACAAACTGATTGAATATAGTAGTAGATGAGGCAAGAAACAAAGGGGATTTCAGCCTGTGTTTTTCTTTCAGGCAGATAAAAGTGCTGTCTTTATTACTTCAGAGCTGAACCTAATGTCACACAGCCTATGGGTACCATGCCCTATCCCACTCTCTGTGCCCTCCCTGCCTCTCCACATTTACCCGTCTCCTTCCTGTTCAGTACAGCCCAAGGCTTCATGGTTCCTTGGATGCTACTGTTTCTTTTGATTTGTTGCATTTCTGGGTACCTGTGGGTATATCCTCTGATAGCACACTCTCTAAGTCCTTCTACCTGCTGAAGTTTGCTATTCCTCTAATGGTTTATCCCTTGTGGGGACTATAAGAGGCAGGTGAGTTATCTCTAGCTAGGGACATTCAGAGTTACTGTTTTTATTTTTTTCAGGACTTTTTTTTTTAACCTTACAGGTCTTTTCTGCATATATTATGACTTCTCATTCTGTGTTTCTAGAAATTTTCTGTGTGGTTGAACATGTATGTCTCTATATCTACATGTTTCTCGAATTTTCTCTTAGTTTGTTTGTAATCAGAATACATTGTATGGAAAAAAAACTATTTTCAACAAAAGAAAAAACTTCTAAAAATAACTTCTACAGATGTAATTGTTGGCTCAGAGACTTACTACAGAATAAGCTCACCCTTTCTACTTCTTTCTGAACTCTGGCTGCCTGGTTCAACTCAGCTGTTCTGGTCCAAACTCCTCTCCAAGATGATTGATTCAAACTGGCTTCTCTGCATTGCTCTGCTTGGCCTCAAACTAACTTTGGTAGTCTGTCCTAATCTTCTGGCTCTTCATTTTCTTGCTCATTCTGTCTTCACCTGTACCTGTCTCTGTAAAACTGTCCCTGTAAAACTGCTTCCTCTCCCTCTCCCTCTTCTCCCCTCCCCCATCACTTCGCTTTCCTGTCTGTTCTCCTGAGAGTTGGGTATATCCTATACTGTCAGATCTTTCTCTGATTCATCACTCTATCTGCCCCTCAACTAGATGTCACTTTCAAATATGGCTGCTACCTTCTACAAACTAACCTCACCTACATTGTTTGGGATTAAAGGTGTATACTAAGATGCATCTGTGTTCCAGCCAGAGGGATTAAAAGTGTGTCATTCCAGCCAGGTCATAGAGATCTACCAGTTCTTTGAATGTGATCCCTTGCCAGAACAGCCATGTTGATAGATTAAAATTCCTCTACAAAACTTCTAATTTCCAGGACCTTGACAAGTCTTCAGGAAGAGTCTGAACAGACACCTTCCAGATATTTCTCCTGATTGTTTTTATGATCCCTTACCAACAATTTGGAGGGCTAAATACTAATTTCCTCAGTTTTGTTTCCTGATCCTGTGATGAAACATCCTGGCAAAAGCAAATTAAGAAAGAAAGTGTTTATTGGGCTCATAATTCTAGGCCACAGTCCATCACTGTGGGGAAATCTGGGTAGCAAGAGCTTAAAGTAGTTAATCACATTACATCCACAGTTAAAAGTCAGAGAACAATGAATGAATGAGTGAGTGAATAAGTGAATGAATGAATGCTAATGCCCAGCTTACTTTCTCCATTATTATATAGTCCAAGATCCCCTTCTCAGGGAACAATGCCATCCACAATGGACATATATGCCCTACAATCAAAATAATCCCCCACAGACATGCCCACAGAACATCCTAATCTAAATAATCCCTCAATGGATTCCATTCCCATGTGATTCAAGATTGAGCAAAGTTGACAAACGAAACCAACCAGCACACCACACCACCTTTTCCATTTTTTTCTTTTTACTCCGTAACTTTCAGGATCCAACTGTCACTTCCAATAACTGATTATATTTAACCCAAAACCTTCCTGAAGATAAGATAGCTGCTACCCTGTCCTGATATCCTAAGACCTGAGAAAGATATCAATGTTTATTATCAGCTACTAAACTCAGAATCGTAAAAAGATTACAGGGACTATGGGTCTGTGTACTTGCAAGTAAGGCAAGGTCTTCAAAGATCCTGCTGTAGCAAGAGAAGTCTTTGAGATGACTTTGGCCTGTTAATGACAACTAAGCTAACTTTAAGAATGGATAATTCATGACAGGTGCACAGAGCATTCCACAGACATAGGTGAAGTTGACAGAGCCCTCGGGGAAGGAAAGAATGCACGTGACATAAAGCAGAGGGTTTTCAAGGAGATGAGGGACTGTACTGCTGATGTATAGGAAAGATCAAGTTAGACAGAGAGGGAGCAGCAGAGGGACATCACCGATTCAGGAGCCATTAAGAAATTACTCTGGATTGGATGACATTAGGGTTTCAAGTCAGTGTAAAAGTTCTATCCTGAAGAATCATCCAGAAGAATAGAAGTTGGCAGAAAAATAAGTGTAAGACAGAATAGTCACAAAAAAATACCAGTCAACAACCTTTCCAAAGGACCTGTGACAAGATAAAAATAAGAGAAGAAATGGTCCTGATATACTACAGTCTTGGAGAAGAACCCAACAGTGAGTCTTGGATTCATTATGTCACTATTAAAGGGAAGTACTGCCATTTTGCTCCCTGGCTGGTGTTCTAGTTTCCTTTCTATTGACCAAAATGACTAAAAGCAACTTAGGAGAAGGAAGATTCATTTGGCTTATACCTCCAAAAGACAGTCCGTCACTGAGGGAAATCAGGATATGAACTTGGAACAGAAACCGTGGAGGAATGCTGCTTTCTGGCTCACTTTTGGGCTCCTGTTTAGCTGGTTTTTTATATAGCCCAGAACTGTCCACCAGGGATGGTGCTACCCACAATGGGCTTTGCTATATCAATTAACCATCAAGGCAATCCCATGGGGGATTTGCAGGACCATTTCTTCTCTCATTTAGTCTTGTCACAGATTCCTTGGAAAGTTTGTTTACAGATATATCTTGGGTTTATTCTTTCTTACACTTGCTTTTCTGCCAAGTTCCATTTTTCTGGATGATTCTTCAGGAGAAAAATGTCTACATTGACTTGCAGGGTGCTGTATTCCTCTTCTTGAATCCCTAACATTGTTTGGATGAGGCTTAGAGGGATTTTGAAAGCCTTCCTCTGGGAACAGTGTGCACAAAAATCTAGCAACTGTGGCTTCTTCATAAGTTCTATAAGTTTATGGACTGAGACTGGTCACCCACAGAGATCTCCTACCCAGACTAGCTAGCCCCTCATCCTATGCTGTATACACATAATAAATGCACTGAAGTTCTGGGTTGTTCCTGTGCAGCCTTCCTGTCCCCAGCTTTCTGTGCATGTGTCTGAGCGTCAGTTCTTTTTTTATTTTGTCACCCCCTCTAGTCTGGGTTAAACTTGAGACACAGAGCTCTAGCTTCTCATCATACCTACTGGGTTTATACCTGGAATTTTCAGGGTTTCATCAGAATTTCTCTAAGTTAAATGTTACCTGGAAAACAAGATTGTTTTTCTCCAAGTTACCTACCAACCATGAACCTTGAGCATTCACATCCCCTCTCCTGCTTTACTCTCAAGAGCTTGCAGCTGAACATTCCTGACTATTCAATCAACACAGGCTGGTGGGTGGGAAATTAGATGTCATTCCATGATGCCTTTGAGAATCGTATTTTCTCCCTCAAAAATTCAATAAACACCATACAGCACTATCCATCTTTGATTCTAAGTTCAAGTCATAAACCTGTTACAAAAAAATGTGTATGAGAAAGAAATGCACAAAATCCCTCAATTATTTATTTTTCTTTGTTTTATGCCATTATTTCAATTCTCATAATCCTTCAAGTGATGATGTGGTTGGATGTTTCAATTCCAAAGCCAATGAAAATGATTATAATAAAATGCCTGACTGTAAAATCCACTATACAAAGGAGATAGCTACACTTGCCTCTGGCCAAATAATTGGCTGACAACTTGGGCATCAAGATACCTGGTTATAAAAATATTTCTAAGAGGCCGAGAAGATGCCTAGAGAGCACAAAGACCCGAGTTCAATTCTTAAAACCTTCTTTACATTCATTCCTAAAAGGCTGGGCAAGATGATGAAGGCTCATAATCCCAGCTATGGAGAAACAGGGACACACATGGTTTATAAAAACAGAACTGCCTTGCCTGGGCTTCTCTATCCACCAGTTCCTAAAATGGAGCAACTGGGCTTTCCTGCATATCTCTCACTACACATCCATTCAGATCCATTTCCCTATATAAAGCCTTCCCTGAAAGTTGGGCCTTCTCCTTCTAGATGGGTTTTGCCCTTATCTTTGGGGAACAGCATTTATTCCGAGTTGTGCTCACAGGCTTATAACGCTACAATTCACACATACAGGGCTCATTAATGTGTCCCACACAGCATCAGCCCCTTCACAGGTGTTCGGCAATATCTGTTAAACAAGTTCTTCCCACTTGACATTCAGCCTTCCCTGTTAGGTATTTTCAGGCAAATGTTGGCTGATTGCACTTCTTCAGTCAATGAGAATAGAGTCTTCAAGACAAAAATCCATCTATTGTCTCATTGTCAGGCCACATATCAAGCCCATCTGTGCCTGTACCACAGACAGCTTGAGACACATCTGTTAGCCACACACATTAATGGGACTCTGTAGCCACATATCCATCAGAATCAGTAAGGCAGTGAAACTAATTTAATACACTACAATCTCTATCCAAAGCCTGCTAACAATGAAACCCTGAGATATACTATACCCTCAGTTAATTCCTTTCTGTTAACTTGGAAATCATCCATAGCTGTTGTCTCATAAACACTAAAGCAACCCAGAAGACATAGAGCAGCTGGTTAAATATTTATTTGATGATGGCCCCCAATTCTCATTTAGTTTTGTCTTTAAACAGACTTCTAAAACCTATATATTTTAACCACATCCCTCTGTTCACTCCTTTCTAAGAACATGTCATTTCTCTGCCTCCTAAAAGACTAATTTATTCTAAAGATATGAGGTGATTTTCCTTGCAATTCCCAGGAGGACAATTTTATCTTGATTATATTTTCAACGAATTTAATTTTGAACTTTCATGTTTAGTTTGAACTACCATCCCCTGCCGTTTTCACTGAAATGTTTGCTTTGCCAAACATTGCTGATACGAGAATTAAGAGAGGTACACTGTTGGAGAAAACTTTACCCAATACTATAGCTTGATTAACTAGCAAATGATTCTCTATCAGCAGTGCCGTCCTTCTTGATAGATGGGGTAATATCGCTGCAAGAGCATATGGCATCCATCAACATACCAAATGGAAATCTAAACACTGGCCTAACATCTGAGCCTGGAGATCAGCTGACGAGGAGCTCATGCATAGATGTATGACTTCAGGACCAGAGCTTTAGAGATGCATCTTCTGTTAGAAAATCTTCACAAAGTGACTCAAACGGAAATCTGAGTGGTGACTTTGAGAGGCTTTGTCAGTATTTAAAGCTTTCCACTGTTGTATAAATAAAGTGCTGTGTGTTTTGCGTATATAAGAAGTTTGATGGAAACAATATGTAGTGAGGAAAAATAAGAAGTAGTGGGATATAAAATAACCTGAACTTCAAGATGGGCAGTCAAGTTCAATGGATGATCCATGAGCAAAGCCAGTCACAGGCTGTTACTAGTTAGGCGTTAATTAAATAATTCAAACTGACAAATATTCAGAAAGGTGGAGTGGTCTGTCTATTTAAAAGTATTCAAACATGAACGTCTAACTCTTTAATTCTTATAAACTCAACAAATTCAGAACAAACTTATAAAGATAAAATGGAAATCAAAACTATCATCATAACACCCCACCAGAAATAGAACTAAATCATTTCATTAATGTGTTAATCCATCTTATTAATGGAAGGATCTGCTTTGACTACAGATTTCAGCCAGTTTACTTCTTGGCCACATGTTTTTGGGCAAAATAGCAGAATATTGGGAGTATGACATGGAGGCAAATCTTCATTCAGTTCAAGACAGAGTGGATGCAGGGGTTGGAGAGTAGGTATATCCTCAAGGGTCCCAACCCTGCTGACTCCAACATCACCTCTTCAAGTTTCTTCCAATTTCAAACAGCACCACCAGCTGGAGATGCCTTTGACACCTGAGCCCAGGGGAAAGACATTTTTCATTCAAACTGTAATGACTTGATAGAGTTATACTTAGTTACAGCAGTGAAGTATGATTAGGACATTATATTTCCTCAGACAGTATATAGTAAGTTACTTTTAGGTATAGGATAGGATAAGTAGACCCACCTACCAATATGCCTTCTATGCTGGTGGTACTCCTTACTTGTTAAAAAAAATCATATGTTAACTTTTTTTATGGTTTTCTTTTAAATGTTCTTAACAGGAGATTTAAAATTATCCATGAGCTAATATGAAGTCATTATTAAAAAGGAAACTCATTTCCATAGTAACTGAAGTATTTGTCCCATCCACAAAAAGACCCCAGCAATCAGGTGGAATGGACCAAATCTAACCCAGGAGAGTTTTAATATTGTCCTTTGGAGTACCTTAGTCTAAGGAAGTTCACCCAGAACCAACCCTAAATTCAGTTCTCATATAGCACAGGAGCCTGTCATAGGTATCTCCTGGTTGCCAATACCTAGAAATGGCATCTTTCCACCTAGAGTTCTCCAAGTCTACCTACCGTTTCCAAAATTGTTATCATTTCTGTTTTATTGTTAGCTACAGTGCATAAAAACAAAATGACTCCATGTTGTAAGAACAGGAGCTGGTTTTACAGCCTCTCCTGAACAGTCACACAGGACAATGCCACAGAATCAATAAGGAAACAAAGACTCAGAAGGATGGCTGGGAAATTACTGCTGTCCCCTATTCTAAGTAAAGATACAGTTTCTTCACTGTATTTAACCTCTGTGCGCTGCACATTTTATTTTCATTTTCACTTATTTGCAGTTCTAGGGGTAGAAGCCAAGGTCTGCACATGCTAGGCAAATGTTCCACCACTGGGCTTACCTCCAGCCTCTTCTTTTTTATAAGAAAGCAAGATTTTCCCTTTTGAGACAAAGCTGCTTTAAGCTCTGAAATAGGTCTGTGACTTCCTGAGCAATTGAGAGTATTTCTCTCTGTAGGATGCTCTGGACAACTCCAAAAGCACCATTATTCTGGGTCTTTATGAAGGAAAGATCAAGGCAACCCCACATGGTAATTTAATTCCAGCCATTGTTTTCCCAGGTCTCTGTAGACCAGGCAGTCCTGAACAGAAGTGAAGTTGGAGAATGGAACCAGTGCACCATGACCATGTCTTTTTTAAACACTAAAAGTATGACAGTTTAAGCAATAATGCTTAACATTATATTCCAGAGAATAAGAACAAAGTTTCTTTCTTCTCCAAGTATGGTGGGTGATGGGAGAAGAAGGCAGGGAGGGAAGGAAAGAATCTGCCTACAAAAAGAATTACTGCAAGATCTCTAAGTTATATGGATCTTAGCTCTCTTATGTGGAACAGATCATTGGAGAGATATAAAAGATAACCATTAGCAACAAAGTAGAAACTAGGGCCTCAAATCTCCCATTTTAGGCATGTTTAAGACCTCAAAGGCAGAATAAGACAGTATAATGGATGCTTGTATTAACTTCTCTATAGTTGCTGTAACAAATTGCCAGATATGTAGTGACTCAAAATGGCAGAGGTGCATATCCTATGTGACTATTACTGAGAGATAAAGATATAAGGTCAACATCACTGGACTAAAGTCAAGGTCACAGAAGGGAGAAAGTCAGCATTGCCAAGTGCTGTGCTTTCCCTGTAGGCTCAAGGCAAAAAGCATCTCTCATTACTTCCCAAATCTAATGGCCACCAAGTCTTTTAACTTATGCCCAGTCTCTCCAGCCCCCAGATCAGCAGTACCTCTATCTCTTCACTCCATCTCACATCATTATGCTCCAGTGTGTGTGTGTGTGTGTGTGTGTGTGTGTGTGTGTGTGTGTGTGACTTCTCTTGCTGCTTCTCCCTCAAATCATTCCTAATCCTAATACTTGGATAATCCAGAATTATCCATCTCCCATCTCAAGACCCCTGATGCCATCACATTGACAGAGATGCTTTTCTCAAGACAGTGCTTTTAAGTTGAAGGGATCTAGGTTTGATATTTGGGGAAGATGTCTGCAGGTCAGTAATTACACAAACTAAGTATTAAAAAGAAACTCTTCTATCTTGTGTCTAGTGATAGACCTACAATTAATGCAAAGAAAGCATGTAAAAATGCTGATTGCTTGCCCAGACTCCATTTACCCTTCATACCGGGCTCACATATGTACATGGTGTGTGTGTGTGTGTGTGTGTGTGTGTGTGTGTGTTCTGCTTTTTGCTGCCATGCATGACCATATAATTGTACAATGGACACCACAGAATTTGCATGCCACAGCTCACAACACGCATTCTGCTACCACTGAAAAGCTAAGCCAGTCCAGACAAATTGCATACTGTGGTCATAGTCCCCTGCTTCAGGAACTGTATTATGATATTCTAGCCAAAGGTAAGAAAGGAATAAAGCATCACACCTGTCCCTTGCCCCTGTAATTGCAGTCGTCAGGGTTCTGCATATAAGAAATTCTTCTGCAGTCATCAGCAGGTGAACGTAGCCATACTTCGTTACCTGAATGGGATCTCAGATGGAAAATCAATGGCATTGCTTAAAATGACAGCAATTTTAAGTTGCAGCCCTAGCTTTAAAACGAATCCCTTCCCAAGTGTCTGTGTGTGAACTAAAAAGATGAAATCATAGTCTCTGGCCAGTGGTTGCATGACATGCTGAGGTCAGCAACGTATTAATCTGAGGCGAACACAATCTTGCTTTCTGATTTCTTCTTGGATTTCTGCCTTTCCTGCTAGAATCTGTATTTTGTTTGCATATGATTTTTATATCTACTAAAAACTTGTCTCAAAGAAGATACACCCAATATGTAGTTTGCAGGTAAAAGATACTATTGGGGACCTCTATATTAAGTGGGTAAAGCCAGTCTCAGACAGGCAAATGTGAGTTTTCCTTTCATATGTGGTTCCTAGATGCTATAGACCTATAAAATCATATGTACATATGTGATATGAAAAGGGAAGTGAAACTTTCAGGGAAAGAGGACTAAATGGAGGAGAGAGAGGAGTGGACAGAGCTGTGAGGAGGAAATGCCCAAGGTATAATACATAGCTGTTTGAAACTTAAAAATATACAAATAAGTATACATGTTTCTTATAGAAGGCCACATTTCTTTTAGAGGACTGTTGGGATTTTCTATGGGGAGGCAAATCAAAACGTTGAAATGGCCGATCTGTCCCTAGAAACATCATTAGAGAAAGACATCTTCAGCAGAACAGAGGTTTGCAGAGGTGGTTTTGAGGCCTTTGGCATAGGGCTTTAGAACCAGAAGTCTCTTGCAGACCAAGCACGAATACATGTCAGCAAAGACCCAGGGAAGAGTGATGCACAGCCTCCAAGACTTAGGATTCAGCATGCATTCCAAAGGAGAATGTGGGGGCCAGCACAAGTATTTTAAAAGCAATATCTAACAAAAAAAGAAAAGAAAAGAAAGAAAAAGAAAGATAAAGAATGTAAGGAAGGCAAAGATCAGAAGATTCAGGCAGCAAGAAACATGAGGAAAGAACACACTTACTAAGGGGCCAGGTAACTGATGCTTAAGATGGTCAGACCCTTGGACATTCCAAAACCAAGTTATCCTCACGGTTTGCTAACTACTATTAAAAAAAAACTAATGCAAACATTACCTCCATCTTTCAAGGGAATGACTGTGTCCATGAAGACAACAAAACAATCTTCCATACTATCTAAACAGAAGTTCTAAAAATACAGTATTGGGGGGGGTCAGGGGAGACTACAAGTAAAAATGACTGAAACTCCACTTCAAGACATAAAGATAAGCAGTGGTGCTGATGCTGTAAAGACAGAAGGAGACAAAGCTGAAAAGAGATGAAGGTGTGCTGTTCTAGGGATAAATCTCCCATCGCAGATGATGTGATTAGGAAGTCATATCCCGTGCATCCCCCTTGCCAAGATGAGCCAGCAGCCAACCCTTTGAAGTTGTCCCTCTTCTTTTGGGAATACAGCCTGCCTCATGCTAACCTGCAGTGGTCCAGATACCATGGTGACAAGAGCCTGGGGAGTGAAAATGACACTGGCACGCTGCCATCCAGGGAGGTCACAGTCCTGCCCAGAGCAGCCACCTTACTGACAGAACCAAGTTCCATTTTCCCTCCCGAGTCAGTTGGTGGCAGGCAGCCATCCAGGGTCATGCTCATTCTGTTCAACCTGCTCCTTCCTAGCTCACAGCCCAGGCTGGCAGACCCCTGTGTGCTGCTCATGGGCTCTTCCTATTCCAGTGCAGAATTCTGGGGTAAGTGTCCAGTTGGAGTTGGAAAGACAGACAAAACAGCCCTGGATCATAAGCACAATGCACACGTCTCTTCTCACCATCGCTTGAAAGTGTTTTCATACCACCACATTATAAAATAATAATAAGACAGCCTGGCATCTCAGAATGACTGCAGCATAGACAGCTCTCCTGTGCTGAGTGACTGGATGGATGCTGGAAAGCTGCAGCGTAGCACAGCAGAGCCGAGATCGGAGCCAGCTTCCTGTCTGCCTCCTTTCATCCCTCAGTGGAACTTAACACGGTAGGCCAGAGGCTGGAGCAATAGATCAATTGATAAAGTGCTGGCTTTGCAAACATAACAATCAGACTTCCATCCCCTAGATATGACCCCAAAAATGCCAAGTGTGCTGCCGCATGCATGGAATTCTTGTACTGAGGAGAAAGAAACAGGAAAATCCGTGGGCTCACTGGCCAGTGTGTCTATTTACTTGGTAAGCTCCAGACCAAAGAAAGACCCTGCCTTAAAATACAAGATGAGTGAGGAACAATTGCTGGAGTTGTCCTCTCTGGCCTGCACTGGTACTTGCTACTGCTCTCCCGAATGTAGTCAGATAGATAGATAGATAGATAGATAGATAGATAGATAGATAGATAGAGACAGATAGATTAGAATTCATAGAAGAATGACAGACAATTGATTTAGATTTCTGTCCCTTACATAGAGCAGCTGCTTTAGATCTGCAATTACCTCAAAGTCTGCCCCGAGTCCTCTTTGGAAACTCCTTTATTCCATGTATTTAGAAAAGCAACAGAGGTAGTTTGGCTTCAAATATAGAGAGAAGAAACTTCAAGGTTGAAAGATAAAAGAGAAAATAAAATGATATGGTTTTCTCCCTTAAAATGCTCTAAAGGTCAGTAATATATTTTTTGAACACTACCAGAAAATTTAGCATGAAACTTTAAATCACCATTAAATCATGGCTGAGAATTCCTTTTCCATTCTGCATGAGAGTGGTGCACAGCCACAAAATGCCAATAGATGAGAAAAAGGCCCCCTCAATGTGTCCGGACAATGTAGGTAGGATGGTTTTCCAGTTTTCTGGAGGCTGATAGCACCAGTTTCAAATATCTAAACAACAGCCAAAAAACAAAACCAAACAAAAGGATACTTAACTCTCCACTCTGCTCAAAGAATCGTCTTTTTAAAAACAGAAGAAAAATTATTTTTGTAAGCCTCCTGAAACATCACTCATTCCCAACAGTATTATCTCAAAGTCAGGCTCAGTGGCCTCCTCTTCCAACATCTCCCTACTCCTTTAGTTTGTCTTGGTTATTGTGAGAAACATCTTGATCCAATGGCAACATGATGGAAAATGGGGTTTATTTCATCTTACACTTTCAGATCATGGACCATATTCGAGGGACATTGTGGCAGAAGCAGGAACCTGGAGGTAGGAACTGAAGCAGAGACCATGGAAGAACACTGCTTGCTGGCTTGACCATAGGCTCAAATCCAGCTACCTTCCTTATACAGTCAAGGCACATTCACCTAAGAGAAGAAACCACCTCTAGTGTGCCGGGCTCTCCTACTTCCATTAGCAATGAAGAAAATATGCCATACGTGGGTTTCCAGCCAATGTAAAAGACTCAATTCCTCACCTGAGGATCCCTCTCCCCAGCTGTACCAAGTTGACAACTAAGAGAATCCACGACACCTCTCTAACAATAGAAGCCAAAGAAAGACCCCCTCATCCAACCTCCAAATGGCATTGACACTCTGAAACATCCAGTTCAACTCCCATGAGACCCAAGGTCACCATTTGGTGGACAGGGTTGGTTCCCATCAGGGTGCAAACAGGATTTTGTAATTCAGGCAGGCAATGGCCAGAGTACAAGATATCACTATGAGCCACCTTCCCACAGACAACTACATCACTCCATCCAGGCCCTTTATCTTAAAATCAGACTTCAGATCAGCAGGAGACAAATGGTAAACTCTACATTCTTTATCAGAGAGAAGCTTTAGTTTGTCTGCAGGGTGGGCAAGCTAAATGTCTTCTTCCCACACTTGATCCCAGGAAAGGGGAAGAAGTCACTAGAACCCAAAAAAGACAATATATAAGAAGTGCTAGCTGCAAGAGTCACTCAAGATGGGAACCTAGGAAGGTTGTAAACTCCCTGATCTCAATTTCCCTGTTTCCCCTCCAATTTATTTCCTATTGCTGCCACAGCATATCCTGAAAATAAAACAAAAATAATGTAACTGTTTAACAAAACACAAAGGAGAACTTATTTTAAATGTCTGAAGGTTGCAAATTAGAGATGAGTCTCACAAGTATGGTTCCTTGTGCAGCACTTGTGGGTGACCAGCCATCTTGCTCTTGTGGTCAGCACTGCCCAACCCGCTCTCTCATATCCTGCTGACCCTTACCACTCCTGAGCCCAGCATAGCTAAGGCTAGAGAAAACTCTTCCTATAGATGGAAGTAGCTACCTCTTGGGCATCAGAAGTTGCTCATCAAATTGTTTTATCCTCATATTTGCAACAGTAAAGACGGATGTTTTACTAATCACTTGTAGATGAAACTTCCCAGGGAACACTCAACCGCAGGAGACTCTGCCGTCAAAACGTCTTAACCTCAAGGAGACAATTTGACAACGTTGACCCCATCAGATGCTCTCAATTAAATTGAATTCCATTTCATTGGGGAAAGCAATGAAATAATTTCTTGTACACATGTCAGGAGCTCTGGGTATCGCATTAATTACAGTTTTCACAAAAGTCTGCTGTCAACCTCATAACTGTTACATTCCTGAAGGTTACACATTGGCTGTCTGAATCAAGCTAATTTTTGTTGACTACATACAATGCATCTTGTCCAATAAGATCTTATGGTTTACATTCAATGTTTAATCTTTTTTATGTGTTGACTCCAGATTAAGGTAGATGGATGGCTCAAAGTTCTTCCATTGAAATAAAGCGAAGAAATGTTGAAAAAACAATCAGCCAACCCCCTGAAGTTCAAACTGGCATTTGCATTGCTGTGTTGATCTGCTTAGGTAGCACTAAGAAGATAACCACAGACAAGACAACACAGGTGACTGGCACTCATTTTGTCATAGTTCTGGATGCTGATAGCCGAGATCCTGTGAGACCTCTTTCCTTGGCTTTCATATGGTGGCTACCATCATAGAATCCATAAGCTCAAAAACTAAACAGGAACAGATTGATCTGCTGTAGCTCTGGAGGTGGAAAAATCCAAGAACAATAGATTGATATTGAACAAAAACCTTCTTATATGTAATCCAGGGCAAAAGAAGAGAAGAGGAGAGGGAAGGAGGAGAGGAGCAGGGAAGGAAAGGAGAGGAAGAGAGAATTAATGAGAGGGGAAGAAAGAAGAGATGGAGACAGACACAGATAGACAGACAGACAGACAGACCCACCTTCATAACAAATCCACTTTCAAAACATTACTCCTGGGACAATGGCATAGGGACTTGGAAACATAGATCCTTCTAAATGAATGCTATCTTAAAAGGCCTGCCTATCATGACAGTTACCGTAGGGTCACAAGTATCTTCGTAAAGGTCTGACGTCAAGTTACATCAGGAGTGGAGCTGCCATTCGAGGGGCTAGAGATGACTGAGCATTCAACAGCACTTACTGCTCTTCCATTGGGGAATCGATTCCTAGCACCCAAATGGTAGCTTACAATCACCTGAAACTCCAGTTCCAGGGGATCTGACCTCTCTTCTGAACTTGCCAGGCTCCTGCACACGTGTGGTACACAGACATACTCAGGCATACACACATACATATTAAGTAAATATTTCTTAAAAGATTTCAAACATATGGATTTGGGAGAAACTGTAAACAGAATTTCCATGGGAACATGGAATCTGAAATAACATAGATTGAGAAAATTTCATCCAAAGTGTAATTTATTATAATAAACAGTGAAAAATAATTTTTAAAAATCCAATATCAATTATGTGAAAATTGGGCTTTCAATAAATGGATTGTCCTTTAACCACAGAACATAAACTGAAGGTGGCGAAAACTGTTTTAAAGAATATGATACAACCATCTTACAAAACTTTCAAACTTTTCAAAGTGCACTATCTGAAAAACCACCCAATACTTTTTCCAGAAAAAAAGTAAAAATTAATACTCTCCATCTAAAATGAGTTTTGAACTGAGAGAATGCCGAGAAGAGACTAAAATCTAAATATATTTCTACACTAATGTATTGTCCAGGGTAGGGAGGGGAAGAAATCACTTAGAATGGCATTGAAAATCTACTGTGTTCCAGATACCCACAACCCATCCCTAGCATGTGGGTTTTGACTTCATATTGTTAATGATACTTTTTTTTTTTGAGTTTATAGAATATCAGCCCTGATTAGAGAAACACCATGCAAAAATAAATACAATTTTCTATTAATTGGCAGACATCCTCTTTGTGTTTTCCTTTTCTTGTGTGCTCTAATTTGATTCTCTTCAAGTGGTGAGAATGGCTATTCTGTGTCTCAGCTTTCTCACTTGTCATGGATCAAATGGTTCTGATAAAGGGAAAAGAGCTGCCAGACGCCTGTAAGAAAGCTAATGTGTTTTGTGACATCTTGGATGCATTTTATCCAAAACCTAAAGTTCAGAGGGAAGAAAGAAAGCCCCGGTAAGAAGAGACTATGGGGGGTGGACAGGTGAGATGCCTTCAGGGCCAATTTCAAACTCTTCATGTTTCAAAGGGGAGAGAACAGCTGTTCTTTCTCACAGACAGTGAAAACTTTAAAGCCTCTGATGCTCTACCTAAGTGCAAGGATAAGAAGACAGGGCACCTATCTGCTTACAAATAAAAGTAAACAAATCAGGCAAGGCACAAAGGGCACTCCGGTCATAAGGATTCGGGGGCAACTGAGAAAAGCTAGCAAGAGCCTCAGCCAGAGCACAAGAATAGGAGGGATGTGCATGGTGCTTGAAGAGATGGTCAGCTGTACAGCTATACCCATTTCTTACCGAGAGAGCAAGGAGAACTGGATACAAGACTGCACTAACTCACCCATAATCATCCAAACTGGCAACCTTGCACATAGCTACATCCACCCAGTGGTTCTCACAGATGCTCAGCTGTTCCCAGGAGGACATGTGCCAATGTCTCAGTACAGTCTTGACTATCACTTAACAAATGGTGAAATCACTCTGTCTTAGCTGAGGTAACTATTGCTGCAACAAGATACTATGAACAACTTGGGGAGGAAAGGGTTTATTCACCTTACACTTCCACATGTTGTTCAAACAGGGCTAGAAACCTGAAGGCAGGAGCTGACACATAGACCATGGAGGAATGCTTCTTACTTACTCCTGTGGCTTGCTCATAGAGCCCAGGACCACCAGCCCAGGGATGGGACCACCCACAACGGACTGGGTCCTCCCTCATTAATTCTAATTAGAAAATGGTGTAGGGTACAGCTTGATTTTATGGAGACATTTTCTCTCTCTCTCTCTCTCTCTCTCTCTCTCTCTCTCTCTCTCTCTTTTTTTTTTTTTGGTTTTTCGAGACAGAAACCCTGCCTCGAAAAAATCAAAAATACCAGAGAGAGAAAGAGAGAGAGAGAGAGAGAGATTTTCTTAATTGAGATTCTCTCCTCTCGGATGACTTTAGCTTATATCAAGTTGGCATAAAACTAGCCAGCACATACTGACACCCAGACATTAGAGGCTAGGGATCCTACAGTGAACCATCCACACAGGACAGCTCTCATCACAGACTGACGTGGACCAAAAAGCCAAGGTGCTGAAGCTGAGAATCACCAAACTAAAGGAAATGTCATCTCCTAATTCACATCAGGGTGATGACAATGGAGAGCCAAGGGCAAACCTGGCATGCAGCTCTCTAGGAGGAGGCCTTGTTCTGAGTCACCAAGAGGCTCATGGAAGCCAGGACTAAAACCACCAGGTGTCTCAGCCCTTAGCTCTGCTCCCCCACTCTCCCTCCTCTGCCCTCCCCCTTCTCTTTTCTGAGCTTTTCCTCTTCTCCTCCCCCACTCTCCATTTTCCTTTCTTTACATTTCTCTTCTCCTTTGGATTCCTCTATGTCACCTTTTTCTCTTTTGTTTTATGTCTGTTTCAGAATACAAGCTCACTGTAATTCAAACTGGTGGAGCAAACGGTATTACAGTGGCCTTGAGCATCCCTTTCTCCCTCTTCCTACCAGGGTAGGAAGGACAGGCTTAGCAGAGACCTCTGAGTTAAGTAAATGGTCCTGTGTGCCCATTGTAACAGGCTTGATGTTCCCTTATGGAGATACCATCCATTATTACTCACTGGTAATACCCCAGGGCCAGAAGAGGAGCCAGATTCCTTTGAAGAATACATATCATTTTGCCCTTGTGGTCCCTTGGGCATAGTCTGAGCAGAGAGTCAGAGCATGGCAAGAGGGAAAGAGGCAGAGGCTCTGTTTATAAATAGAACAAACTGTAGAAGGAGACACAACCCATCTTATCGATGCCATGGGAAAGACAGATAAGATTACATTGAAAGCCCACATTCTCATTTGCTCATTTTGTTGTGCTTGAATGTAGAACGATGCTGAGGTGAGAACCCAGTGTCACCAAGCCAAAAGCAATACAACCCATCCAGTTCTTATGGATACACAACAGCAGCTTTGGATTCTGGGAGGGAAATTGTACCAGGAAAAGTGTGAGGAGAGACCACGCCTCAATAAACAATCACAGGAGGGTGTCTTACAGCTATGTGCAATCCCAGCTGAACCAGAGGAAGGCACCCTGTTGTTTGCAGGTGTTGGCACTTCTCTATATGCTGCTTCCATTCGATTCTCTGTATTATATTTATAAGTAAAGGCACACCAGCCACACTTAATTGATAACGTATTCTTATTTCAGTAAAAGCTCATTGCTACAATATTAAGTATCCTCCCTTGTTCCTTGAGCTCACTCAACTGAGAGCAGTTTGGGGGATGTTGTACATAAAGTCTGAGATGAAAGTAGAGGAAGTCATCTACCTGCCCCTAATTGGCCACATGGAACAGTGGCATGGCCTTCTGGGACTACAGGTCCAATGGCATAACTGGAGATTACTGAGAGAGGAAGAGGTTAAGGGAAGGATGAACAGAATTAAGGTGAAGCTGTAAGATGGGCCCTGGGAAGCCATGTCCACTGCTGGGCCATACAGAGCTTTGCACATGTACAGGTGCCCAGAGTCAATGTCTCCTTCTATCAGCCAAGGCATGTGACTACCTGGAAGAGGCAGAGCCAGATCAAGTAGCTCTCTGTAGCTTTGACATCCTCTGAGGATGCACAGACTTCCAAGGTATCCAGGCAATCAAACTCCCTCTGAGGTCTGAAAGACACAATACAGCTGCTGGCACCTGCTAAATCTGAGGTACCAAAGACTATCTGACACCTTTAAAGTGCAAAAAAGCTTGGGTCAGAGCTGCTGCTTCTCTGTTCATGTGTTCAAGAGGGCAGGACTATTGAGCTCTTCCAATGATCTGTGCACTGGGTTGGGTACTGTGGGGGAGACTGTTGAGCAGCCACTCTGTCTGTGTCACCATGGGTTTGGTCAGCTCAGGCTACACTCAAAGAACCCTGTAGATTGGGTGGATGTTCCAATGTCAGCAGACTTATTCTAAAAGATCCAGTATCTGGTTTGTAGATTCCAAAGTTTAATGACATAGCATATCAAGAATACCAGAGAGATAGAGAAGACACATAATAATAAGGTAGCATGTTCTCTCCTTGTCTCCTACAAGACAAGGTCAATTCTCAATTACAGTCACCCAACTTCACCTAGCATGTGGCTGCCCTGGTTCAGGATTCAAATCCTGTACATGTTCTCGTTCCCTTACCCCTCACCCCACCCTCTTCTTCTTCTTTCTCTTTCTTCATCTCTCAGCTATATCATATCTGAGCATCACGCTAAAGCAACTCACCCCAGCTCCCTGCACACCGATGAATGCTGTAGAAGTACTTACTCACAGTCACCAATTTATGGGATCAGCCTTGCTATCCATTAACTGATGAGCCTCTATATAAAGGAGATTTTCATCCCCAAAGAAGAATAAAAGTATGTCATTTTCTGTAAAGCAGATGCAATTAGAAATCATGATACTTAGAGAAATAAGTCAGATACAAAAGAAGTCAAGCACTGCAGGGCTTCTCTCACTTAGGGGCCCTGTAGCTTTCTATAGACAGATAGACAGAACCATTGCTGTGTGTATACAGATCATGAAAGAGAAGGGAGATGAGGAGAAAGGGGAGGTGGGGCTCAACAGGGACAGGAGGAGAATGGATATACTCAAAGTCTGTCATATCCTTGAAATTGTCTATGTTTAACCTAATAATATACACAGTACACACAGACCAGTAAGATAAAATCAATCTAAAAAGAAAATGCACTGTCTTCAAACTCTATCTCTAGTGGCTGTTTCTTCTTTAGATGCCTTGTTCCCTTGGGAGTTCTGGTTCAACCCAGTGAACTCTTTGTGGCATTTTGAGGAGCCATCACTAATGTCACCTGTGCATGGCAGTGGTGTCCACTGCTTGACACTTCTGGTCCTTGCTGGTGATGGTGGACTCCATGAACAAGAGGCTTACATTAGCACCTAAAGCCTAAATTCTTAGCTCTAACCAGATGCAGGCTCTATAGCTAGATACCATATGGTGAATAACATTCTAATCTTGAATGTACAATTTGTTTCCATATAAAGAAACCAAAGTTTCCAATAAACTACACACTTTGGGCTCCAGTCCAAGCTCTAGCCTGAGATAGGAATCAGCTAATCTACAAAGTGTACTCAAAGACCTCCTAGATGTCCAGCCACTGAGAGGACTGGCCCTTTACAGGCTAAGGAGTTTTACATCCAGCATTAACCACTGGGGTGGACATTAATAATGGGAAGAGATTGTGTGCCATTATGCTCAGTGTAGACCATGCAGCAGAAGAGACATGGCTCCTGACCCAGAGTCCCTAGAGTATCACTCTGCAGGGACGTGGAGGAGTTGGTAGACTTTTGTACATAATTGTTGGGTGCTCTGTGGGGTTTCTATTCCTTTGTGCTGGGTATACTTTTTAAATCAAGATAGACACGCCCACCTGTCGAATATTTACCATGTCATCATAAAGAAAAGAAAATCTTTTCTTTTAGCCTCCTCAAATAACAAGGTATGATTATCTCTAACCCCACCATTGATATGGCTCACCAGGACTTCTTCTCCTCTGACTGCATACACACACACACACACACACACACACACACACACACACACATCACATTTAAATTTCCCTAGATTCTGGTATCTTTGTCACTTTAAAGGGATGAGAGGTACAGTACAGTCTCCCTCACCAAAGTCCAGGTCTTACTGGGGCTCCACCCCCGTCTCTGACAACAAATACCTGGCCCACCTGACAAGTGGTACCTTGCCCACCAACATTTCAGTCATGCCCAATAGTCTTCACATTATCTTCCGCTTGGTGCATCAACAAACTTTTCTCTAATTATATCGCTCCTAGCAGATTGCAATAGCCATCTGAGCTGATTTTCAAAGATGAACAGCCAAAGCTTTCAATAGTAGAGAGAAGCAACAGCCCTGTGCCCCAATGAGATACATTGTTCCCTCAGACTCTGTACGGGAGAAAAACAGGCATTAAAAGGAAATAAAAACTGCCTGATGAAATGATGGGAGACTAAGAAATAGACAACCACTTCAGTTCTAGGCAATCATAGTTATACACCTTAAGTGTTCATTATTCCCCTTGCCTGAAAATCAAGGGTTGAATCTGTATTTACAATTTCAAGTTTCTGCCTCAGAGGGTGATCAGGCAACGAATCAAAAACTAAGTGATGTTTTAAAAATCAAACGATCGCGTACTTCCATCAGCCACAGCAAAGAGCAGCCCGCACACTCAAGTGAAAAGGCTGGCCTCCCCCATTCAGAGCCGGAATGCATGTCTGCGCACACCCTACATCCAGTGTCTTAGCTCTCATCAGCTACTGTCATTTGTCTCCATGTGAACCCCGATGCTCTCTCCAGCCAAGACCTCCAGCCAGGGCTAAGATTCCTCTCTCCTGAGTCAGCGGCATATGACCACACAACATCACTTAGTCAAGCATCCACTACAGTAAACCACTTAACCAACAATCAAGGGTCAACCTTTCCTGGGGACTCAATAAAAAGCTCTCTGCTAAAAAGAACACAATGAGAACAGTATCTACTTTGGTCTCCAAAGAGGGGGTGTAAAGTTTCTCAACTCTAGCCCATCTGCTTCTATCTGTGACATGTCCACTCTGTTGGTCACACAAATGAGAGAACTGCCACATATACAGACCTCCTCCTTTCCTCCTACATCCACAAACAGGCAAAAGCCAGGTTATCTTCAAGGTAAGATACCTCTGCTTTCACCATCTTTCAAACATCACTGGTTTCCCATATTTATCCATGGCCTTCATGTCAGAGTAATGATTGTACAATTCAACAAAGGGTGATCATAGAGTCTTGAGTGTAAACTGTTCCAGGTACCCACTGGCTGCCACTCACACATAACTCTAGGTAACAGGAACCTGGTTGAGGAGGTAACACACACACACACACACACACACACACACACACACACATACACACACACACGCAATTTGATGTTACTATGAATAAATTTTATGTGCTCATCTTAGAAGAACCTGAGACAGACCATCCACTGCAGCAAATGAGGCTGACTTTCCCATTGCTTGACAGCAGGAAAAAGAACCTAAGCATCAGAAAGCCTGAAATGTACTCTTGCCATCTAGGCCATCTGAATACATGGCCTGCCAGGACTACTTTCAACTGATCCCAAGCATTGACAGAGCCCCATCCACAGGAGATTGACTGAGCTCCTGTGGCCCCATATGTGATTCTGGACCCAACCTGATGAGCAGGGTTAATTTAGTACACTCTTCACTGTATCATAAGACAGTATCTCTCTTCCTTCAGGGATGGGGAAATCTAGCAAGCTTCCCACTCCAAAGCTCGAGAAATTAGACAAAACCTTCTTAGGCAAACAGTTCTTTTTTTTTTTTTTAAGATTTCTTGAATCATCTCACAAGACAGGTCCCACTTTCTTGTCATGTAAAACGACATACTGACTCTTGGTTTCTGTGAGTTCCAGATGGTTGAACCATTGACAGGATCTGAAGTGGTTGCATCAGGATCAACAACCTTTGATCCCAGCTCTGCCCTCACACAGGCTTCAGCATCAGACACAAAAACCTCCGGCAGCCCTTCCTTGGGCTGATAGCTTCCGTTTCAGTGGACAGTGGGCTGTGTGTCACTCAGGATGGGATAAGGCATGATCAGTAACAGGTAATTCCAAACTATGTGGGTACAGATAGGACACGTTTTCTTGGCTTCTACTCTCCATCCATCCTAGCCAGGAACTAATGCTGGATATAGTTTCCTCACTTCGTCCTCATTCCTAGACATAAGCTGAAGAATAATGTGCCTTTTGAAACCTCATCAATTTCTAAATTGAAAGAAAGAGAAAGATGGGGACAATGGGGAAGGAGAGAATGTTTATACACACTCTCTTCCTCTTAAAGAAAATTGAACTTCATTGGCCAAGGCTAGCCCAATGATACATATTACAGACATAGAGATGACAACACAGTTCCACCAAAGCAGAGAGGAGACCCACAAATACTGAACCCAGTATTATGGCCACACCATTGTCCCTAAGCACTGCTTCTTCTGTGTACCAATGCCCAGGTGCCCAGGTGCCTAGTTCCAACTCTCCACTGGGACACTTGTCTACTGTAGCTTTCTTTGGAGGGAGACTCTCCTAATCTGCAATTGTCACTTGATTCCTACAGACTAACCAACTTCCACTGCCACACACGGACAGGGACACAACACACACACACACACACACACACACACACACACACACGCCATCTCCTGAAACCAACCACCTGTCAGTCCATAAGTTGTCCTGTTTTAGACTGTTATTCAAAGAGGCAAGTCCAAGACTGCAGGAGAGAAACACCTGAGAACTGATCGCACTCTACTCCTGGCCATCTCTATGACAACATCTTGATGCAGCCTTGCTGTCCTCACCATCTAGTAGCATCTGCAACAATGTCTTAGTGACTAAGCTTCCAGTTGCTTCTAAACAGATAAATAAACATACGTAGGCCAGGTGTGATGGCACACGCCTTTAATACCAACACTCAGGAGACAGAGCCAGGCAGATCCCTGGATTTGAGGCTAGTCTGGTCTATAAATTAAGTAATTAAGTCCCAGAACAGTCAGGGCTTTATAGAGAAACCCTGTCTTAAAACACACACACACACACACGCACACACACACACACACACACACACAGTCACTCTAAATAAATAAATGAACATACCTATACTGTTGTCTCAAACAGAAGAGTAAATGCCTAATTGTAATTACTGTTACTGTAGCCACGTTATCCCAGCTAATGACATGTATAGATTTCAGTTAATTAAAGCAAGCCCTGGCTGCTTACACTCTGTAATCTATAGTAGGAAAGAAATTGCCTTTTGTGACAGTCTACACAGCAAAGCACAGTCATCAAATCAAGAAATGTTTTACTTTACAGCATTTATATAAATAAGTCATTGTGTATCATATCTACTAACTTAGATGCATTAGATCTAGAATAACTTTTTGATGAATTCATGCTTACTTGAGTGTAGAAATTATACATAAGAAAGTAACCAATACAGATGAGATTAAAGTAAATGAAAGAAAAATAATAGAAAGAGAGAGAGAGAGAAGAAAAGAAAAAGCAAAGTAAACCAAAGTGAGCCTCATGTGGTGACTCACACCCATAATCAGCATTCAACAGACTATGACATGAGGATCACCTCAAAATGAGGCCACCCAGGTTACAGAGTAATTTTCTAGTCTGTGTTGGCCACAGAATAATAACCTATCCTCAAAGAACAAAACAAAAAGTTTATGAAAATCATGGAGAAGTGTATCATATCACATTGTGTGTGTGTGTGTGTGTGTGTGTGTGTGTGTGTGTGTGATGTCATAGACAATTTGACAAGTTACCCGTATTTGCCACAGACAGCAACAGGAGAATCTGCCTTTCATTGCTGGGCGTGTGTTCATGCTAAATGCTTCAATCTCTCTCTCACTTTCCTCCTAATTCCAGTCAGATGGAAACTTCAAGCATAATTATAGGGAATGTGAACCTGTCACACACATCCTTTCTGGGTCAAGTTTGGAATAACTGTCACATAAAACATTTGAAAGATAATCAAACTCAATTTTCTATCCAAGGGCTTAGGTGGGAATGGAAATAAGTTGCAGAGTGTTCGGGGGTGGAAGGTGTGTGGGGCAACTTGTCCTACAGACAGAACAGATAGCTGGAAACAGCAAGGTACTGACCACAGGGCCTGATGCTGCCCCTGATGCTTCTCCTTCTCCTTCAGGAGAGGACCACAGTTAGGAAGCTCTACGCCCCACAATCAGGGTGGGTCTCCCTTTCTCAATTAACCTAATCCATATCACCCCTCAAAAAAGCATCCAGAGATTAGTTTCCATGGTTGCTATCACACTGACTCCTTGATTTTCCTGTAGCTCCACCCTCACCTATCTCTTATGTGAATGCATTAAGACTCTCTTGGGTACCAAGAGAGTATGTATGTCTGGCTGTATTCTGAACAGAGCCCATTTTATTATTACTAGTGATGTATATTAATCCTTGGTAAAGGCAAGCACCCAAGTGCAGCAATGTTCAAGCACTACCCTACCAGCAAAACTTAGAAAATCCCAAATAGCTGGAAGAAGATGTGATCACATTTGAATTGCTCTCAGAGAGCTGTCTTCAGCAGTAAATCAGTTAGATGTATCTTGAGTAAGTGATGAACTTGGACCAAATTCTGCGGCTCATCGCAACAGTAACCTGGGGTGAGGTCCAGAACAATCTCAGCCCTCGCGATGGAGGAGAGCCACACTGCTTCCTCTCATGATTGCCTCAGATTTATAAGCACAGTGTCAGCTCCCAATCCTCATCAAAGTCCTCAGGCTTCACTTTCCTCACAATTATAGAGCACAGTTCTGCAAGCCTTGGAAAGGTTGCTCCTCTGTGGTAAAGACCAGTTGTGCTAGGAAGTCATCCTGGGCAGACGCTGCTTCAGGAAGCGTCTCATCATAACAGAACGATGGATGAGAGAGGAGCTGTTTAGAGTTCTCAGGTCAAGAAGCACAGGGGACCAGCCAGAAAATAGTCCTCATGGGATTTGAAAATCAGAACATCCTTGAGAGTACTAAGTTTTCTCGGTTTGGTGAGCTTTCTATAATTAAAACACTTAGGTAAAAAGTTATTCACCTGAGAACATATGTAGTCAAACAGAGAATAAAGCCAAATAAATAATACCGAAAGAAAAAGAATCCTTTCCCAGCCCTTTGTGTTGAGGCATACAATAAACTGTGCTCTATAAAGAAATAATGAAGTAAAAGAGAAGTCCTCAAGGCGGTCCTCTGGGTGGTGATGTGTAAATAGTCCTCCCCAGGCCTCACTAAACCCTTGAAGAATGGTTAAGACCCCAAGACCTACTGTAATGGGAGAGCAGAGATGATGCAGTCATTGATATAATCTGCATATTTGAGGAAATAATAATTTATAGATTTTCATCCTGGGTATATACAGGGATTCTTATGTATTTTTGTATCTATATAAAATCTAGGATCCACAAATGAGAGAAAATAATGCTAATGGTCTTTCTGAGACTTGACTAGCTCACTTTGTATGACCGTCTCCAGTTGTTTCCGTTTCGCTACAGGTGCCATAACCTCTTGCTCTTTGTGGCTTACATTGTGCATACAAACCACATGCGCTTTATTTCTCCATTTGTGAGCATCTAGGTTTGTTCCATAACATAAGAATTGCAAATAGTGTGGTAATAAACACTTACATGCTTGCATATCTGTGATATGTGGGTTCGGAGTCTTTGGGGGTAAATATCCTGGAGTGGTAATAACTGGACCATATGGTCTGCAGAACTATTGTTTTAATATTGTATGTTTACGTGCTCTGGCACACGTGTCAAGGTCAGCCCTCTTCTTACACCTTCACATAGGTTACACAGCAAGTACCTTTCCCACTGACCCACCCCACTAACCCCGCCTTACTTCTTAGGTTTATTTTTACTTTTAAAATCAGGATATGTGTTAGGTATATATCTTCAAACAAAAACACAGGAGGTTTTTTTAAACCTCCACACTGACTAAAGATAAACTAGAGTCCCTGCCATGAAGAATCATGCAGTTCCAGAACATACTATTACAGGAACCAGAGATAAGGCAGGTTAAAACGATTCGTGGGACATCATTCAGGAGTCCTTATTTCTGCGATTAGGATTGAACTCTCCACATATAAAAATGATAAAAAGGAAACAGTCACTCATCTTTCTCAGATGCTTGCTATTGGATCATCTCGGTCTGTTTCTACTGCTGTTCACACCCTAGTTACATTGTCTTCATTTCATTCTTCATCTGGGCAGCTGATGAGCTTGTGCCCACAGCAAGGTGGGCTACAGGCTTAAAGACAACATGGCTTCAACTGTATGAGCAGATGGGAACTTAACTTGTCAGTTTCCCACATGACACTGATGAGAAATGAGAACTCTTGAAGTTTGTCATGAGGATGGAAGGAAGGGAGGGATTTTAGCACCCTTATGTGTATCCAAGGCCAACGGGCAGCTGCATCCCTGTGCTTTCGCCAGCATCCTGGCAGGAGAATTAGGGACATGGCCAGATGAAGAAATCAAGGCTCCTTATTTTCCTACAAACACTGTATACTCATGCCTCTTCCCAGCAGCAGAGCTGATTGGGGACAGAGTAATTATACTCTCCTGCCTCAAGTCCCCATCAGTTCTAGCTCCATAAGGTGCTGGCCCAAGTCAAGCTGTTGCTGATGACAAATGATAGCTCTTCAGGATCTGGGCTTGAAGTTACCTGTAACACACACACACACACACACACACACACACACACACACATGCAGACACATGCATATACCACACACACACACACACACAAACACACATGCACACACACACACACACACACACCTCGTGTGACTTCAAGAGCAAGGGAAAATATTAAATTCCCATTGCTGTTCAGCAGGAATTCTTCTGAACTGAAAGAAGACTGTGGCCTTCCCTCCTGCTTCTGAACTTGTCCCCAGAGAACCTTCAGAATGGATCTACAGCTCTTTGGGTTTCAGTTTGATTGCTGTCATTTTAAAATACATGTGTTGCTTTCAGACTCCCAAGTCACAATACAGTGAAAAACTCAATTCCACTTAAAAGCAAAAGAATAAAACCTCCTCAAAAGATGAGACGGGATGGCAGGTAGTACAGTAATGAAGGGATACTAGAGCCTGAGAGGAAGAGAAGATTAAAGACAGAGCTACAGCTTAAAGAGAGCTGTAAGACCACAGCAGCACTCTGAGAGACAATTTCCACACACCTGACTTCTTCAGTTCCAGAAGTGCCAACTGAGACCCGGGGCCCGTTCCGATCTTGACTGTCACTGTGAGGGGAAAAGGTGGGGTCTGGGGTTGCTATGGCAACCTTACTTCCGAGCCTTTGCCTCTAATTTTCTGCAATTCAACTTCTGTGAGTTGCTTATCTCTCCTCTTTATCAAGCTATGATCGAGCCCTATTCATTTATTTTTTTAAATCTGAGTTAATGTCGCAGCTGTATTGTTAGGGATTCTATATACATCAGTGGAATAAAATCACTTCCTGCTATAAACCACTGGCTCAAGGCAGTGGGCTTTATTAAACAGCTATGGCCCGCAGCTCATCTTACTTGTGAGTTAAGGTAGCTGAGTGAGGAGCATGTGCGAATGGAGGGTAGGGGGGACGCGCGTGCCTACTCGCGCACGCTGACAAGAAGATAGGAGAGGAAGGTTAGGAGAGAGTTCAGGATGAAGGACCTATTTAGTTGAGCAGACCTGCCCTCCAGAGTTCTGCTGAATAAATCTCAACTTCCAAGCCCTTACAGCGCTTTCCTTGGTGTACATCTCGGCATTTCAGAGCAAAGGAGGACCCTGTCGTCACAGCAGCAGTAGGGATGCCTTCACAGACTCATCTTAACACCCTGGATCTCAGGCTCCAGTCTCTACAGTGCTGACAGTAAGAACCTGTGCCCCACTAGACTAGGAATGTTCCGGAACACTGCATCTAGAATCCAGCACTACTGCACACTGGTTCTCTGTAAGTTAGGTGTCTTCTGCACCCATCTGAAGGGCAGCGGTTGCTTTGTGGTGGCAGCTGTGTGCAGCCTCTGGAGCGTACCTAGGCCACGAGCCATCTGCTTCCTCTGTCAGATAGTTTTTCCTTATGAACAAGTTCCCATGTTCAGATTTTTTTCCCTTCCCGGTTGCTAATTGGTTTAAAGGCTAATTAAGAAGCTGCCTTCAGTTCTTTGTTTGTTTGTTTGTTTAAGTGTTGTTTACTCCTACGTTTTGTTTTTTATTCAAAATTTTAAACAATTTTTATTACTGTGTTGAATGTTAAAATATGAAGAAAAATACAGTTCAGTGCTCTTTTTCCGGTGCTGTTTTCTTCTATGATATCATGTGAATGTACGCCTTTGTGTATATGTGTAGCAGAATTTGGTTGCATTTTGGTTGATTTCAGAGACTTTTACATAATGTGAAGGGGATAGTTGGAGCTCTTTACTTCTGCTCAACATGAAATATCAGATATCAAGTGAATTCTACCTGTACAGCATTTCCTCCTGGGTTTCATTCCAATTTTAGGCATGGCTAGCTGCTGCTGTTTATGAGCCCTGGTGTCTAAATATGCCACGTCTCTGAGCCTTGATGTGTGCACCTCACAGTGTCACCTCTGCCAAGACTTTGCTAGGGTATCAGGACATAAGGTTCCCCATTCTTCACTTTGTAAGAACCTGGGAAGCATCATGGTGAATGTTCCCAGGATGCCAGGCCAGTGCTGGTAAGACCCCTCTCCTGAGCCCAGAGAAGCTCAGAACACACAGTGTGGAGTATGGGATCTGCCCTGAGCTCTTGCTGTCCTCACAGAAGGGATGAACCAATTCACACATTCAGGGAATATTTTAGAACTTATGTCATCTTTCCCTCCATCTCTGTATCAATCTGTATAGTTGAAGAAACGGACAACTCTTCTTCGTAACGTTAAATAGATGGTTCTGATAGACAGATAGCTAGATAGTGGGAAGATAAATACGAAGGTAACAGGAAATAGATAGATTAGATGGATACGTAACTATATAGATAGCTGTTAGGTAAACAGATGACAGACAATAGATGTATGTAATAGAAAGGTACAGAGAGAGAGAGATGGCTAGTGTGTGCATGTATGTAGATAGATGATTGCTAGATAATTAATTTGCATGATGCACATCTAAATGCACACCAGTCTCCTGCTGGAGCATTCAAACCTCATATGTATCTGTGGCTATGGAAACAATCTGGTCTATTCTTACTGAGAGGAGAGAGAAGAGAGAAGTTTAGACTGGACATAATGGTTATCCCTTTAATCCCAGCACTCAGGAGGCAGAGTAAGGTATATTTCTGCTCAGTTTGAGGCCAGCCTGGTCTACTTAGCACGCCCCAGGACACCAAGGGTTATGAAATGAAACCCTGTCTGAAGAAAAGAAGAGGGGGTAAGGGAAGAGGAAAGAATTTAGAACAACAACAAAATGTAATCACCTGGAATCAATTGTCTAAATCATCAGCTGTGGGGGATGGACTGAGGTATTGATTAGAATCTCCATTTCCTCTTATACAGCAGGAAACTGGGGTAGGTTGAGGGAGGTTGAGTCAGGCAATGATTCCCAGACAGCATTGCATTGTCAGGCTTCTCAACCTCTTGCTCTAAACTTCTTCAGTGTGGAATGAAGACAGTCAGGAGAGAAAGCCAGGTGACACATGGGATGCACCTCCTCCCCTGGGGGACAGCCAGCATGCAGAAAGCTTTGGCTGCCTTCCCTCCAGCATCATCACTGCTGAGTAGACCTGGCAGGGTGCTACCAGAACATCAGGATGTGGGCAGAGCTGCACCTGCCCTGTGCTCCTGGGTACGTCTAAAAACTAATATACATCACCTGTAGGGGACATTGCAGCTAACCTGGATGGTGGCTGGTTCCACCCCAACTTTGCCTAGCAACTGAATCACATATCAGTGGTGACACCTTTGTGCCCTGGGATTACAAGCACATGCTGACATACATGGCTTTTTACTTAAATGCTGGAAATCAGTCTCAGGTTCTAACCCTTGTGTGGCAAGCACTTTAGTGGCTGAGGCATTTCCCAGCCTTTACACCCCCTCAATCAAAGGCTCTGAGGCCCAGTACAGTCACATCTGAGGCTTTATGGATGAGCTTGGGAAGACAGTCCTCAGCCATGTGAATATCTCGCCCTTCTGTCTCAGCAAGGTGGGACTTTGTAGCTTTATTTCTCTCCCCTAATTTCCTCAGGAGGGAGCTCAGAAAGGGGGTGTGAGCAGGCAGGCACATTGTTAAGTATGTAGGCATTGCTCCTGTGCTGGGGAGATGACCCAAGGTAGTCAGGCAGCCTGCTGCTGACTGGAACATTCTGGAGTCATTGCTGTGACTTAGAGACCTTTCATGAGGACATCAAAACCACATAAAAACAAGATGAATTTTATCTTTTCGGGGGTTCAAGTGAGCAATCCAAAAGCTTAATGAGGGAAATGAAATGATCATTAAAAATACAGACAGACTCGAGAGCACATTTAACTAACTTCTCATAACTCTGGGCAGATAACTTCGGGTAATTATTATGTGAACTTGGTTGAACTGCTTTCTATCTTCAGAATAGTTTAATGTCTATGTGAGTGGGTGTGGCAGACACATTATCACAAGTGTGTAAATACACTGAACTCATTCCCATTTCCCCTTGTTTTAAGCAACTCTATATAGTTTTGATAAAAACTGAGGTTTTTCTCTTGCCATCTTTAGGCCATTCTGAAGTCAGATAGAGATAAGGGAACAAACCAAACTCTCTACCAAGTGACAAAGACTTTGCATTCTAAAGACTGACCCAAGGGCTGACTCCAGCACGCTTGTGTGCTCTCTTCTCTTCTCTCTCTCTCTCTCTCTCTCTCTCTCTCTCTCTCTCTCTCTCTCT